>OW026367.1:6787277-7210986 GCA_932273885.2 Leucozona laternaria
AAAAATATCACAACTCACTCAAAAAACAAGGTTTTTTTTCTTATTAAATGAAATAATGCACTTTTATTGAGATATTCTTATTTACACAGCTATCATGTTTTCAAAATGGTAGAATCCAATTATTTGTCGAAAAAAACTCGGTTTTAATTTTCTTCAAAAAATTAGTTAAATTCTAAAGTCGAAGGTCATCCTAATTAATATGCGTCTACAGACTGAACGCGTGTTGGGACTGTGACAAATGATTTGGTGGTTGAAAGCTTACGATCTCAAGAAATTTTTGGTGTAGCTTAATCCATGTTTGAAGCTAATCCAAACAAATAAATTCTTTAATTTAATTTAACTAACGATAAAAATAAAAAAAAAATATTAAAACAAATTTAAAAACTGTCTTTAATTGATAATTGTTTTTTTTACACGTCTATTTTTCGGCTTTTCTTTACTTTTAAACGTTCATATCCTGGTTCTAAGATTTTTGTAATTTTTTGTTGCTTGTACCTACTGCCTTAAAAAATATGTCTTTCAAAAATCTATCGATAACAAAAAAATTATTTCTATAACTCTAACCGTTTAAAAAATACCGAAAACTTGGTTAACTCTTTAAATCAAGATGGTAGAAACCCTACAAGGGCTTGATGATCGAAATCTCGGATTTAAGCTTTATTTAAGTACCCTAACTATAACAAAACAAAAAATGTGATAAAATAAAAAATTCCCATAGAAATCATGACTAAAAATACTGGACAAGGAGAAGAAAAACGTAAACAATGGAAATGCATTCTTTTTGTTTTAGTGGAGTGTAATGAATTAAATTCAATTGAACTTTTTTTTGTGGACTAAACGTCGCAAACAAAATTAAAGTAAAAAGAAAATTTCGAAAAAAAGAGTCAGGGTCAAGGAAGAATCATGTAGTAGAGGACTAAGCCGCAATATAGATTTTTCTGAACTGGGGCAAAAACTAGATATTGTGTGTTCCGTTTTTATTACAGAAAAAAAGACTCTGAAAACAATACTCGGAACAGCTAATCGAAGGCTTTTGGAGTGGATGCGTTGAAAAAGGATTTCGTGCGTCTGAACGCCTAAACTCAAATCATAGTTCATATAGGAAAAATACCCTGATTACAAAATATATACCTCTTTCAGAAACATAGAAAGCAGTGTAGATAATTACTGTGCGATTAACATAATAATGTTTATCGTATATCGATTAAAATGTATGTGGCTTTCAAAAACGATTCACTCTTCTAATAACCAGTAAGTTTTAAGTCTTTAATATCTTTTTTGATAATTAAAAAAAAAAAATTTAATCTTTCCAAGCCTACATACCTTCACACATAATTTGCATTTAATCCACATCAAAGTGTATAAGAACTCTTACATCTGTTACGTTAGAATATTAATTACAACTTGCTCAACAAAACAAATTTCTATATACAACACTGCCTCAAGGGTAAAATTTAATTGTTATACTTTTTTAATCCTTTGCTGTTCTCATTAGAGTGAACTCATGTAAGATTATAAGTTTTTGCATTGAATTGCATTATAATAAAGTTAAGTTCCTTATGTGCCACTGTGAAATTGTGTATAAAATTTCAAACATGTTTGTCTTTAATCTACAGAAAAAGTTATAAGTAGGTATTTAGTGAAATAGATTAACCATCTTTATATTGTTAAAATTCAGTAAATTTGAAATAAATATGGATATGTACACACACACATCCATTTTGAAATTAAAAAAAAAACTGTTTTTATTGACACTTCTGGAAATGTATTTTTTTGAAACTTGTGAAACAAACTTATGAGGATTCGTACAAAAACCAAATCAATTCAATTTATTACAGTATATAAAAGTGAGTAGTTCCATTTTACATGTTTTTCGTAGATTTTACCTGACACCTCGTTAAAGATATCAATACATAACCGAACCATTAACATGCATCTTCAATGTGTATCTTCATTACAGTTGTTAACCATAAGAGCAAGTTCGTGCGATCCAGTCGTGCATATTTTTTTTTTCGTTTTGCTCAAACGAATTTTCCTTCAAACAACATACATTTAAACAAAAAAGAAAATTTAAATCTGTTTTGATCCGATCGATGTTGAAAGCTCTACATACACTTATATATACTTTTGATTCTGTTCGTTTTTGCATACACAAAACATAAATGTCGATAATTTGATTAAAAAACATTACGTATACGCCATAGTGAATCCTTAAAAAAAAAACTATTTTATAGGTTAAATATTGTTATTTTTATGGCAAACAAAATAAGTTATTCTGGATGATATCTTTATTATTTAGTATTGAATGTCTTTGAAGCATATAAATATGTACATATGTAAAAGTTGTGTTTTGAATAAAAACTCAAATTCTCTTGTCACATATAAGGTTTTATTTGTAGACATAAGCGGGCTTTGCCGCTGTTTCTTTTTAAAGCTAATAAATGGTTTATAGGAATATTGTTTAGGTCCAAAATCTGTTAAAACAAAAATGTTTCCGTTGTGTATATACTGACTATACCAAAGATACAACGTAGAATGAGACCAATATTTGTATATTTAATTTTGTTAATATTTTATCTAATTTTTTTGCTAAGCGATACACAGAATGTTTAGTCCTAGCATGGTCCCTTATAATGAGAATAAAGTGTTTTTATCTGATTAAATGTTATCGTTCAACAGAGTCCTCAGTTAATTCATAAGAACACGTATTGCCATTATCTTGTCGTAAGGAAGTAGTTGAGTCAGATGTGAGTCTATTTTGTATTTGATTGACTCCAGAAATGGTATTTTTGCTTGTTTACATAGCTATCGAGTTAATATCCTCGTAAGTTAATAATGATTTTTCGTTAAAAATAAGGATCAACTTGTCAACTACAAAGTCCCCATAGAAGCGATGGTCTTATGGCATTAGTTTCAGCATCGGGTGTCGGCTTCCACCATTTTAAGAAACATATGACAAAGTTGACCAATAAAACGCGAGTTCCAAACCGAATAAAAATATTCTTTATTTTCCGAAACACTTTCTCTAACGCGTTGTTTGCATCCTTTTTGGTTTTTGTTGATCTTCCTTATCACCTAAAACCTGGGGTCTGGGATGCAAAGACTCTCTTGTCTATAGCTTTGTTGTACTCGACATGGCCTAGAACCAATATCGTCGAAGTATTTTTCCTTTTTGTACTATAGGGTGATTTTTTAGCTGGTTTGGTTTTGGCAACACTGGTTTTGACAGCTGACGTGTGTTTAGTACCTTGTGTCACTGTCAAACAGCTTCAGTTTGGTTTGCAATTTAACCATGGATCGTCTAACAAATGAACAACGCTTGCAAATTATTGAATTTTACTATCAAAATTCGTGCTCGGTTCGAAATGTTCATCGCGCGCTGCTTGTGTTCAGCGATGAGGCTCATTTTTGGTTGAATGGGTACGTAAATAAGCAAAATTGCCGCATTTGGAGTGAAGATCAGCCAGAACCATTGCAACAGCTACCAATGCATCCCGAAAAAGCCACTGTTTGGTGCGGTTTATGGGCCGGCGGCATTATTGGGCCATATTTCTTCAAAGATGATGCGAATCGCTACCGAGCGATGATAACAAACTTTTTTTTGCCCGAAATGGAAGTTCTTGGGTTGCATGATATGTGGTTTCAACAAGACGGTGCCACATGCCACACAGCACGCGAAACAATGGCGCAATTGCGAGGCGAGTTTGGTGAACAGTTAATTTCACATTTCGGGCCGGTCAATTGGCCGCCTAGATCGTGCGATTTGACACCATTAGATTATTTTTTGTGGGGGTTTGTCAAGGCTTATGTCTATAGGGACAAGCCCGCTTCGATTGACGCACTGGAAGCCAACATCCATGCATTCATTCGTGAGATACCGGCCGATATGTGTGAAAGAGTATGCCAAAATTGGACTCAGCGGATGGGCTACCTGAGACGCAGCCGCGGTCAACAATTGCATGAAATTATCTTTAAACATTAAATTGCAAGGTTCAAACTATCGATTCAAATAAATATTTCATTCATTTTTTTGAATTTTTTGTGCTTTTTTTTAAAAAAAAGTTCTAAACCTCTTAAAAAATCACCCATTACATCCAGATCTTATCTTACAGCACAAAAAATCTGTCAAAGAATTTTGCTTTCAAAAGAGTCAAGTATCAGCCCACCTTTTCTACTTATCACTCGTAGCCGTAAAGCAGAGGACTGTTAATATTAGTTTTTTCTAGAGCGTGCGCACGATTTTTATAAAAAAGATTTAAGGATTTAAAATCTAAATTGAATTTGTATTGGATTGTGTCATAGTGTGCCACCATTCAATACAATTTTAATTTAGATTTTAAATCCTTACGTCTTTTTATAAAAATTCAAAAATTAGAAAACTTAAGACATAACTTCAATAACATAAAACGTACTCCGATTACTGATTAAATATTCATCCAAAATAAAATAGGTATGTACGCGTTTACATAAAGTTCAATAAAACTCTAATGAATAAACCATTATTAAGGTGCCCGCATTTCCATATTCTACTATGCAGGAAAGCAACTAGTGACAAGTGTTTTTGCGCCTTTGTAAAACCACTCACACAGCCAAATGGTTTGGAAACATTTAATAGTCCTAAATGTTGTCGTTGAAAGGCTACTAAAATATACTATTACAACAAATCCTTCCCCATACGCCAGCCTCTCTATCCTTGCTATACTGTCCTTTAAGTCTCTATACTTTATCCTTTCGCCCCAGTTCACGAAGGATATTTAAGTTAAAAGTATGGGCACTTAAATCAGTATTCTGTTGCTTTTTCTACCACAATTTCGACAAAATATTTAAATTTTAATTGAAAGTAATGTGAGAGCTCACGGAAAAAGACAAAGAAATAGATTTGTTTGCCAAACGAGAAGGCCCTTGCAAAGTTAAAACTGAGAAATATATGTACATATATTTGAAACAAAATTATACTTGAATACAAAACCTACTTTTACTTTTGAAATATGAACCACACAGATTTTTTGTCATGTCCTCCCACACATCATTACAATAATGAATCAGTAAAATTTTTAGTGTTTATGACTATATGTGCCCAATAAAAATCTATCCTCGTTTCGCAGCTTTAATTACCACTTTACTCGTCTCGATTTTTATGAGTTTATACTTTTGACCAAGCACTTGAGCTTGAAATATACTTTGAACTTTCGAAAGAGCACTTAATGATATCGAAATTAGAGGAGGGGAGGGCGTATTATTTCCTCTAATGAATTTCTTCGTACGAAAGACTATAGACTACTTTATTGTGTGAATGACCTTTCTGTTCATGAAAGTCTGATAAGTTTACCTTACCTCTCCTTTAAAATACAAATGATGATGTGGAAGGAATTTTAATTTTTTCCTTATTCTTGAAAGGATGAACTTCAGAGACCTACATAATAAAATTTTCCAATCTTGTTGGAATTTCGACCAAGTGTTAGTTTCTTTTTTTTTGTAAAAAAAAATATACTTATAAGTAAAGGATTAGGGCAGTTCAGAGGAGTGAAAACCTTTCGACAAGATTTTTAAAGGATCTGATTTGCTAGCAAAGATTTTGAGTGTGAATATTTGTGACTATCAATTTTTGTATGAGGATTCTCTGGAGTGTATGTATTTGTTGTTGATAGCATGGATTTGAATGTAAGTATCTGTAGTAAATCGGATTTGTGTTGTTTTTTTTTATTAGTTCAAAAAAAAAAAGGACTGAAGGGTTTCGAGTTTTCTGCTTATGGTTTATCTCAAAAAATAAAAATAAATTGACTAAGTTCATAAATACGATATGCATGTACATATTTATGTGAATTAAAGAAAAAGTGATTTTCGTTTTAGTTTGGCTTTCAAATGAACAGCGAATTATTCTCTGATTTGATCCTTTCATCCTGTGCAAATATTTTTTTAATTTGAAATTTAACATGTGTTTTTTTGTCGGTACGGTACCATTCGCCACCGAAAATCGATAGACGGACTCTTCACCACCGCCAATTGAGTGCTCATTATATGCCATTTAGTGCTCAATATTTGAATGTCGCCCGTTTAAGTGTCAGATTTTTCGTTTCTGGATATTTTGTTTTCGTGTTCGCAAAGTAGTGTAGATTTTATTAGAAATGGTTAAAAATCGCAATAAAAATTCATTAATATTGTTTTCAATAACAAATCTTATTCTTTGTCAGCTTATATCATTTGCGTTTTATTTAGGACATTTTGCAGAACAGCGGCTTTTGCAAAATAAAACACGAAAATTTAAAATAAATTATGCAAATTAATAGAAAATCATTTATTAACACTATTTTTATTGGCGGGAGACAATTTTTTCATGTTTTATTGTCAATCACACCGAATTGAAATTTGCGTCAAAAATAGAATCATACAGAATTCGCTTGTTTAACCAAGATTTCAGTATACATCGCAATGAATAAAATATGTTCTAAAATTTTGCAAAGTTTTCAAAAAATTACGGGTATTACTGGCAAATCTGAATTCTACTGTGAATTACCACATTTTAATCTAAAAGAAACAATGGCCATATTGAATTATTAACACTACATTACAGTGTTTAAAAGTCTAATAGTGTTGAAAGAACGACAGCGAACTACCCAGTGGTGGAACCGCTGTAACGAAAATTCCCATTACTAAAAGGCTTGTGGTGAAAATCTGGTGGTGAAGTGTCCAATGGTGAAAGTTCGGCACTGAATAGTCCTGCTTCGGTTTTTTGTTTTATGGGATGAGAAATTAATACTGGTGATAATTTTTCTAAATAATGGCGTCAGCTGTAAATACTTTTTTTTTTTTTTGGAAAACCCATCTTATTTTGAATAGTTAGTACGTAAGTAATTAAGTATCTAGTAATAAGGTAAGTAAATTTTGTTTATTTCACTTTAAAAAGTATACATTTATACATTCAATTAAATTCAATTCAAATAGGTTTTTAACTTTTGTGTTCATTAAAACTTATCGTAACATTAAATTCGAAAGAATTTTCTGAATACTTCATACATCTGACACATAGCTTCTTCCAATGTTATAATCCAGTGTATGATAAAGACTGTGCTATCTCTTTTGCTGAGCCCTCTGGTAGACCATGTTTTTTGTTACTATTAATTTTGTTCCTCGCAACGCCATCTTTACCACCAAGTGGAAGACAAGTTTTTATTAGACACTAGATCCTCCAGCTGTATAATATCTTCACCACTGAGACTATTTTCCTAGCTTTCCAACCAGTACAGTTTATTTTCGATTATAAGCTTAGCTAATATATCTTAGGTGTCAAGAACTCTTTCTATATAACTAATATGGAATCTCATCGATAATTCAAAAATAGATTTCATTTAGCATTCGATAGTTAATGTATAGTTTGGTGTTACTTCTGGTAAATCCTTATAAAAATACCTTTGCAGTTTTTCCACCTCATTATGCTGTGAGTCATCCCACATTGGAGCTCATTATCTCAAAATCTTAAAAGAAAGTTTTATATATCTATATTTGATATAAACAAATCAAGTATAATTCAAGCTTTTTCTGGCTTGTTTTGCTCGCTCTTTCAAGTGTTTCTTCCAAATTAATCCGGAAGTAAGCCAAACCCCCAATTAATTATATTCGGTGACAACTTCTATGAGTTCTGCGTTGAGCTTCCAATTCTCTTGCCGGCTCAACCTCCCAACTCTTGTGAAAACAACTAAAGGGTTTTCCAATAAGAGGTGTTATTTTGAATAGCCCGCTATTTCGGTAGCTGTCACTTTTGAAGCTGTCATTTTTAGACTACGCCATTAATAAAAATGGAACGATACACGCTTCAACAACGCATTTAAATTATTAAAATTCACTATAAAAATGGTGAAAATTTGGCAGAGACGGTGCGTAAAACTTAAACATTTTTGGGTCGTCGTGAAGCACCTTGTCGGACCGCAATACAGAAATTGGTGGACAAATTCGAGCTGTTGGGACAAGTTAGTGATGTGAAGAATAAAACCCGTGCACGTCGCTCAAGAACAACTGAGAATATTGCTGTTGTAGCCCAAAGTGTTGAAGAAAACCCAGGTTTGTCCATTTCTCGTCGTTCTTTGGAATTAGGCATTCCACAAACGTCATTACACCGTATTTTGCATAAAGACTTGGGTCTTAAGGCTTATAAAGTTCAGTTAATACAAGAACTCAAGCCGGCTGATCATCAACAACGTCGTGTCTTTGCTGATTGGGTCCTTGAAATGCATGAAAATGATCCGGAATTTCATCAAAAAATCATCTTGACTGATGAGGCCCATTTCCACCTCGGAGGCTACGTCAACAAGCAAAACTGTCGCATCTGGGGCTCGGAAACCCCAAGAGTTATTGTTGAAAAGCCTCTCCATCCTCAACGCGTGACTGTTTGGTGCGGTTTATGGTCCGGCGGGGTCATTGGACCTTACTTTTTCGAAAATGAGGCTGGAGCAACAGTTACGGTCAATGGATTGCGCTATCGAGAGATGATTAATGATTTTTTATGGCCGGAATTGGATGGTATTGATCTGGACAACGTTTACTTTCAACAAGACGGCGCTACGTGCCACACAAGCAATGAAACCATCGATCTTTTACGGGAAAAGTTTCCGGACCGTGTTATCTCTCGAAGAGGTGATCACAATTGGCCACCGAAATCTTGTGATTTAACACCTTGCGACTTCTTCCTTTGGGGCCACGTGAAAGATAAGGTCTACGCCAACAGCCCAGCGTGGATTCAAGACCTCAAAGATGGAATTCGTGAGGCTATCGAGGACATAGGGCAGCCACTTTGCGATTTGGTTATGAAAAATTTCATGAAAAGGATATGGTCCTGTAAGCGTGGTCGTGGCGGCCATTTGGCTGATGTTGTGTTTCATTATTAACGGCATACCTTCTTCTTTATAATGAAATAAACATCCGATCATTTATCTCAAAAACTGCCATTTTTCTTTGAATATAAAAATAACACCTCTTATTGGAAAACCCTTTACTTTGGAATTTTACAGATTTATGACTACGTTTCACCGATGGCAGTACTCGGAAAATTTGTCAATAATATCCTGAAGCACGTGAGGGGAGTTTGATATCGGCACAATATCATCTGAAGACATAAGCAGTCTTATCGACATACCACCTCCAATGCATTCATGGATGTCATTGATGTATAGAGCCCGAAGAGCAGCGGACTGAGTAAACATCCTTGTTTTACACCCATCTTTGTGTCAAACCAGCCTGACAAATTTTCTCCACCCCAGACTGAGGCTTCAGTGTTAAAAGGTATATGTATGAATCTCGAATCACCCGGATTAGTTTCTTCGAGACACCTATACGTTGCAGTTTGAAAAAGAGAGCTCTTCGATCAATGTGACAAAAAGCCGCCTTAAAATCAAAAAAGAAGCAGTAAACTCTTTATTTTCATTCATTTTCAATTTGGTGATATATAAAAGGTTGAACAAATTATCAACTGTGCTATACGCTTCCCAGAATCCAGCTTGAAATTCATTTAAGTTGTTATTCTCCTTTTCTCACCGTTGTTTTAGTCTTTTTGTTTTGTATTTTTTAAGAAGTCCCAAATTTTTGTTGCAGAGATGATTTCACAAACACAATATCTAAAAGAGTTTTTCAATTCCAAAGAAGTATCTTTAGAACTATTTTCGGGATTTATAATTAAAATTTAAAACCTAGTTGAAAACATGAATTAACAGTTAACCATTATGTTTCAATTGAATCGTCTTCGCCCAGAACATACTTTCCAATCGCAACAAGGTCAGATAAGCCATTTATAAATGTTCCACAAAGCAAAAGAATTATAATTAAGAATGTAAAATATTTTGTGCTGTAACATGAGGAAAATATATGTAGGTACATTGAAAAAAAAAACGAAAAAGAATATGTTACAAAACCAATTTAAAAAAAAAGCAACTGTAAAAACGAATTAATGGTGTGGAAAATTGTAAATAAATCGCACCTACAACCCATTTGTGTCTGTTAATTTGCATTTTAAAGCCCTTTTGTTGTTTTATTTCCATACAGCTATCAAGTCCTTGCCTGAAATAGTGAATCCTTGATGACCCTTGCAAGAAGCAAGAATAAATTAACGCGGTTTTGACTTTAATTCATTTTTTCGTTGTCTCTGTGTGTACGGCTGAGTGCCTTTTTCATGTTTTCCCATTCCCATTCTCATTCTAAACTTTTATCTAATTAATTTATGTTACACCCCATCACCCTATATAGTTTTTCAAGGATTCAAACCGTCAAAAGTCAGAGTTACCAGAGAGTGAAAAAAAAAATTATATGAACCAATGTGGCTTATGGACATTTTTAAAGGGTTATTCATTAAAATGTTGATGATTTAAGAACACTAAAACATAAAATACACGACTTGGTCACATAAACTTACTTGATATCAATAATGAAACAGTAAATATTAAGTAATCTTTTTTATAAAATTAAATAATAAATTAATGAAAAAAAAAAAATAAAAGTTAAATTCATTTAAAAATTGCTGGAGTAGATTTCAGACAAATATTTTTAAGAGAAGTAAAAATTCGATTTAAAAAAATCGTCAACCCATTTTCGAAATATTGAATTAAATACTGCAAGAACTTGAGATTTAAATGATTCAAAAGCTATTTGCTCTGCTTGTGGAGATTTTAAAGATTTGTCCTTTTTTTAATCGAGTGTCTGCTTCTATATTTTTGTTGTTTTTATTCTATCGACGATTTTTAATAACTCAGCGACTTTTTAACAATTTGCCGTAGTTAAATTATTTATGAGAGTTCAATCTTTTAACCGAGATATTATCAAGTACATAATTAAGTATGGTTTCAGTGGAAAACTTACCATGTCTTCCTAGTGCTTACAATATTTCATATATGTACAAAGTTTTGTTACTTTCATCTTCTTATTGTTGCCTGAACATGAGTACATTTGCACATCCGCTTCTTTTGAGGACGAAAGAAAATCTTCTAAGAGCCTTGTTTTTAACTCGTACTAGCGCGTTGCAGGTCCTCTTTAGAGCCTGGACACATTGACGGAATTGCGAATGAAACTTGTATGCAAATGTAAAAGAGAGGGAATAATTTTTAATAAGAAGGAAAGAGATGGGCTGACAAATCAAAAATCTGCACGAATCTCATAAAATTTTATATAAAAATCCGTGCAGTGATGCAAGTTTCATTCTAATATCGTTTCGCTTTGACAAATAATTATATTTATCACTCTTGATTGCTGAACTGGAAGGTTCAGAAAATTCGCTCGAATTTGCAGTTTCGTTACTATTTCGTTTCTCTTAACTACGGATTTGTTTAAACAAGTGCAACTTTACTTCAAAGGGATGTGATATGTTTTAATTTCCAGCCGTTTCCTGTTGTCAATTTTTTTGCAGTTTATTTTTGTGTGTGACCACAGATTGCGCAGTGATCCATTGCGATCTTCCGTCAATGTGTCAAGCGTAAAACACTACATCACCATGGGTTTCTGGGCGGGATTAAAAGCGGGAATAATTTTTTTGTTTTCACTTGTTGCGACACTTTCTTCACGTTTGGAGTAACCGATCACTTCAACTATTCTAAGTAGATAACTGATCCAGCAAATATCTTGCTCGCGGCTCACGTTTCGTTCAGTTTACTAACTTTATCTCAGGTACCTAAGAATATATCACATTTTGTTAGGTAGACGAATTGTATTATGTTTTTTCACTACCATCTTAACTCCGCCTTTCGATTTTCATAGAACACACGTCTAGAAAGAGAAAAAAAACAGCTACGTACATATATACCTCTCGTTTCAAAAAATAATAATAAAATAAATCTACCAAGGATGCATTTTCACAGATACAAAATAAGACGATCCACACAGAAAAACAACAACAACAAATTGTTACAGACGCAGGAACAACAATTAAAAACTGAATACAATAAAAGCAACCAACCGATCTACGTAGGTAGAATCAAGACCAAATACTTTTCAGAGTGAAAAAGGACGCAAACATCTTTTAAGATGAAGATACAAAAAAAGACGCTAGCTGAAAATGGTGGTTTTACATTGAAGATAGACAGTAACACAAATATTCGAGAGGAAAAAAAAGTACCTACCCGAAGACAGTCGTGTTTTTTTTTTTTAAATCCCAAAAGAAATTTACATGTTAAAGGCAACAACAACTAATTTCTTTCGGGCTAAGCTAGGCACAGAGAATTTTTGGGCTTAACATAAGCACGAAGAAAAATTGTCATACCGACATGCATTTCATATCATCGATAGTTTATATGGAAACTCTATTTTGTTTCTATAATGGCGTCTCTAATCCCCGATGTCGTTTTTTTTTTTTTAATCATATCCCTCGGGCTTGCAAAAAATACTCCTAAGGCCTGGCTTCGGCACAAAAAGTAATGTAAACCTAAAAAAAAATGTGAGTGCCGAGTGAGACCAACGGTTTATATGTGATCTTCAGATATTTGTCACTGAGCGTACCCAATATCCATCCTACTATGCTGACTTCCGTAACGTAATTTGCTAAACCATAAAGTGTGACCTCGTAACGTTGCACAGAGGAAAATTTCACGTTCTTATTTCACTCTATCGCTGGCATATAGATGTTTACGCATCAATAAGATCTGTGTCGTTGGAAACGTATATTACGTAGCTTTTTATCACTATCGATAATACTTTATTATTTGTGTTTGACGATTTACCAATCCAAAGATAAGAAATGTATTTTATAATTGATTAGAGACAATCTGCAGTGTTGCAGTCGATTTCAGAAATTTTTTCGCAACCTTAAGAAGACAGCTATACATATGTGACGTGTGTAGAATGAAATAGTTGTACTCTATTATAAAGAAAAAATATTATAATTCTTTATTACGCCGCGCCGGCCGCCGAGGGCAGAGCTAGGTATCCGAAATTGTCGATTTTATTAAGAAATATCTCTGCGCCTAACACCTGCGCATTAAATAATAGCAGTGCACAAGCGACCACGAAAAGATGAAATTACTTAGGCTTGTTTTTCAACGCAGGTAGGTACAATAAAGAGCACAATATATCAGAGGCAAACAAAGTATACACTAATATCGTTAGCGTTAGGTAATAGATAAGTAACGCGAGCGACCCTTTAAAAGATCAAAATAAATAGCCTGCAGAAAGGCTACATTATAGGCAGCTGTATTGTTTGGTAAAACAACAAAAAACAACACCTCCATAAATCCCAATACCTGGTTTCTTTTTTTGAAATACATATAAGGTTTGTTCAGTGACAAAATAGTTAGATTAGAACAGAACAGAATAGAACAGAACAGCACAGATTCGTAGTAAACGTCAGAACAAGTTAGAACAGGAAATCTGTTCTAAGTTGTTCTACCTAAAAAGCTAGTACAGAAAATCCTGTTCGAAACTGTTCCAAAGTGTTCTAGACAGCCTCACTGAACAGCAAACCAGAACAGTTTAGAACAGAAAATTCCTCACTGAACAGCAAAAAGTTGTACTTTTCTGTTCGAAACTGTTCTAAACTGTTCCGTAGGTACGTTTTTTGTATATAAACTATAGACCACAACTTATGTATCTACTAAAGGGTGTTTTTTTTAGAGGTATAGAATAAAACAAAGATGCTTTGATATAATTAATAGAACTGGGCTTTTATGATCGATTATAGAGCTGTGTAAATCGTAAATGATCGAATCGTTCAAGAATCAATTACCAAAATGATTCGATCATTTTAATCGATCGATCATTTTCATTCCACTCAATTCATTATATCATACTATTGGTAAATATCTATGCCGGCGGTAGAGTGAAATAAAAACGTAGACTTTCCTCTGTGCAACGTTACGATGTACCACGTTACGTAGCGCGTATTCTCTGAAATTTTGACATTTTAACACCTGTCAATTTAAAAGTGTTCTAATTCGCCTAGAGAGCTGGGCGTGACTATACGCAATTTCCACCTCCTAAATCGATTGCCGTACTCCGTTTTTCGATCATCCGTACAAAAAATGTTGTCATATTTTGACACCTGTCAAAGTAAGTGTTCTAGTGGACCCTAGTGGAACGTCGGCCATCACACTAAAGTAATATCCACCTCCTAAATCGATTGGTGTACTCCGTTTTTCGATCCGCCGTACGGAAATTCTGGACAGCGCAAACTTTCGAGTTTCCACCGGAGCTAGAGTGCTGGCCTTGACAGTACGTAAAAACAAACGTTGATGTTTACACCATGAGATATGGCACTCAGACAATTTTTTATTTCGGTTTCGATTAAATTCAATCTCCGCATTTAACGAATACTGTACCGATTTTTATCGAATCCAATCTGACCCATATTTCATTTCTCCGATAAAATATATTAAAAATTCAACAGATATTGATATCGAAAATCGAGATTCATTGAAATGATTGAGATTAGGATGGAAAATCGAGAATCCTAGAAATGATTGGGATTGGGATAGACAATCGAGATTCATTGAAATGATTGAGATTAGGATGGAAAATCGAGAATCCTAGAAACGATTGGGATTGGGATGGAAAATCGAGAATCATCAAAATGATTCAGATTAGGATGGAAAATCGAGAATCATAGAAATGATTGAGATTGGGATCGATTGAAACGAAAATTTGTGATTTCAATCATCAATACTTTTCGATGATCGGATCAAAAAAATCGAATCGTTCCCGATTGACACAGTCCTAATCGATTAGTTGAATACAATTAATAAAAACAACTAATTCATATTTTTTGCCCTACGTTTCGCGTGGTTTTTTTTCCAGCTTTTTTAGGGGTTCAGATTGAAAAAAAACAATTTAAAAAAATAATGTAAGAATACACAAATATATAGGTAGGTACAATATTAAATAGTTTAGTTTTAGTTTAGTTTAGTTTAGTTTATTTCCAGTAGATACTAACACAGTAAGATAAATCTTATAAGCTACCGATAGTTTATGGATTTACAATGTTCAATTTATATTTTATAAATGTAATGATTAAAAAGATTTAAAGAGGAAATGAAATCGACAAGTTTAAAAATTATCATAAATAAAGAAAAAAGGAAAGACAAAAGTTAGAAAGATGTTGATAGATAATGAAGATAGAAAAAAGAAAAATAAAAGTAAAAAGAAGTTAGTTGCTTTGATTTTGGAAGAAAAGTTTCAATTTCTTTTGAAAGTGTTGTGCTCTGCTTTCTTGAGTCTCGCAAATATTGTGAGAGTGAATTCCAAGGACCGATTGCAGCAAGCAATAAATAACTGTCTCTCAGATGTGAGACAAGAGAATCGAGGGAGTATTAAACGAGTCGATCTGTAGAATATCGTATAAATATTTTGACTGTCTTGTCTTTACAACAGTATAAAGTAAGTTCAAGGCACGAAACTTGATGAAGTTTTCAAACGACATATTGAAGATTTTCACAGCAGATAAGAGATATGATCAAATTTTCTTAGGCCGAAAATATAACGAACCGTACTATTAAATTCAACTTTCAACTTTGTCTTACTCACAGAATCACAATTTTACGTAAGAACTGAAATGACTAGAACCCATACTAGTATTTAAAGTAGTAAACTGCTGCACTACCCACAAAGATCTAAGTATTCCATACGTTTTCACTACTATAGTATTAAAATGTTCGCTTCATATAAGCGTTCTGTTGAATACCATACCTAGGTTTTTTGAAGTGGTTGCAAATTGCAAAGAGTCAAACTATTACTTACTGCCCATTTAGAAATTTTTCAAGCTCCTCGTTAATAGAACATACTATTAATATAGATTTGAATATCATCGGCATAAAAATGTTTAGATACGTTTGTAAGGATGGAAGCTATTTCGTTAATATTAAGCGAGAATTACAACGGAGCCAAAATAGATCCCTGAGGAACACCTCGTTTTATCGGACGGACTTCGGAAAGCTGATTATCAATATATACAGCAAGGAAAGAGGAAAACAGTTTGATGGCTTCAGGGGAAACGTTAAACTCAACATGCAACTTTTTAAGGAGAACATAGTGGTTTACAAAATCGAAAGCTTTGGAGAAATCATCAAGTTTATTTCTTTCGTCCTCAATGACTTTTATAAGTGCTGTTTCACAGCTGTGCTTATAGCGGAACCCAGATTGAATGCTTGCTAAAAATTTGTTACACGTAATATATCCACTAAGTTGTTTTTACATGATACCATCACAGACTTAAGATAAAAACGGTAAAATAGAAATTGGTCGGAACTCAGCTCTCAATGAGTTCTTGGGGATTGGAATGGAATTATCTCAGCAATTTTCCACAGGGATGGAAATACTCCTGTTGTTAAAACAGTTTTAAACAGGTGAGTAAAAATCGGTAGCAACAACGGTAATATGGCCTAAAGAAAGGAAGGGGTAATTTCATCCACTCTTGGTGCGTTGGATTTTATTGAAAGGAAACTTTCTTAAACATCTAAATTATTGACACATGAAAAGCTAAAAGAGGAATTTGAAAAAGGTGTCGGTAAATCATTATAATATTTGTAAATAGTCACTAGAGCTGTACTAATAGGAAATAAAAACTTATGATTCCATTCATCACCGTCGATATTGTTTTGTAATACAGGATGTTGTTTCCCAATTCCAAGTTCCCTAATATTACTCCAAGACTTCCGAACATCAGAGTGGACATTCAGGCGGTTGGAATAGAAAAGTAATTTTGTGTGATATTCGTTTAGTGTTTTCAGTATTAATTCTGTGTCTTTTTTTCTGATGATTGCAACCTCATCGACATATTTAGCTATAAATTTGATTTTGGTGTTTGATTTTTTCAGTTTGTCTATTGTTTCATCGAGTAAATGGTCCAGCACAATATCAGCAATGGTAGGGGATAATGGGTTTCCCATATAGGCATGCTAAAGGTTTGAAAGTAAAATTTATTGTCGTATTTGAAGTAATTTTTGTCTGTTAAACAGAACTGAAGAATTTTTAAAAACTGAGATTTCAGTTGGTGCATTTTTTGGTTGTAATCAGTTTTGTTGCCTTTATCTGCGTTTGTGATAATAATTTCATTTCCTTAAAACCGGTGCTTGCTTTAGTGCCTGATTACATGGGTCGTTTTACTGAAGGTCGTTTTAATGAACGTCGTTTGTTTTACGAAAAGGTGTTTTACTGAACGATGAAGAAAAATCCTATCATTTAAATCTACCCTTCCCTATCTCACACCTTTAAAATCCATATCATCTCACTCACACGTTTCATGTTGAAAATATTAAATGAAAATGGCGCATCGATGGAATTTGGGTGGAATCTACCTTCTTTTTTTTAATCACTTAAAATCTACCTGTCACACTGATGCTCCCTTCAGTAAAACAACCCATGTAATCAGGCACTTACGGATCACTAAGGCTGAAAACATATCGGATGAGACAAAATTTTTCTGCTTTCATAAGGCAGAAAACGTGTTTCGCTTCAACACACACCTACCGTTATACAAATATAGAAACAAAAACATGTTTTATTGTATTGCCTGGTTAGTGTTTTCTTGTTCATAAGCATCAAAGGAGTCTTGTTCCATAAGATAGAAAACATTTTTTGACTGATCTGGTGTGTCTTCAGCCTAAGTAAGTGGGCACGTTCAATCCCAAAATCTAGGCCTAGTGACTTACAACTCTCAACCATTCCTATGTGTGAGTTGTTTGTTCAGAGAAATGGAGGGGGGACCTACAGTTTTATGCCGAATACGAATGGCTAAGGTAAGAGGCACTTATGCATGAAAATAGAGGCTCTTGGAGTATTTATTGTCTCTTCCTCTCAAGAGGCAGTAGTCGATTTTTTTTTTTTTTTGAAGGTGAACGAGGCTGGGAATCGAACACAGACCTCCGGCAAGACAGTCTTACATATTATAACCATTATGCCAACTGCTACTACCAGCCTAAGTAGTAATAGTGTTATTGTATTTCGCGTTTACACGGCATTCTTCTCAAAGGATTGACTGAAAAAGGACAAACAAAAATTAAAAATCAACGGCAACACTAATCTTATGTGTTAATTCTTCACTTATAGCACAAGCGTGCCCGGAAAGTTTGAACAGTCTGTATTTATTTTTTTTCACTCCATTCTAGTTATTCTAAATCACAACTTTACCTCAGTATTACGATATGAAATGAACACCTTTTCTAACCCACGCTAATGAATAATGACGGAAACGGCACCACTGTTTCAAAAGAGATGATAGTTTTTCTGTCATACAAATATTTGTTGCAATTTTAATGCAATTTTAATGGGTCCAAAATGGTCCAGAAAGATTATTGATACCACACAGAAATAATATTTAATATTTAGAATGTCCAAGGCCGAGAGAAAATATTGGAACTATGCCATGATTCTTTTTCAACTTTAAACCTGCATTTGATAAACTTTTTTTTTCAAGAAAATATATATAAAATATTAAAAGTACTTTCCGCCCCTTGGATAGTTTTGAGAACAAAGTGAAAACTAATATCCTATCCACTCCTTGTTGTATTCTGAAGGCAAGGATGGGTTTTGTTACATATGGATGCACTCTTGGTTATGAACTTCTTTCACAAACATACTCAAAGTGCGGAAAGTAATCCATATACCATGCCACACCAGAGCGACTATAAGGTTGCATGAAAAGATGTGGTTTGTAGGAGCATTTTTTTTGTATGGATTGAAGCCTTTAGGGGTTTTATTTACGATTGAGTGGGCATTTTTTATAGACTATCTATAATATTACGACCATCTGTGACGTTGGTTGGTCTACACTGTATATTCTTTGTAAATCAAAATCAAACCATAAGTGTTACAATAAACTTCCTTTTCTATGAGACCAACCAAAAATGACATGAGGAATAATTCTAAAAGCAAGTATATTTCTTGTATGTGTCATGTATCATTGAAGTCTATTTAATTGAATCCAATGAAACATTCTAAGAATACTAACACCCCCATTTCATTAAAACAAGTCTCTTTTTTTTTATTGGACCGTATTGTTATATGGGCGCGATAAACAAGAAACCAAAGAAAAAAAAAAACAATTTAGGGAAAATCAATATCCTTTCATAGAAAATATGCCATGTCACATTATGGAACCACGCTGCAAGGCAATAATAAATTGCTACCGAGGTTCCTGCGATGGTATGATACTTGATACATTGATCTGTCATATATTGTGTGTGGAGTCATCATTTTCTAGGAATAACTTTATTCCACGTTACGACATACGTCCATATGTGTGTATGGTGATAGCAATCTGAGACCCCACAAAGCTATCAACAAGCAATATTCGACACAATGAGATGGTGCCAAAAGGACATCATAATGAAGTGTTCCATAACGGAGACGGAGAGCAAAGAAGACAAAGCGAAGGGCATTTTTTCTTTTCTAAAAATATCCTGATCCTGAGTAAGGAAATTAGATGACTGAGCCTCTTTGAGTAGAAGGAGAGCAACAAACAAAAAAACGATCCGCATAGTAACAGGTTATGGATGTGTGTGATATTCTTTAGTCTATACATGTACATGATGACTTAAAAAAAAGGATTCTCATTTATTATGATGCCTGGGGCTGGAATTTAAAAGAAATGATTTTTCTTTTCACAAGAATCGGTTAAGGTAGTTGCTCGTCTGTTAATACATATAATAATAAATTGAAAGGGTTGCTTCATTTTTTTTTTGCGTATAAGACACAAGATTAATCGTTATATTACTTTTGATATCTGATTATCTGGAAAAGTTTAAATAAAACCTTGACTTCTTGTTTCCTAATTGTTAGAAAGAAAAATCATTTTTCATGATAGTCCAGTCACTTTGGGCGTCAAAATCTGGCAAACTATTTGATGGGATTGATAACAATATTTAGTTAATACTTAAAAAAAAATGTGATCTTGATTGAAGTTAGTTTCAAAAAAAAAAAACTTTGCCGTCTAGGCAATCAATCGCAAAACGTCGACATTATCACTACGTTTAATCACGTAACATTGAAAACCGCTATCATCGAGACAAATTAGTTTCAACGATTTAAAATTTGATTTATTAACATAAGTATGTATTTAGTATAATATGTTAAAATTTTTTTATTACGTAAGACCGATATTTATCAAGGTTAATAAAAAAAAGTGCAAGTAGGTCAAGGTCGAAAGCTTAGACTTCAACTTCCTGTATGGTGCAATAACGATATAAACAAATTTTGTCTTCCATAATGAATTATAAATAGGTACTATATACAGGCCCGGCCTTAGACGTACTGGCGCCCGGGCGAAATATTTTGTGGCACCCGCCTTTCAGGTGTTATTTTTGAATGGGGTTTTATTAGATACAATTACTCTGATGCATATTTTCTCTGTGAATAACTTGTTGATGTTCATTGATTTTCTTTCCTGTTCGGATTTTTTTCATTTTTCTGCTTTTTTTTTACGGTTTTGAAAACCACAAAACCTTTTTTTATTTCATTCTTTTCTGCCATGAAAACGTGAAAATAATGTATAGACATTTTGTCCTTAATAAAAAAAAAAAACAATGCAGATAGATAAAAGAGAGTTTTTTTTAAGACTTACCAACAATTATAAAATTGTGCGAAAAACTTAACTTAATCAAAGAACAAATAACGTAACGTAAGACTCGAGCAGGTTTTAACTATTAAGATACTGTATATATTTTTAATTTCACGAAATCCACAAAATCACAGATTACAAAACAAGCTTTCAATAGGGCCTTCCCCAACTATTATTGTTTTATTTCAAGAAATTTGTTTTTATATTAAAAATGGATACACAATTAATTTTCTCTATATTAATCGTTTTGAATTTCTGTATTTTATGTGAGCATCCACAGAGTTTTTAGAAGTTATTAAATATATTTCTCCCGCCCCAAGGTAAAATAGTAAAATAGCAATTTCTAGGGCGCCTTTTTTATAAGTTATATTCCATTTTTCCATTTGTAAATAGATATCGGAATTTAGATTTTCCTCTAAAAAAAATCTATCCTCAAATAAAAAAGTACTGTTTGTTCTTTTGCTCGGTGCCCTATAGTCCTAGCACCCGGGTGGCAACAACAACTAATCACTTATCACTTCTTAAACAATCAATTTCAACAAATTCTGATAATTGTAACTGATTTGCGTTGCACGAATGCATTTTGCACTTCACTCATTAATATTTTATCAATTATTAATTATATACCTGCTTAGTGGTAATGATAAGCGTTTCTTCAACAAAAAGGCTCACTTTTCAAAATTGCTTCTTCTAAGCTGACCATTGATAAGTATTTTTAAACCTGCTTGTTCGTTGGCATCGATCATCTCTCAGTGGCGAATTTACCGTTCACGTACATTTGGTTAAGAAAAAAGTGATTTATTTTTATTAAATTACTTGTAACTTTGGTAATAAATAGTTATTGGATTTTTATGATTATGATTTCATAAGAAAGGCAAAAAGACAAGGAATTTTTCTGTTAAAAAAAATTCTCTATAGTGTTTATATAAAAAAAAACTTATGGTGGTAAGAAAGGGTGATTGGGGTAAAATTTCTAGAAATATAAAGAGTTAATTTGCCTTTAAATTATCTATAAATAGTATCGATCAAAGATTGTTTAGAGGTACATAAAACAGGAATATTAAAAATTTTGATTTATAAATTTATTCCGTTCTATATATGAATGTATGCATGTAAAGGGTTTTCCAATAAGAGGTGTTATTTTGATATTCAAAGAAAAATGGCATTTTTGAGATAAATGATCAGATGTTTATTTCATTATAAAGAGGAAGGTATGCCGTTAATAATGGAACACAACATCAGCCAAATGGCCGCCACGACCACGCTTACAGGACCATATCCTTTTCATGAAATTATCATCATTAATCATCTCTCGATAGCGCAATCCATTGACCGTAACTGTTGCTCCAGCCTCATTTTCGAAAAAGTAAGGTCCAATGACCTCGCCGGACCATAAACCGCACCAATCAGTCACGCGTTGAGGATGGAGAGGCTTTTCAACAATAACTCTTGGGTTTTCCGAGCCCCAGATGCGACAGTTTTGCTTGTTGACGTAGCCTCCGAGGTGGAAATGGGCCTCATCAGTCAAGATGATTTTTCGATGAAATTCCGGATCATTTTCATGCATTTCAAGGACCCAATCAGCAAAGACACGACGTTGTTGATGATCAGCCCCCTTGAGTTCTTGTGTTAACTGAACTTTATAAGCCTTAAGAACCAAGTCTTTATGCAAAATACGGTGTAATGACGTTTGTGGAATGCCTTATTCCAAAGAACGACGAGGAATGGACAAACCTGGGTTTTCTTCAACACTTTGGGCTACAACAGCAATATTCTCAGTTGTTCTTGAGCGACGTGCACGGGTTTTTTTTTTCACATCACTAACTTGTCCCAACAGCTCGAATTTGTCCACCAATTTCTGTATTGCGGTCTGACAAGATGCTTCACGACGACCCAAAAATGTTTTAGTTTTACGAACCGTCTCTGCCAAATTTTCACCATTTTTATAGTGAATTTTAATAATTTCAATGCGTTGTTGACGCATGTATCGTTCCATTTTTATTAATGGCGTAGTTTCTACTTGTCAAATGTCAAAAAATGACAGCTTCAAAAGTGACAGCTACCGAAATAGCGGGCTATTCAAAATAACACCTCTTATTGGAAAACCCTTTATATATATAAATCCACATACCGATCGAACTCAAAGTTTTAGGAAATCATAGGTGGAAGTCCAAGGGTGTTAATGTGTAGGTATTTGGTCAAAATCGATCTAGTATAATTTACCAACAAGGTGCAGCAAATTTCGGAAAACAAAGTCCCATTTTGAAAATTCTTTTTTTAGCTTGAATGATTATACTTAGAGAATGGATTTAGGGATAGATAATTTTAAGAAGTTAAACAGTGAAATGGAAAAATGGGTAATTGTTTTCTTTATTTTGTTCACATATGTAAACTAAAGTGCTATTGCAATTAAAATTTGATCAACTTTTTTGTATTGCAAAGTTGCACTTATTATCAGTTGAATCTATATTTTTATTAACAAAATAAAGCTCAGTTCTGTCAAAACCTTCAAACCAGTGCGTCGTCTAATTCAATTATTTTTGGATTAAATATTTTCTTGTTTTTTCATTTGGGAAATTTATCACTAATCTTTTCAGTATAAAAAAACATTCTTCAAAGTAAAATAATTCAAATTTCATACAAAATAACTGGAAGAAGAAGCCTTAATATTTACAAAATATTAAAAAGTAATATTAGCTTTATTGCAAAGCAAACGGCTGTATTACAAATTGCTTTAAAATAACAACCGTGTACATAATAATGGGACCGTTTTTAAATTTTCAGACTCAGACCGATTCTCTTATTGTTAGAAAGACAAAGACTTTTTTTTTTAATTTTTTTTTAAACTTCAATCCTTTTTTTTTCAGCAATACTTTTCCAAATTTCATCCATTGTAAAGTATACATGCATTTTTGAGAAAGAATTCGCAACAAAAATCTATTATGATAATGGATTGATTAGCCAAATTTTTCTTAGCGAATTTGTGCTTAAATAATCATTATTTTCATCGATAAGTTCAAGAAACAAAATATTGGTGCAACAGGAATTGATAAGTTAGGTCTAATTTGATATGAGTATCACTTTTCAAATCGACAATTTACACTCACTCAATTATTGTTTGGTGCAACACTACTCTGATAAGTTGAGTATTTACTATACTTTTCAAAACTCAAATAAATATTTATCAAATTTCTTGTTGGTGCAACAAAAACTTATCAAGAATCATCATAATTTGTTAAATTATTAGCTATAAGTTGTTGGTGCAATAGGGCCCTGGTCACTCTAGTCTAAAGCCGACACAATATATGTATGTACCAACATATGGCAAGTTATACATTTTTAAAAACAAATTGAATTCAAGATTTTGATCAAACTTGATATATAAGGTCAAGTGGGTCTCACAATTTTGTCCATCTGTCTGTCTGTCCGCTACAACCAACCTTAACAGATGGGTTGATTTCATTGAATTTTGTCACTTTCCTCAAAAAAGGGCTCCAGAGTTTGTTCCCGAAAAAAAATTGTCTGTATACTGAAAATGGTGCGATATACGATTAAACAGAAACAAAATTTATATTATTTCATTATTAAGAGTATCTATCACTTCTTCTTTTAAGCTTAAATAATTTTGCACATCAAAATTAAAAAAAAAAAAAACCGATAAAAATTGAAAGTTTCATATTTCAAAATCCTATATAAATATATGAGAAAGTTCGTGTGACCGAGTCCATAATTTTTTTTATTTTATCGAAATGTCAATGGGTTGGATTGTAACACACTAGACGAATTCACATATAGATTGTGTACATTTTCTGTCCCTTTAAAGTGACGTGCGATATGAAGTTGATGATAAATGAGGTTGAGCTTCAATATAGAGTTACTGTCTATAAGGTAAAATTAATGTAAGCAAATATTGTTTGTTATTGAAAACAAACAAAATTTATTTTTTATAAGAACAATTATTTTAATTGAAAAATAATTCGTCTTTAAAAATGAACTTTTATTTAAAAAAAAAAGTGTGGCCGGATTTATAATTTAACTTATTTTTTGTTGAGCAACCATAGGTTAGGTAGAAGTGGCTGTCGACACACTTAGTTAGACCAAATGTTGGCACGTTGCGGTACCACATGGATCTAGAAAAAACTTTTCCCTACACCTTAAAACCATTTTGAGCTCCTTATAAAGCGCGTAAGACACCTTATGTCAATGTTTGCCAGATCACTGGGATCGTTGTAGTAGAATTCTTCTAAGTGCATTCTACGTCTTTGAAGCCTGATTCACAATGCTGCGAGGAAACGAGACGTGAGCGTGACGATAACTCGTTGTAGTTGTCAAACCAATTTCAAACAATGAAAGCATATCTGGATATACACAATGCGGCGTTTCTCGTCGTCACGTCACGCCAAGAATTCGAAAAATTGAAAAAAAAGACGCGACGTGACGACGATTTTCATTTTTGCTAAGTTATTTACAGATTTTTCACAAAAGATATAATCAATTGAATAAAGTTATGGATAAATCTATTGGTTTGTAAGTTATTTTGTTTATATTTTATAGATTTTTTTTTACAAACATTAATTTTTGTCGAAAAACGCTCGCTGCATTGTGAATTGGGCGAGGATTTTGTAACTAGAAAAATAACGCCAGCAGTTCTCGTCACATTCACGTCCCGTTTCCTCTTCGCATAGTGAATCAGGCATGAGATAGAGAACGACATGTACAGAGTAGATGAGGAATACTTTCCTCTTCCTTTTCTTTTATACAGCTTCTGCAGAAATCGTTTGAGTTGACGCCAAGGCTCGTGGCGTGCCTACCTATTAGACAGTGTCCGGTGATGACACCTATAACCGAGCAAATGTGTAATGTGCTTAAAGAAATCAAACCCATAGAGCACCTCATGTCAAGCGTTGGCCAGTTCTGTTTTGTCGCCAAGCAAGTGGTGATGTTGTCTTACTTAAGTTTAGCTCTCTCCCACATAAGTTTATACGTAGTAATGGTATACCAATATCGGTCCTGTCTGTTGAAATAGGAATCGTAGTTTCCTCGTTAGCTAGTTCATCATCCTTATACACTATCCTGGAATGTGCCAAGGTCCCGGCATGGCACCCAGCAAAGGTGAATGTTGAACGGTGAATGTGTCATCTCAACGAAAGATTATCGACAGTTAAGAATTGTTCTAGGGTTTGTAGAAACTGAGTCCAGACATTTAATAGAGAACAACAACAAAAACAACAATTACCCTATTTCACAACCACCTGCCCTTGCCCTATGCATGAATTATGTTTTTTTTTTAAATCTTAAGAAAAAAAGTTGGTACCTCAATTTTATGATATTTTATTTACGTGCAGTGAAAAATTAAATTAAAAAAATTATTAACTCGTTTTTTAAATAGAAAATTTTCAAAAAATAAATATAATGGGAAAAAAAATAAAAATAATTTTGGAATTATAACTTACTTAAGGTGGTGATACAATCTGGGTGTGATTTTGGGTGTGGCCCCGGGCGTATCTTTTTTTTTTTTTTTCAATTTTGATAAATTATTTGATAAACTGAATAAATCATGCATTTATTGAAGTTTAAAATCTCAATAATATGCAGATTCAAAAAAATCTTGAATTCATTTCTTTTCACATATTTTTTTTTCAGACAGTCTTTCGATAATTCGTTTCGATAATTTGTTTTATTTTTTTCCTAAATTGTGTTCATTCGAAATAACGTCCGCAAAATTTGGCGCATCAACTCCTTTTATCAGTACCTTTACCCCAATTGTTTTTGAAAATGATTTATTGCAACTCCTTTTTAGAGAAAAAGTGTGTAGACACCAAATTTTCAGGTTAAAATTTTGTAATTTTTTAAATAGAAGCCAGAAAAGTTTTCCAAAAAATTAATGAACCTTAACCCTTCGACATAAGTATACATCGTGGTAATATGAAGGACATAAAGGGGGAGAGAGATCAAAGCACGTGTGCACTCTTTATCTCTTACTTTCTGATTTGTAAAAAGAAATTTTAAAAAAATTCATGCTGAATATTTTTGGTCTATACTTTTTTCTTCAGCCAATAAGATTTGTAGTCAGGAAAAACCTGAAATTTTGGGAAAATTTAGCGTGATGCATTTATTTAAAAGTACCCTAAATTTTGACTAAGACTTTAACTTTGTGGGTTAAAAAGGACAAAGTTATTTGTAAATTTCTCGAAGAACTTAAGTATTTTAGACAAAATACGAAGGCAATTGTAAAATTTCAAACTAAATTTTTCTTAAAATTGTATGTAATTAAGTATCTACCAATTTTGTTTTTAAAATTCAATGCTTTTATAAGTTTTTAGTCAAAACCACATGCTGAAATGCCTTGTACTTTTTGAAAAAAAAAATAAAAATAACTAAAATAACTAAAATTAAACCACCTAAGTATTGGAAATATAATCTTTAAAGCAACTTAAACAACGGTTTGGAGTCAAATTATGAGAATCTTATTTCAGCAATTTTCAATTTTCTACAGAAATAGAAGAGATTTTAGCATCCGGTTTCTTGTATGTGACTAAAAACTAATAAGAGTATTGAATATTAAAATTAAAAATACTACTTAATAACGTAAAATTTTGAAAAAAAAGTTTTAGCAAAATTTTTTAATTTTTTTTTCTAAATTTTGAGTTTGAAAATTAATTTTTTAAAAACTATTCCTTAAAACACGAATTTTTAAACTACAATATAGACTTTTTTTTCATAGTTTCCGAGATATTGACACACTTTGCCCTTGTTATACATTCTCTTTCTTGGTCTTAGCTTAAGTCCACGCGGATAAGTTTTGGAATATAACACAATATCCAGTTAACAGTCTCAAGTAAACAAATTATCTAAAAAAAATGCCATCGAGTGTTCTTTTGTTCCAAAATAAATCATCACATTAAATTATCAAAAGCCTAATAACTCATATGACTGATGACTGTATATAAATGTTGTCTATTCAAAAAGTCAGTACATATTGTGATTAAATAAAAATTTGACATAACAGTCATATTTGTGCGTAATTCTTATCAAGGCTTCAAGGCTTATGTCACTATTTCACTATTTCACTATCGCATCGTATTAATATTGTTTTTTCTTTCATATAGCTTTCAGCTTTTGCTACTTAAATAATTCTACCCTTGAATTAGCATAAATAACTTCTTAAATATGTAATATTAAGAAACCAATCCAATGCCATGAAGTTTTTGAAGGACCTTTTGCTAAAAAGAAAAAAATTGACCAATGGATTTTCAGACTTCATAAACAGCCATGTTTACCGTTTTATATTTTCATAGTTTCATTTCCAATTATACCTAACAACAATTTATTGACACGCAATGAAATTTCAAAGAAAATTAAGCTCTGTGCACTCTTATGGCAATGAAACCCCAAACGAAATTAAAGTCACCACCGACCGTCACGACATGGACAAGGACATTATTATTCCCTTGTACTTTGAACTTGTATTGATATTATTTTTATTCTCCCACACCATCTTAGGGTCATGGAAAATTCCACTTAAGTTATAACATTTCTCATTAGCCATTTGTTACATACTTTTTAACTGTTTAAAATACTACGCCTTGATAATTTTGCCAAGAATTCGTATATTATTATGGAAATGAAATATCTACATACGTAATTATTATATAACATTCTATAATGTTCAATGATACGTTAATTTATTTTCTTTATAGGTATAACAACAACTGCAATATGAACAATCAATCATTTATGGAAAAGCAATATTGGGGAAATGTATAGAGGGCGTGACATCAACAAAATTGCCATGATGACAAAAAACCACCAGCTTGCACAGAATTTCACCTTGGAAAGACGTTGACAAAGTGGTGTTGAGTGTTGAGTGCTGAGTCCTAAGTTCTGTTATCGATGTTTGATGCATCTTGTTTTTCTTCGGACAGCAAGTGTCAGCTGGAGACAAAAAAACTATTTAGGTCAGTCGAACTTAATCGATTGTATCTTTTGTGAGGGAGAAGCATACTAATCACAAGAACATTTTAACTTAGTTTTGGGGTTTGGGTGGGGGGGGCGCAATGGAGCTTTGAATTAATGTTTCTGGGACTTTAGATGTTTAGATCAATTTGTGCCATTATTTATGTCAGTGGCCATTTTCCGCATGAAAAAAAAACATATTTTAGTAATAGATATAGTAATTATGTAGAATCCAGTAGCTTATTAGATTTTGCGTATTTTCTAAATTAAGAACTTATTTATTGCTTCCTTATAAGTCTCGTTTTAAATTCAGGAAATTGAATTATTTTCTTCCAAGCCCAAGCCCAATATTATTCTTCCTAATCCACTTAATTTGCACTCTTCATTATACTCGTTAATCTCATTGGAGTGGTGCTGAAAATACGAAACAAAAACGAACTATACCCAAAACATAGACTGATTATGTTGATCTTCTTGAACCTCAAAACAAAATAAAAAAAAACCCCACTTAATTTACCCTCGATTTGAATCTGTTTAGATTATTTTTTTTTGCGTTCCATTAATTCTTGAACGACATCCGGATGCCACAAATTTATTTTTAATTAAAGAATCAAAAAGGACAACAAACGAATAAAAAACGGAAAATTAAGGACACTACGCCATTTTTATAGAATGTCTTCTGTCAGTTATAGCAGTCTGCAGTCAGTCGGTTTCGGTTCACATATCAATGACTGCAAAGTAATAAATATCATTTAAAAATGAGCTCAGCTCAGCTCAGAGGGCGGAAATTGTTGGTAACAACTGGAAACGGCTCTCAAGCTCTTAGATATATATGTGAAAGTTTATGTTTCATTATAAACAGGCCATTATTTAAAGACAATGATGTCCTTATCTCGTTTCTAGCTCGTCGTGCTTAGTGACCCAGAGCAGAATACAAATAGGTGAAAGTGTATATCCTTGATCTGGACTCTTTGGAAATTTATGGCTGCCACCACTGCTGCCCTAGGGTATGGGAGTTTGCTTGTCATGATTACAAACAACGCGCTGCTGTGATGACAGATACTCCTTCAAAGTCCTTTTGAAATATTGCTTGGTGGCATGGTGCTGGGTATATACATAGATATCTACATATACCTTTTATACCTCGACATAGACAATCCTTTTCATTGAAACAGCCATCCCTGTTGTTTTCGTCCTTAATGCAGGCGCAATTTCCTATGAACGAAATTTCCTAGTGCTTTGTCGAGTTAAAGTGGCGCTAAACATACTGTTACATTAGGTTGTCATCGATATGACAGTTGACTTGAAGGACGAGGCGAAAGCCATTGCACCAGAGAGTGTGGAGGATAAATAAAAAGTGATAAGACATTAGGTGTGAAGTGTAAGTAAGTAAATTAAATTTAAGGCGAATTAACTTCGTCCTTCAGCTAACCTTAATGAATACGATACATTTCTATATAGGCAACATCTATATGGGGAACTGAAAGCTTTAAGTCGTGTGAAAAAATGTGACCTTTTGATTTATGTGTGACAAGTTTTATGAACTTCATTTGTATTTTCTTTTTTTTTATTAAAGTTAGTTAACGTGATGCCATTTACGCGTGCCGCGTGTTGGTCGGTGACAATTTCAAATGCTATTATTTGCAGGATAATCTGCTGTTGTGTTAGCTATAAAAATAAAATTCGGGACTATTTATGTGCGTTATTTGAAAATTAATAAAAAAAAAGATTTGTTACAAAGTCACTCGGTGATGTTTTACGGATTTAGATTGCTTTTTTTAAGTAATTACACTGTTTTATGACAAAAACGTGGAAATTATTCGATATGTATTGTTAAATCACGCTAAATCTTCATAAACGATGTGGTCACACTTACACCTATGGGTACTCGAATTTATTTTTTCGAAAATAGTAGTAAACTGGAATTTGAATTCAATTGTTCTTAAACCCTGCAAACAAAGTTATCGTTCCCCTATCTTCAGCGCTTCCACCTGTTTTATCATTTTTTTTTTTCAACTAACGATGCTAAATGCACTAGAACTGGGTTTTTCATGACCTGTTGCGCTTACAGTTTTTTCAGTTTTTTTTTATTGGTTCGAGAGAAAATGTTCGAAGAAGGAAAAAATATTCAACTCAAAATTTTGAATATTTCTTGTTTCAGCTTTCAGGTCAAAGTCTCTGAGGTCTGAAGACGAAAATATTCCCTTAAATAAATAATCATTATTTTGTTTGTACAAAAAATTTTAGAATTTTAGAGGAGGCCATTGAAACCAAGGTAGGATTAAGGGGAGTGGCGAATTTTAAGATTTGGTGCCCGGGCCAATAAGTTTTGCCACCCCATAAATCATTGAAAAAAAAAAAAATAAAAAACATTTCATACAAGAGAAATGATTTTTGCCATTTTTTTTCATTAATTTCCCAAACAAATAATAAACCTTAAATAAAAATCGTTTAAAATGCACAAATTGTTTGACAAATTAATCAATACTAATGTCATAATTAACGGAACGAAATATTTTGTTAAAGCCTAGTTTACAATTATTCCCGTATGAAAAAAAAAAAAATCTATGCAAAAATGTTGGCATCTAAAAATGATTAATGCGAATACCAAAGTATTTTTGTTTATGCTTGGTTTACTGCTTCATGCAAACAAAATACCCGTTGCTGTCATTGAATGTCTATAAAAAATATAATATTCGGTTTCACTGGAAAGGATGATTAAAAAATAAGTTGTGTGAGTGCCGGGACTCACGACGTTTGGCCAACCGCAGTTGGCAAAGGCATCCATCAGATGTTGATGACTACGTGCACGGATCCAAAGCGGACTAGATTTGCTTGAAGATTCAGATTTTTGTCACTGAACGTACCCAATATCCTTCTATGCAGATTTTCGTAACGTTAAGTGCCACATCCTAAATTGTGACATAGTAACGTCGCACAGATGGAAATCCACGTTTTTATTGCACTCTGCCGTGCGGCAGCATAGATGTTTACACATCAAAAATACCACATTTAAAAGTTCAATTGTGAATAAAAAACAAAGTGTTAGGGTCGGTCCAGCAGAGCACGTTGTGGAGGTGAGGCCAACAATTCTGCCCTTCGCGTTCTTTGTGTTGTGCATAGTAGAATTAAATTGTGTCATTCAAACTGAAAGCAGGCTACTAATGCGAGCCAAGAGAGAACGCGATGGCCAAATTGAAGTTTTACATTATTACAAAGAACGCAACGGGAACACTTTAAAAGGAGTGTGTCAGAAAACTAATGTATGAATAAAAGAAAAAAGAAAAATGTAGGATGGGAGGAGAGAAGAACCAGAACTAAGCAAAAACCAGAACGCTGAATGATGTCCGCGTTCTGTTTGAGATTACAGAACACGGCGGTTAACTTTCGGCTGTCAACATTAATTTAAATGGTGATAAATGTGAGCGCTCACACGTGCGTCCAGATGTAAACTCGTGATTGTTAAAACTTATTTAACTCCCAGAGTCGTGTTTATTATTATTATTATTATTTTATTTTACATACATATGTATTTATTTTGTTTTTGCTAGGCTTAAGATTTCGTCGTGTCTTTTTTGTAAAGGATTATTAATTTTGCGTCAGCAGCGCACTAGGGTTTACAAAAAATGTGAGTAACGCCACCGAAACTCACTGTTAAGAACGTCCGTCTGAGTACCAGATTTTTTAATTGAACCCACCCAATAAATGTACAGTAAGCAACCGTATCGCAACGTGCACGTGTTACATGTAAGGTATTACGCGAAATGTATTACATGTAAGGCGCTACACATAAGTCACACATTTTAAGTTTACCATACCGCCAGGATAGATGTTTTAGAGATGAGCTAAGTCGTGAATTTGCATTCCCAGGTATAACTGTGAATGCTATTTTTCATTCACTGTGAATTTAAACCGTAAATGTAAACTGTGAATTTCATTTCGTAGTGCTGACTTTCTGTGGGTACTGAAAAGTAAGAAAAAGACATGCAAAACCGCATAAAAAAATACAAACGCTGGTTACCTGTAAAAGAGAGTTTTCAAAGACAATGATTTAACGACTTTTCCACAACAAAATTGATCAACGGAAATTTTTCAAAAAAAAAATACAAAGCAACAAACAGTTTGAAATACGAGTTGGGTACGAAACCACGCATTACAAAATCCCGAATCAGAAAATCCCGAATCACGAAATCTCGCCGTTTCACTATTAATTGACAGCACAGTAGGGATTTTCATTTCCATAGTAATGGTTAAACGAATCAATGAGAATCAACGAGAACGAAGTTTCCTACTATCGTACTTGAATATTTCATGTGCCTAGTTTAACCAGAAATCACGTTTGAAGATGTCAACTTTGGGGGGTCTACGAAGCTCTGTTTAGCCGCAAATCGCTTTTAAAGATAAAAATAGTTTTTTCTTATAATGTATGTTGTCAATTGGTGTGCTTGCAGTTTTTGTTTAATAAACAGTACTTTGGGTGGGTCTTAAGGATTTTAACCGCCTTTTTCGGGGACACACCCGTTCACGCGACTCCGTCGCTCTGCTTAAGGTATGTTAAGTCGCCTGGCAGGCGCCAATGCAAACAGTTTTTGTGATTAAAAGTACTTTGGGTGACAAATTTTTGTCAAAAAATATTTTTGACAAATGTCCAGAAAAAAATGTATGAAAAATCCAAAATTTCTTCAAAAAAAAATTATTGAAAATAAATATTTGTTGGAAAAAAAAATTTGATGAAAAAAAATTGTTGAAAAAAAAATTATTGAAGCAAAAAATTAGTTGAAAAAAATATGACAAAATGTCCAAAAATATTTTTGGCAAAAGTCCAAAATATTTTGGCCAAACCAATCTCTAAAGATGGAGGAGGTCTTACCCCCTCGTAGTTCTAACAAAACAAGAACTGAATTTTTCCCGAACCAACAGTTCCTTAAATACTTTCCATTTGTTTAAAAATAAATCAAATTAAATGTTTTATTAATAGTTCTAAAATAGTATAATCTATAAGCCCACCTTGAATGTATCATACAAAGTATTGATACAACAAAATTGGTCCTACATACACTGCACCTACTGTATCATCCCGTTGAGTTTTGTGAATGTTTTTGGCAGAAATATCAAACTTGAGTTTGAATCAAGAAGCTGCTAAATATCTAAACTAAACGACTAAAACAACTAAATAAAAGTTTTATATTTTTATATCTTTTTTTTTACGAGATCAGCTAGAATTCGACCAACTAGATTTCAGTTAAGAAAAATACTTCCTCGTCTATGATGTTTTAGAGGTATAGTAGCGTCTTGGTTTCCCCAGATGAGATTTAGACTTTTCTCGCAAATCGCATTTTGAAAGAGCAAATAAAAAGTGTGAGTAGTCCCATTGACGATAAAGAAAGTTTTTTGCTAGCAACTTTGTGTAGAAAGTTCCCACAAAAATAGTGGACAGTAAACTTTCCTTAGAGAACTTTGCTGTCCTCCATTGATTTTGACTTTTGTCTATTCCTCCCATATAATTTTTGTATTGTCTTGCTCAGAATTTAAAATTAATCAGCATATATCTACAAATTATAATCAACCTATATATATAAAAAAAAAAGAATTCCAATCGACAAGAATGTTTCTATATATGGTTTGTATCCAAGAGCTTTAACATGCCATAAAAGATAAAACATTCACCTCACATTTTTATATTATTGAGTACTACTACATAATAATAAAACTTGACGGTTGTGTCCTTAATTCCATTTAGGCTTACCGGTATTTTACACCGAAGCCCTTAACCTTTCCCATTTTACAACACATGTGATTTGTTTTTTGTTTTTTGTTTTTTATTTTACCTCATATACAGGGTGTCCGCCGGGAAGGTATAATACTTTGTTTTGCCGCTATTTGGGTAAACATTAGTCTTGACAGTTTATATTTGGTAGTCGTGAAGTAGACACGTGGCAAGAACCAACTTGTTTTAATAGTTAAAACATTTTATCAAAATCAATCATCGATTACGGTGACGATGAGAAAGTTACGTGAAATTTTTGAAAGAAACAACAAAACGTTATTATCGTGTAGTGAATGATTTCGAAGAAAAAGGGTCTGTAGATGATAGGCCCAAGCATGGACCACAATGTAATGCAAGATCGGCTGAAAACATTACTGCTGCTCAAGGAAGTGTTCAAAACAATCCATCAACCTCAATTCGACGCCGTGCTCAGGAGTTTGGTCTTCAAAGAACAACTTTGGGAATAATTTTGCACAAAGATTTGTATTTGTTTCCATTTAAGATTCAGTTGACACAAGAGCTTCTTCCACAAGACCACCGTACATATGCCAATAGGATGTTACAGCTAGCCCATGCCAACCCCGATTTTCATGAAAAAATCATAATGAGTGACGAGGCACATTTTCATTTGAATGGATATGTGAAAAATGGGAAACCCTTAAATTATTCATCAGTCACCTTTGCATCCATTAAAAGTTACAGTCTGGTGTGAAATTTGGTCAGGAGGAATCATTGGACCTTACTTATTTGAAAATGAAAACGGAGTAACGGTAACTGTGAATGAGGAGCGATATCGTGATATGATTGAAAACTTTTTAACGCCACAACTGCATGCTTTGAGCTTGATTAACATGTGGTATCAACAAGACGGTGCCACATCGCATACAGCCAGGATTACAATGGAATTACTGCGAGATCTCTTTCCACAACAAGTTATTTCAAGAAATGGTGATGTTGATTGGCCTCCACGGTTGCCTGATTTTACTGCTACGGACTTCTTTTTGTGGGGATATCTGAAAAGCAAGGTTTATGCTAACAAACCAGAAACGAAATTAATGAAATACCGCGAGAAATGTGTGAGAATGTAATACAAAATGTGCTCAAAAGGGCTCGCATTTATGAGACTAACAGAGGCGGACATTTACCTGATATTGTATTCCATACATAAATAAAACATTTATCAATATAAGATCCATTCTCTTTCATTTAATCAAAAATTATAAACAAAAAAAGTAGTATACCTTCCCGCGCGGACACCCTGTACAATATACTTAAATACATCGATAAAATGATTCTGACAAACAAACATAAATACTCCATATAAAGTTATCTTTTTTATATAGACTTGTGTAGAGGGTATATTATGTGTCAGACTGTTATTTCGATTAGAAAACCGCTAAAAAGCAATAGTTTTTGTGTTTACCGTTAGTTTTGGTTGCACCTGTTTATCTAGAGTGAATTCACATCAGGTTTGAAACTTAAGTAGCTGTCTAGAATGAATTTCAATCTGAATTGCTATAGAAATTCAAAATAACACGTGTGATTAAAAAAAATCATAAAGCCTTTTTTTTTTAAATATGAATATAAAGGGTCCGCCATCTAACGTTTTTTTTCAACTATTGCTTATTTCGTGAATGGTAACACTTAGCTCATGTCTGATTTGACAGATAATTAGTTTTATCCTGCCGCTGAACGAATATTGTTGTCTATACGCTTCGCTAAGTGGGCCTGCGATCGACTTAGAGAAGATGCCGATTTTGCCAAAAAAAATCATCTTTTCAGATGAAGCTCATTTTGATCTTGGCGGGTAGTAAACAAGCAAAATTGTCGCATTTGGGGCACAGAAAACCCGCACGCATACATTGAAAAGCCGATACACTCAAAACGAGTCACTGTTTGGTGCAGATTTTGGTCCATAGGCATAATTGGGCTATTTTTCGAAAATGAGCAAGGATAGATACATAGATAGATAGATAGATAAAATTCTTTATATTTTCGATTTTATATTGATACAATTTTAAACTTAAGAATACGGACATGGCAATCTGCCTTCTGCCGGAAATGACATTTCATGAGTAAGTAAATATAAAAATTAAAAAAAGAATATTAAAAAAAAAAAAGAATTAAAAATAAAAACTAAAAGTGATGCTATGAATATTTATAGTTTTAGGTAAGATTTAATAAATAAATAAATGGGAGAGCGATAATATGTACTGAAGTTTTTGCAATTTTAATAATTTGCCACATAAAAAGTAATACCTAAATTAATGATTTGAAATATTTTTTATTATTTTGCAATTTTGATGATTTGCCACATAAAAATTTATACCTACTAATTTTAAATGAAATACTATTTTTGCAATTTTAATGATTTGCCACATAAAAAGTAATAATTTGAAGAAATATTTAGAGAATACAAATTTTCAAAAACTATTCCGGTAATTCATAGCGTGTTTGCAAAATTTGTATAGATTAGACCAACCACGACCACCGTTTAATATCTCAAACAAGCTATTGCGTGAAAAAGAACTTTCTTGGAAACACAAGCGCCGTATTTCTTGCAGTAAAGGGCAAACAGCAATGAAGTGGTAAACATCTTCACATTCTCTTCTGTTACACAATTCACAATTCTGGCGAAGATCAGTTCTATGTGGGATGTAATTCAGATTTAGGATTTCTACTCTTGCTCTGAAAATAGTACTTATAGCCTCAGACGAGTACTTAACGTTGAAATAGCTATCCTGAGTTAAAATTTGATGGTTAAGGTTCCTGTAGAATAACCTTGAAGTCGACGATGAAGCTCTGGTTAGGTGCTGGTCAAAAATCCTTTCATCTGTCTGAGCAATAATTGATGCGAATATATTGTGCCATTCGAAAACATTTGTCTCATTGGATAAGGCCAACTGATTCCACTCTCTAAAAGGGTACTGATTCAATTGCAGTTGTCTCATCAGAATTTTTTTTATGAAGACTAGTATTACTTCTCCTCATCACTTTTGTTAGATAGTCTGCATGAGCTTTTAGATTATTGATGTAGATGGGTGGTAATCCAGATTCCACGTGTATAGCATAGGTTGGTGCTGAGTTCGGCAATTGAAATAATCGTTTGAAGAAAAATCTTTGAACAGCTTCAAATTCTTCTAAGGGTGTAACACCAAAGGCTTGCACTCCATAGCACATGCAAGTGTTAACTGTCGCCCTACACACTTGATATTTTGTCGAATGGTGAATGTTTTGGTTAGCAAAGAATCTTTTCCACATTATATTTAGCGCCAGCTTAGCTTCAGTGCTTTTATCCTTTGCATGCTTGCCAAAGTTCAAGTTCGATGTTAACAAAACTCCAAGGTACATGAGCAAGGAGTGGCCGTTACAGTCAATGGCGATCGTTATCGGGCCATGTTGATATTGGCAACATTTGGTTTCAACAAGACGACGCTACGTGCGACCCAGCCAAAGCTACACTCGATGTTTTGCGCCATTTTCAAAAAAAAGGTTATTTGGCGGACCCTTTATATGTGGATAAGTTGCTTTAGGTACTTATAATTCGAAAAAAAATCAGCTGTAGATTAAATTTATTGTTTTTTTCAGATAAAATTTATATATATGTACGTGTCATAATATTTTCTTAAATTTTCCGAAAATATCAATTGACCGCAAGAAGTCCTTCAAGAACAATTCCCTTCTTAAATAAACATTTGTGTGAATTTCATTTCATTTACAGGGGCTGTACCTACATAAATCTAAAACTTTATGAGAGGCTATAAACATAAATGACATAAATTGATCTCTTTTTCATGTCCTATACCCGCAAGATCCAAATCAACAGTCTAAAACCACAAAATGAATTTCCCATTTCAGTTAAAATCAAAAAAAAAAAAAAAAAAATCAATAGCCGGATTTATTTGTTGTTTGATTTTTTTTTTCGGATAGACAGCAGTTGCAAATCCAATTGAAATGACTTTTTATCTTTAAAATGAAAGATTCCCGTACGTAAATAAGATTGACCAGAGTCAACGTTTAAAAATATCAAGCCCTGAAGACCTTTAAGTATAAAATGGTTATTTTTTTTTATCTAATCAGACGGTTATTGAATAACCACAACGATTGTGGGACAGCTTCTTCTTCTTCTTTGAATAAACGAATATCGAATTCCATGTGGCGCATAACATGCATTATAATAATCTCAAGACTGTCTGGTGAGAAAAACCACCAAGTTTCTGGCTGGCCGAAGACCTCTCTGAGTCATGCTGATAAAAAAGTATTATAAGAAAAAAAAAAAACGTTATCCGAATATAAAAAAAAAAACTAAATTTTCAGGAAACAATTTGTTGCTTCTTCGATGACATGGGTTCAAGGAAGAATCATCTTCCAGTCATAATCCAACCAGGAAAGAAGGAAAATGAAATGGAAATGTTCTGCATGTCTTTATTTATCATGTTTACATAACCCAGTGATGACAACAAAGTTTATAATCTACTCGATCCTGATGCTGGCTGCTGGCTGTTGCTGCTTTTGGTGCTACGCAGCTTTGTGCAGCTGATTTGAATAATTTTTATTTAACAAGAGTGTTGTATGATTAGTCACGGATTCTATTTCTATCGTGACGTAGAAAAGGAAATAAAATTAGGAGATTATGTTTTCGTGTTAACGACATTCAGAAGAATAATTGTATTTTTGATCAGACTAAGAGATAAGCGTGGATTTTTATGTTGCTGATTGGCACTCAATTTTTGTGAGGACTGTTGAAGGGGATTTTGATAAAAGGTTTGGCACAAACTTATGAAATTTTTAATTGAAATATTTTTTTTTTTTTCACTACACAATGAACATGACATGATTCACAATTATACAAAAGGATTACGAAAATAATAAGTTTACTTGTAGCCCATTGTAATTCTTTGATTAGATAAAATTTCATTTTCCATTCTTTACAAATATTTAGAAAACCCTTTATTCAATTTGTCGATTGTCAAAATTCTATAAGATCTCCGTTGCCTAGTCTTGATTCAGTAGACAAAAAAAAAAACATAATTTTTAACAAACGTAATGTCTTACGTGGAAAAACAAAAATGGGAGAAATTTCTGTTAAATATTTAATAAAATAATAAAAGTGCGTATACGCCCGAGTGTGCCACTGTTTTATCATTGTTTCTAGAGAAAACAAAACTTAATCCAATAAACGTTACGGTATAATGCTAGGCTGATCATAAGTGAAATTTAAAAAAAAAATGTGATTGGACTTTACATGATGTTAGAATGACGAAATTGCAACAAATGTTCCCCTTAGGGTTAATCCGTTCCTTATTTAAATTTTTTGAAATTAATATCCAATTTTTCAGTGTGAGATTAAAGTAAATCCCGAGTTAACTTAACAAATTTGGTGAGTTAACTCAGGATTAACTAAACAGATACTTTTGATGTTTTATCCAACGAGATTGTTCTGCACGCATTCTCGACCAAAAAACTGCTCCCTCAGTTAACTGTGGATTAATTTAATTCTAGAGTTAACTAACTCTGGTTTTACTCACCATTGGAAACTGGGCCTAAAATAACTTAAATATTATATTCTTAATATGAGTCATATTGCTCAATGGCGATATAGAATTTGTTTATAACTTGACTCCAGCGCCACCTATCGAATCAGTAGATATACAAAAGAACCATTTTCATAAAAATATATGTACATATACGTATTTGAAAACTTTGATTATGATCGGTCAAAGGGTCGTAAGAGTTTACTAACGTCGGATATCGGATTGTGGTCAGCAAAGCATCATTTGCTATTTTTAATGTATGAACTTCTGATAAAAATCGTTGTTTTTAACAAATCACTGTCAGTTTTTGATGTGGTGGTAGAGTGAAAAAAAACGTAAAAGTTCGTGTGCAACGTAACGTCGTGCAACGTTACTACGATGGGTGCGTTCAGTGAAAAAAATTCTTAAGATCCCCTTCAAGCAAAAACAAGTCCGTTTTGGATCCGCGCACGTTGATGTTTACACATATTAACCGTGAGACCCGACACTCACACAATTTTTTTTTTTATAGATAAAACGAGATTTAATTTGCTACTTTGAGATTGCTTAGAGCTCTTAGTTCAGTCGCAAAATGAGTTAACAGATTTCACACTTGGCATAAACCTTTACGCACTAAAAATATCGGAGTTTTTGAAGATTGTAGTTTTGTATCCAAATGCATATACGATTCATTAATGGAAATGTGGCAACTTCTTTAAACATTTTTCTTGCCGTGAAATAAAAAGATGAGCAAGTCGATTTTTCAAAAGATTTTATTACCTGCCCTGCTATATACACTAAATGTTTACTCTTTGTATGCCAGCCATTTCCCTTGTAAAAAAGCAGAAATAATATCAGTTTATCTTCTCAAAAATTCATATCTAACCTAGTGATGCCCAGTGTATCTATTTATATATTATGTTATTATTAAATATATTGAAAGACACGTGTGGGCCCAGCGAGCACAATTTATTATCTTATCATTATTAATTAAACTTTTTCTGAATTAATTTTTTTTTTTTTAATTTTAATAGCAATTTGTCATTGTAAAAAAAAAACTGAAGAAGCAAACCAACCTAATTTCAAAATTTGGTATTATTTTAAAAGTGAAATTAATATTTATATTCGAAAATTTTTATTTTTTTAACTAACATACATAGGTACTAGATTAATTCATCAAAATACTTTCAGGTGGTTCGTTATGCTTATGGCTAGTGAAGTGGAATGGAACAAACAATTTGTAAATTTTGGAAGCAGCGTAAATATTAAGTGAATATAATTTCAATACATCTAAATGTGTTTAATTGATTTTGACAGTGATAAACGATTGATTTTTATTTTTACTTCAAGATGGATTATTGCGTATTATTCTATAACACATTAATAATGTAGACATGGTTAATGAAAAAAAAAAAAAGTACTAAGTGTTAAGGGAAATGGATGATTGAATGAGTTATTATATTTAGAAAGAAATTTCCAGTTTTAGGTACCTGGAAGTATACAATTTTATTGAAAGCCTTTGCAAATAGTAAGAATAGCAACATTATGAAGCAAAGTTTTAGCTGATGAAATATAAATAGACATGTGCTATTGTAAGATAAAGGGGGATATTTCTAAGCTGAGAACAAAAACAGATGTTTATTTATTACGTATTATTCATTTTTAATGTGATGGGCGACTGGAAATGTATAATCTGAAAATACATAGTTCTGTAATAATTATCATTACTTCATTACTATTATAATGGGTGATTTTTAAGCTGGTTTGGTTTTGGCAACACTGGTTTTGACAGCTGACGTGTGTTTAGTACCTTGTGTCACTGTCAAACAGCTTCAGTTTGGTTTGCAATTTAACCATGGATCGTCTTACAAATGAACAACGCTTGCAAATTATTGAATTTTACTATCAAAATTCGTGCTCGGTTCGAAATGTTCATCGCGCGCTGCTTGTGTTCAGCGATGAGGCTCATTTTTGGTTGAATGGGTACGTAAATAAGCAAAATTGCCGCATTTGGAGTGAAGATCAGCCAGAAGCATTGCAACAGCTACCAATGCATCCCGAAAAAGCCACTGTTTGGTGCGGTTTATGGGCCGGCGGCATTATTGGGCCTATTTCTTCAAAGATGATGCGAATCGCAGCGTTACTGTCAATGGTGAACGCTACCGAGCGATGATAACAAACTTTTTTTTGCCCGAAATGGAAGTTCTTGACTTGCATGATATGTGGTTTCAACAAGACGGTGCCACATGCCACACAGCACGCGAAACAATGGCGCAATTGCGAGGCGAGTTTGGTGAACAGTTAATTTCACGTTTCGGGCCGGTCAATTGGCCGCCTAGATCGTGCGATTTGACACCATTAGATTATTTTTTGTGGGGGTATGTCAAGGCTAATGTCTATAGGGACAAGCCCGCTTCGATTGACGCACTGGAAGCCAACATCCATGCATTCATTTGTGAGATACCGGCCGATATGTGTGAAAGAGTATGCCAAAATTGGACTCAGCAGATGGGCTACCTGAGACGCAGCCGCGGTCAACATTTGCATGAAATTATCTTTAAACATTAAACTGCAAGGTTCAAACTATCGATTCAAATAAATATTTCATTCATTTTTTCGAATTTTTTGTGTTTTTTTTTAAAAAAAAGTTCTAAACCTCTTACAAAATCACCCGTTATAAAGACGGCACAAATATTTACTTTGTCACGTGTAATCTCAGTAATTTTTTTAAATTAATTGTCTATCTCAATTAATTAAAACTTTAACTCAATTCCACTCAATTTATATTTCACTCAATTGTTTTCTGTTCCACTTAATTGTTGACTATTTTTACTTGCGTGTGATAAAAATATGGAATCTTTAACAACCACAAATAATGAGTTTGTAAAAAAATCAAAGACGAAATAATAATTATACATGACATTACTCTGTAATTAAATAAAAACGCAAAGAAGTGGGGGCTGATTTCTATCTGTCAATCGACTTCTGTTAGCAAAAAATATAATATTTCACCTTAATTTTTACTCAAAAGTTTAATAATTCCTTCTCTGCATTTGTATACTGAATCCTTGCACAATTTGAGTGCAACCGAATCACTCCAATAGAAAATGGACATGAGTGAAAGGATGGCGTAGATAGAGAGAAAAAATATTAATTAAAAAGTAAAAAGCATATAGCTGTCCTTGCTTTTTATTATTTAATTTGACTGTTTTGAATTTACTTTCTCTCTCATATCCTAGCCATATGTTCAGCTTGGTGATTCCACTCCAGTTTTTACATTTTTCTAACAGAGGTGCACAGTTGGTAAGTATACGTACTTGTTCTCTTTCTTCTTTTGCATACTGAGGAACTATAGGAAAAATTCATGGAGACATAAAAAAAATTGAACAAGACATAGCAATCGGAAATTGTATTACGACGATAGAGAAAATGACGAAGGGGCCCTAAGATTCTGTTTAACTGTAGACCTTAAAACTAGTTTGAAAAAAAAAAACTTCAAAAAGTTTTGCATTTTTATGAAATTGATTTTAGCTCAAAACATGATATTATGTTAGAAATTACCCAGTTAGTCTTATAAAAAACTATTTTGATATTTTAAAATCTATGCAAGAAAATTATATTTAAAATTTTGCGAAGTAACGCGAGGACGGGTCTCCTAGTTTTCCAATAAGAGGTGTTATTTTGAATAGCCCGCTATTTCGGTAGCTGTCACTTTTGAAGCTGTCATTTTTTGACATTTGACAAGTAGAAACGCCATTAATAAAAATGGAACGATACATGCTTCAACAACGCATTGACATTATTAAAATTCACTATAAAAATGGTGAAAATTTGGCAGAGACGGTTCGTAAAACTAAAACATTTTTGGGTCGTCGTGAAGCACCTTGTCGACCCGCAATACAGAAATTGGTGGACAAATTCGAGCTGTTGGGACAAGTTAGTGATGTGAAGAATAAAACCCGTGCACGTCGCTCAAGAACAACTGAGAATATTGCTGTTGTAGCCCAAAGTGTTGAAGAAAACCCAGGTTTGTCCATTCCTCGTCGTTCTTTGGAATTAGGCATTCCACAAACGTCATTACACCGTATTTTGCATAAAGACTTGGGTCTTAAGGCTTATAAAGTTCAGTTAACACAAGAACTCAAGCCGGCTGATCATCAACAACGTCGTGTCTTTGCTGATTGGGTCCTTGAAATGCATGAAAATGATCCGGAATTTCATCGAAAAATCATCTTGACTGTTGAGGCCCATTTCCACCTCGGAGCCTACGTCAACAAGCAAAATTGTCGCATCTGGGGCTCGGAAAACCCAAGAATTATTGTTGAAAAGCCTCTCCATCCTCAACGCGTGACTGTTTGGTGCGGCTAATGGTCCGGCGGGGTCATTGGACCTTACTTTTTCGAAAATGAGGCTGGAGCAACAGTTACGGTCAATGGATTGCGCTATCGAGAGATGATTAATGATTTTTTATGGCCGGAATTGGATGGTATTGATCTGGACAACGTTTACTTTCAACAAAACGGCGCTACGTGCCACACAGGCAATGAAACCATCGATCTTTTACGGGAAAAGTTTCCGGACCGTGTTATCTCTCGAAGAGGTGATCACAATTGGCCACCGAGATCTTGTGATTTAACACCTTGCGACTTCTTCCTTTGAGGCCACGTGAATGATAAGGTCTACGCCAACAGCCCAGCGTCGATTCAAGACCTCAAAGATGGAATTCGTGAGGCTATCGAGGACATAGGGCAGCCACTTTGCGATTTGGTTATGAAAAATTGGCTGATGTTGTGTTCGATTATTAACGGCATACCTTCCTCTTTATAATGAAATAAACATCCGATCATTTTTCTCAAAAATTTCTTTGAATATCAAAATAACACCTCTTATTGGAAAACACTTTAATTTTGAAATATTCAACTATGCAACTGATGAGTCCAAGTAAGATCGCCAGGACGAAATGCCAAACACATAAGTGATCGATGAAAATGATTCCCTTGGTGACTTAAAAAACAACACGCTGACTTTATTAATTTTATTGTTCCTCAGTATCTAAAGCAAACGCATAAATTGGCTTTTCCCCATTTCTCCCTTTTTACTTCCCCGATTTTGTATTTATAAATATGTAGGTACTAAAGGGTGGTTAAGTTTTAAGGGCCGATGTTGATTTTGAATAAAACACAAATTATTTAGGAAATTATTGTCATTTCTTTTTATTATGATAATATTGGTATGGTTCAATTAATTATGGAACAAAATATCGGCCAAATGGCCACCGCGACCTCGGTGCAAATTTTCGATGACGCTGAAGCATAATTGAGATTCTATGCCGTTAATCGTTAATGTGCCAAATTATCTCATCCTTTAGCTCTTGAATTGTTGCTGGCTTATCGACGTACACCTTTTCTTTTAAATAACCCCAAAGAAAGAACTCCAACGGTGTCAAATCACATGATATTGGCGGCCAATTGACATCGCCACCACGTGAGATAACACGGCCATTGAATTTGTAGTGCAAAAGAGCCATTGTTGCGTCAAGAGACTTTAGTTCTTGAGTCAATTGCACCTTGTTAGTGTGTAAATGCAAGTCTTTATGCTAAATACTCATCAACGACGAGCGTGAGAGGTGCATTTGTTGGGCACGACGACGAGTTGGGGTGGACGGCTCTTCAGCCACACTATCGCTAACAGCAGCAATATTTTCTACAGTACGAGCTGTACGAGCATGTACTGGTGTTTTCACATCTCCTACAGACCCGATTTGCTCAAATTTTTGCACGATTTTTCCGATTGTACGCACATTTGGACGATTATTTTGACCGAAAAAATCACGAAGTGCACGATATGCATTTTGATTTGAACGCCCATTTTCACAATAAGCCTGAAAAACTTTAACGCGTTGCTCGATTGTGGATCTTTCCATGGTTCAAATTGAGTTAGTCTGAAATTGAGAAATGTCAAATGAAATGCAGAAAAAAACTTGACGTTTAAGTGTGGTTCACATTCAACATCGGCCCTTAAAATTTAACCACCCTTTATATGGCAAGTTAAGTTATGAGTTCGTTTGTAAACACGAAAATTTGGTCTTGCATAAACGTCCGTCTGTGTGACTGTTGGACTGGGTTGATTTTCTGTCATATAAAATTTTTTTCCCAAAAAGGAAAACCAATTTTTTTTCAAAATCGACTCCACAGCTTTAAAATTTAATTAAAAAGGGTGTGTTTTTTTAGAGGTATAGAACTTTAAGTTGGCGTTTCGAAAACGTTTCAACTGATTTAAAAAAAAATCTAACGGCTTCCCGAATATTCTTTACCAAAATTTTCCTTATTTCTGGATTATAGGATTTCGTTTTACAATTTCATTCATAAAAATGTTTGAAAGAGTGTTTTAATGTTATTTGTTTTATTTGTGATGATGGGAGGATATACCCGTATGGTGTTAAATTAATATATTAATTATTCCTCATTCTCTTAATATCATGTTTTATTCTACTTTTAATTGGTGCTAATCATTCATCTATGAGAAGAGGTGATTTTTATTTTTGAGACATCATTTACATTCAACTCAAAGCAATAAATAACACTCGTCCAATTATTATTAATCATAAACAAAATTCTCATCAGCTGTTTGGTGATAAAAATTATTTATACACAAATTTTCTTGTGGTACACTTTAAGAGACGATAAAATCCAACTTGACTCTGACGTAAACTTTGTATATAGACAGTGTGTGTGATTCCAAAATTGTGCTGGTTTTAATAAACATAATTGTTGATGAGATTTTGTTTAAATATGTATCATTTCCGTTAATAAATTATGCCAGCTGCTTACACTTCTGACGGTCAGCGATGATACTTTTGATGGTCTACGCACGCTAGCAAACAAATTAATTTTGTGTTTCAAAGATTTGTCATTCATATGGCCATTTTTGCTAAACTAAAAGTTCTACAAATTAATTATAGGGACCATCAAAATTAAATTAAGTATCTTCCTTCTATCCAAAGATAATGGCACCAAGACTGTGTTCTACAAGCAAAAAAAAAAAGAAAAGAAGGCGATGAACATTGTTCGCCTCTGAGGTGGCAAACTGGCAAGTTCAAATATAAAAACATTTTCCCATTAAGCAAGTAATTCTTATACGGAAAATGCCTTAAGGAAAGGACACTATTTACTTAGGATTAAATTGAAAAAAGTAGGTACTTTCCCCGAAGTTCATTAAGAGTGTTCTTCTTTAACAAACTGATCAAAATGAACAAAAAAAAACAACGGTTTATATAAGGATATAAAAGGCGGGGAAAATGTCACGTTTCAGGGTGACTGGACCGTTTTTCTTGATTGAAAAAGGTATAAATGTGGGTGTTGAATTGGTAAAATAATTAATGTTTGCCGCTGAGAGATCCAAATCACACGAGACTTACATATATTAAAGAGTATAGTCAATATTAGATATATGTCTCGTATGTTTTTAAAGGATCAGACTGTTGATTTTGCCATATACGGCTATAAGCGTAATACGACTTTTTTTATTGTAAGTGTTTAATTTCCAAGAGGTTTTTGGGGAATCTCTCAAGTTTAAAAAAAAAACAGCTTAAATGGCAGGTCTATTTTTCGAAAGTTATAAACTTTTTAAGATCTCACTAACCACTGTAGTAATTGAGGCGATGAGGAAATTGTTCCACTTTTTGTTTTAATAAATATTATATTTTGCCTTTAAAGAAATTAAACAAAATCAAGTAGGTCACTCTGTTTCTCCATGGCCTCAAGGCCTCAACTAAAGTTGCAGAACAGCACACAATGTGCAATTTTTGCTCACTCTCTGTCAATAATAAAACATAACTTATGAAACTTGTCACTTATTCTTAATAAAATTATTTGGTTGTCCTAAAAATTACTATAAAACGTTGACTAAGCCATAGAGCCCAGGATGTACCACGGCCTTAACCTATCAAAAATCCCTTGCAAGATTTTTAACAAGGAAGTTGAAAAATATTAGAAAGAATAATTACTTTTGTTTTAGGGGAGTCATTGACTATAATTCAATTAAAAGTTCAAGGAATAAATCAACTTAAAATCCAGATCCACTGATTAAAAAAAAAAAAAAAAAATAGAGAACAGAAATACCGATAAAAACGAAAATTCTCTTTCCCCAAGTTCCTTGATTATTTTTATTACAGAAATATCATTATATCTACATAGAAATTATATTTCAGATTTTAATCATATTAAGAAATAATATTGAAAAACTTTTGTTGGTGACCTATCTTTCATAAACTCTTTTTTTATTTTTTTTATTTGAGTTATGGGAGTCCTATGGCGGAATAATACTTTAACCAAAAAAAAAATAGATTCAACAGTTTTGTTTGTCTATTTGTCTACAAATAGAGATGAAAACTTGAAGTCTGTATGGATTTTTTTTTTTTAAATTAAGAAAAATATTTTGACTCCAGATGGATTTTTTGGTGTGTTTTTTCCTCGAAAAATCATGAAAGACTCGTTTGAGGTAAGATTGCACAGAAAGAAAAAGAGAGTGTGACATTTTATCAGATAAAGGGTTTTCCAATAAGAGGTGTTATTTTGATATTCGAAGAAAAATGTCATTTTTTGAGATAAATGATCGAATGTTTATTTCATTATAAAGAGGAAGGTATGCCGTTAATAATGAAACACAACATCAGCCAAATGGCCGCCACGACCACGCTTACAGGACCATATCCTTTTCATGAAATTTTCCATAACCAAATCGCAAAGTGGCTGCCCTATGTCCTCGATAGCCTCACGAATTCCATCTTTGAGGTCTTGAATTGACGCTGGGCTGTTGGCGTAGACCTTATCTTTCACGTGGCCCCAAAGGAAGAAGTCGCAAGGTGTTAAATCACAAGATCTCGGTGGCCAATTGTGATCACCTCTTCGAGAGATAACACGGTCCGGAAACTTTTCCCGTAAAAGATCGATGGTTTCATTGCTTGTGTGGCACGTAGCGCCGTCTTGTTGAAAGTAAACGTTGTCCAGATCAATACCATCCAATTTCGGCCATAAAAAATCATTAATTATCTCTCGATAGCGCAATCCATTGACCGTAACTGTTGCTCCAGCCTCATTTTCGAAAAAGTAAGGTCCAATGACCCCACCGGACCATAAACCGCACCAAACAGTCACGCGTGGAGGATGGAGAGGCTTTTCAACAATAACTCTTGGGTTTTCCGAGCCCCAGATGCGACAGTTTTGCTTGTTGACGTAGCCTCCGAGGTGGAAATGGGCCTCATCAGTCAAGATGATTTTTCGATGAAATTCCGGATCATTTTCATGCATTTCAAGGACCCAATCAGCAAAGACACGACGTTGTTGATGATCAGCTGGCTTGAGTTCTTGTGTTAACTGAACTTTATAATGACGTTTGTGCAATGCCTAATTCCAAAGAACGACGAGGAATGGACAAACTGGGTTTTCTTCAACACTTTGGGCTACAACAGCAATATTCTCAGTTTTTCTTGAGCGACGTGCACGGGTTTTATTTTTCACATCACTAACTTGTCCCAACAGCTCGAATTTGTCCACCAATTTCTGTATTGCGGTCCGACAAGGTGCTTCACGACGACCCAAAAATGTTTTAGTTTTACGAACCGTCTCTGCCAAATTTTCACCATTTTTCTAGTGAATTTTAATAATTTCAATGCGTTGTTGAAGCGTGTATCGTTCTATTTTTATTAATGGCGTAGTTTCTACTTGTCAAATGTCAAAAAATGACAGCTTCAAAAGTGACAGCTACCGAAATAGCGGGCTATTCAAAATAACATCTCTTATTGGAAAACAAAATTGACAGAAATTTGTGAATGTATTGAAATCATAATAGCAAAGATGAAAAAAATGAAGAAAAAAAATAAATTCTGTTAAAGTAGGGCCATGGAATGTTATTCAATTTAATGTTCAATTGACCTTAACATGAGAGTGAATCTTTTAAGCAAAATATTAAATTTTTTAATTGTTATAAATAATATCCTGTTGTTTTTTTTGTTAAATATAGAACCATTTGTGTTCCTATTTGAATTTGTTTACCTCGATTTAGTTTTGTTTTTTTTTTTATAACAAATTGTGTTTAGGAATTTGTGGAGGTGCAAACTAAAATTTAAAGGTATGTCAATTCACAACTTTTAAGAAAAAGAAAGTGTGGTTGTTGTTGTCTATGGTTGCTCACTCTGGCTCCATCAAGACTTGCGAGATTGTATCTCATTGTTTTTTTTTTTATTTACGTTTGACAGGGTTCTAAAGGAATGCAATCATTTGTGAATGCAAACATTAATGAGATCAATTAAAAGATTGCATTCTTTGACTTGAATTTGAGATATCGACTTCAAATTATGCAATCACTATTCATTTGACATATAAAACATTGCAATCTTTTTCCTTTCCCGGCGTTTTACATAAATCAGCAAACTTTTGGGAATTCATGTTTTCTCAAGAATTCTTTTATCTTCTTTTTTTATTATTTGCATTGTATTGTTTTCATTGCTTCCATAAATCTTACGTGCTGTGGCCCTATTAAACTTTTTCCCCAGTTACATAACAATCTCCTTCGTACGTTCCTAGTAGCCCATGCCAAATGATTATATGCAGAAGAATGCACTAATTCCCTATAGATAACTTTCAATTTATTGCTGTAAATTTAACAGGAGAAAAAGAATGCAATCTTTTTGATGTCAAATGAATGCTGATTTCATAATTTGAAGTCGAAGTTTCAAAGTGATGTCAATGAATGATGCAATCATTTATTTGAATTCAAAGAATGAATTTTAAAGACTGCATTTACAAAAGATTCCATTCTTTAACCGAATGATTTTGAATTGTGATATGTATGTACATACATAGGTACAATAGGGCGCATATTTAGATTTTGTACAAAAATGTTGACCTCGAAATCTTAATCAAACCGGACATTGCGATGAAAGAGAAATCGAAAAAAGTTGGTCCGAAAATTCTGTCTGTCTGTCTGTGTCTATATATTTGTCAATACCTCAACCTTCAGCATAAACATCTGAAGCGTTTTTCTCTAAATTTTTAACTTAAGATTTTTTTAGTGATTCCTTAGAGGCAAAATTGAATTTTTTCTTAGCTCCAAAAAACAACGGTACCTACCTTCCAGACAGCCGTTATGAAAAAGATTGCTTATCTCGGAAACGATTTTGATAAAAATTTGATTTACCATTGTAATTTTGATATGCATTTTAGTAAAAACCATTTTTTTTTATTTTTCTATTCTATCTTTAACGGCTTAACCGATTTTGATACCTATTCGATTTTGGTGGCCTGTGGCGGCCATGTTGTTTTGGTGACATCTGTTGTTTTTTATTCAGTTACTGATGCCAAATCACCATGGCAAGAAGAAATGATAAAACTTTAATATCAAAATCTTCTGAGGCAACGATGCGTGATGCCTTGTGCCCATTTTACGGTTTACATGATTGTCCATCCAAGTCAATTATCCAAAGTTTGGTGGCCAAATTTGAATCGACCGATTCAGTTAACAATTAGCCAACGCCTTTGCGTCAACGAAACCCAAGATCAACCGAAAATATCGTCGCTGTCTGTGAGAGTCCGTAGTTCTTCGAAAACGACGATATCATTGCCATCACCATCAACGTATAGCGTTACCGATCGATGTAAAACCAATTTAAGCTAGCTTTAATTGGATAATATGGATGTGAACGACATGTGGTTTCAATAGAATGGCCGGTGCCACGTGCCACAAAGCCAACGCCACAATGGATATTCTGCGTGAACGATTTTTAGGGTAAGACTAACTCTGGGGGAGGTGACGTGAATTGGCCACCAAGACCGTGCCGTTAGACTTTTTCTTGTTGAGTTTCCAGAAGTCGCAGGTCTATGCGAATAAACCACAACTGAGCGATGTCCTTAAGGTGAACATAACACAGGCATCGCTCAAATTCAGCCGGATCTATGAGGAAGAGTCATTGAAAGTTGGACCACTCGCACTCGGATCGTGCCACCGTAAGAAGCCGAGGCGGGCATAATGGCATACATGGGCCTTTCAAATAAAAAAAAATTATATTAAAATCTCACACGCAACTTGTTTTATTCCATTTTATTCCATTTTAATATCTACCCAACCCTACTGAAAACCCCTTTAGAACACACAGTGACGCAGTCAATGATTGGTACAACTAGTACGTAAACGTACCTTCAACCTAAGCGCATACATTATTATTGTCATTTCATCAAATAATTTAAGGTTTTTCATTCTTGACACAACACAATTCTTTTGCAAATCACAAAGTTTATTTTTACTTTTTTAATTTAAATATTACGGCTATTAGTTTAATGTTGTATTTTTTTTATTTTTCTTTGGATTAAGTTTAGCTGATGCTGCAGCCTTAAATGACTGCTACAATAATAACTTTAAAATTGAATTTTTCTTCTTCGCCCAATTTGTATTCAAATACACAAAACACACGTCTATAATCAAAGACACGATAAAGTTTTCAAGCAACAAATTGAATAAATAAACAAATTTGCTGCGGCCAATTAAATTAAATTTATTAAGAGTCAGGCACGCATCATATTTATTTAACTTTCCATCGAGCAAAAAAAAAAAAAACCATAAATATACTTAAAAGTTTTTTAGTGAACTTTTTATTCACCTATCCTCCTCCTCCTTGAGAATTTAGAAGAAAGAAAAATTTAGTTCTATTTATTATGGTTTGCTAAGCACGTTTTCTTAACTAGTTCTATTCTGTTTGTGAAGAATTTGAAAATCATCATTTTCTCTTTGGAGATTTTTCAAAAGATGCATACGTAGAAACGGGGGGTCGGATGGGGGTTTAGAGCTGAAAATTGTGCACATAATTTGAAGCCACGACAACGACAACGAAGAAGGAGAACGGAGAACGGAGACAGTAATGACAATACATGTGCTGTGTGTAGCAAAATTCACTCACTATTTCTCTGTGAATGTGAATGATTTTGTGCAATTTATTTATTTTTAAATTGGTTCATTTAGTTGAATGAATTTATCTTAAATGATTTATGAGCTTGAGTGTATGAAAGAGGTGTTTTAAAATTGTAGAATGAGGTGTTTTCAATTAAGACTATTTGTGTACCTATCTAACAAACACCTTTAAGGTATAAATCATGTGACTTACTATGGACAAAAAGGATGATTTGTGTGTGTTTTCAACATTATTTATTTATGTAGTTCCAAGGGAATAAAAGAAGAATTAAGTAATATTTATGAGGAAAAAATTAGTATACCCAAATTCAAACACGAGAATCTTGTAAATCCTTTTGAACTTGTACAGGATTTGTGTTCATTCGAATCTCCTTCCTGGTGTAAGAAGTTTCACATTTCAAATGTCAATAAAAGTTTTGCAATTTTAATCCGTTTGTTTCGTTTGTGGTATTTTAATAAGTTTTCACTTCCAGATGCCGCAGTCACAAAGATTTATAAATACAATTTTTTTTAACTTTCGATATACATTATATACAGGGTTGAGTTGGCGGTTGGCAGTTGGCAGTTTCTCACCCTTCTACGCTTTGACAGCACAAATTTATTTTTTACAGTCAAACTTGTCATTACTTTCTTTTTTGCCTGCGTGTACAGCCTACAGCGTGTACAGACAGCTGCCTAAAAGGCTGATTTGATAAGTTTGATACTTATAGTCATTGGAATTATCCACAAAGCCGAGTAAAAGCTAAGAAAGTTTACTTAGAATGTAATTAAATTTGTCTGTATTTGTGCCTACTATGTATTTAGGATCCAATATTTTGGAAGAAAAACCTCTAGAGAAATTAATTGGTTTACAGCTTGAGGTATTTTTACTTTTATTAAAGGCCCATTTTAATGCAATTTGAAAAATATAGGCTTTCCTTGGAATTTTCGTAATAAGTTGAATAGCTCAATTCATTTTGGTTCTAAGTCCTCACTTAAGGGAAATAAATGAAAAATTTTGTGAACTGGATGCAAGGGAAATAAGTTCTCGGAAACTAGGTTCACTGGGAGATTAAATTGTCACTTAATGGAAAGTGAATATGAGACCAAGCTTCGATCGGGATCTTAGGAATTTGACATAGGAATGTTTTTACTTATAGCAGCAAAATTTATGACTACAAATGTAAAAAAAATTAATGAATTAAATTTTAATTTCATTAATAAAAAAAAAATAAACAAAGAGTTCTGCAATGGATTTGGATGAGGTTAGTAAGCATTATTGGTAGCAAGTGAGGACTATCCATCACACAATTTTAACCACGAAACTATGAAGACCTACATATTTGTAGTGCTTTTCCAAGATACTTTAAGAACAGGTTGATGGAAACCAGGTTTAAACTGCACTCTACCAGTATTTTGGAGCCACAACGAAAGAGGAAGGTTAAGAATGGATTTAAGAAATTAGAATAGGTAGATGAAAGGATAAGACTTGTTGTGGTAAAGTTTACCGAAACAAAGTGATTTTATACTTTCCAATGCGTTGGTAATGGAAAAATCGATCCATAAAATGTTTATTTGTGTTTCAATCTTCCACCAGTGAAAACTTTAGTCTCAGATCATTAAGGCATACATTTACAACACACAGTTGTGTGTGTGGCATAACTTTTTACATAGATATACCACACTTGTGTCAATAGTGAAATGTATTGCTGATATTGCTATGTCATAATTTTTAGTTTCTTGTGTCGGTGTGGCTATATGTGTTACATGTGTTGGGGAATAGATTTTTTTGTTTCAATACACCGCACCGGTGAAGACACTGTATGGTGTGCTTGGGAAATTTAACACCTTTTAGTTACGGCCTGAGGCAATTTTGGTGAAAATAGTTTCCAAAAATATTCATATTTCCGTAGGTATATTTTTGAATGAATCTGTTGACAAAAAACCGTTAAATTTAAATGTTATAAGTAGGTATAGCTAAATTTGTAGGGTTTCTGATTTGTATCTTGTTAAGGGGAGGGATTGAAATTTTGGCGGATGTTGGATTAAAATTATCAAAATTACCTTTTTGATCGATTGCCAATTATCATTAAGTAGAATTTCGTTAATTTATCAAAAAACTTCTTTTCTAATGCTGAAGTTTAAAATCTTTAAACAAAGTTCAAGTTTAGGCTGCGTGGCAAGGTACATAAAAACTATCGAGTAAAGGTGAAATCTTGTTTTTTTTTTTGAAGGATCAATTTTGCAGTTTTTTTTTTTAATGTAGCACAAGTTGACCCGTTATAAAGGGTCCGCCAAATAACTTTTTTTTTTTTTGAAAATGGCGCAAAACATCGAGTGTACCTTCGGCTGTGTGGCACGTAGCGAAGTCCTGTTGAAACCAAATGTTTCCAATATCCTCCTCTTCAATTTTTGTGAACAAAAATTCGTTCGACGTGGCCCGATAACGATCGCCATTGACTGTAACGGCCACTCCTTGCTCATTTTCGAAAAATGGCCCAATTATGCCTCTGGACCAAAATCCGCACCAAACATTGACTCGTTTTGGGTGTATCGGCTTTTCAATGTATGCGTGCGGGTTTTCTGTGCCCCAAATGCGACAATTTTGCTTGTTTACTACCCGCCAAGATCAAAATGAGCTTCATCTGAAAAGATGATTTTTTTGGCAAAATCGGCATCTTCTCTAAGTCGATCGCAGGCCCACTTAGCGAAGCGTATACACAACCATATTCGTTCAGCGGAAGGATAAAACTAATTATCTGTCAAATCAGACATGAACTAAGTGTCATGAAATAAGCACTAGTTGAAAAAAAAAACGTAAGATGGTGGACCCTAGTACAGGAGCCGTCAGCATATTTTCATATTTTTTCAGTGGATGTATAGCAAAAGTATGAGTATGAGCGTTAATCTTTATAAAACCACCATTGTGTCAACTTTTACTTTTAAAAAAAGAAAATCATGTTAATAACACATACCTTCTTCTTAGTCATTACATAATAATTTTTAAATGTAGCTGTAATAGAAGACTATAGGTATTTAAAAACCTTAACTTTGATTTATGCGATTTTCATAAAAAACTTTGCCAGATAAACTTTTAAAGAAAAATATTATCAAAATGTGGGCGGATTTTACTAAAACCAATTTCATATTTTGTTAGCGACCCACCGAAACAAACTTTGAAAATTATAACCAAATCGTAAAAGACGTTTCAGAGAAACCAAGAAATCATAAAAGTAGGCGTGGCAATGGGCGGGTCGATGTGTTGTTCGGTTAATTTTCATTTTAATAAATGCACAATCTTTGCTTATATGGAAATGCGTAGACCAGTGGCGAGGGAAGAAAAAAAAATCGAGGAAAGGGGGTTTAAAAAAAAATATGCAATTTTCATAAATAACTTATTTTAATAACTGCAGGCGTGTGTTTTTGCAAGCCCGGAAGAAATTGGTAAAACAAAATGACGTAGGGGATTAGCGACGCCTTCACAGAAAAAATGGAGTTTCAATACCATCTATCGATAGCAAGTATGTAATTCACGCCAAAAACACAGTTTTTCTCCGTGCTTAAGTTAAGCCGCGAGAAAGAGAGAGGGGATTATATGCTGCTGTATTTAACATTTAAATTTCTTAGCACCAACGTCGTTTTTTTTTCAACCAATATCTCCCGGGCTTGCAAAAAACACGCCTTATATTAGAGAAGAACTGTGTGAATTGCATACTTGTTATCGATGGAATCTATATTTTTTTTCTGTGATGGCGGAACTAATCTCCGATGTCGTTTTATTCGACCAATTTCCTACAACAAGCCGATTATAGGAACTCGTCTTGGTATATATGTAGCTCCATAATATGTAGTGATGTATGCGTCTTGGTTTCTTTGCCATTTATATAGTGTCAATGACTTCTTTGTAAGTCACCTCAATATCCCAATATTATGTTTAGTAACATCAACCCATTAAATCGCTCCTTTCCAGTATTGTTGCGCAGATACGTTTTCAATCTGCGAAGACAAGAAGAAGAGAGTTTGCCTGAAGCCACAGATACGGGAAGATTTGCACCGTACTCTATAAAGTTATGTATTGGTTGATAAATAATTTTGGCGCCGCGTTTATCCATTTAAATATTTGAGCAGTCATAGTTAATTTAACCCTTTAACAGATATCCAGAAAACGTAAGAAAAAAAATGTTACCCTAGGTAACACATCGTCATCTCGGCTACTTAATCGTAAGTAGATCCCTTGATGCCCTGTTTGAGTAAGTACAAAGAAGACCAAAGTTTTAATTTTAAATTTTAGTGAATTTCGAAGAAAATTGCTTTAATATTTCCAGAAACTAATATTTTTGGGCCATACGCTAATAATTTTGAATTATGGTACTTATTTTTGAGGAAAAATAGAAGAGCTATTACTCCAGCCTATAATATGTGGTTGTTGATTCAATCAAAACCTTTGCTAGAAGAACTTGCGTTTTTTTTTTATGTGTAAACATCTATGCTGGCGGTAGAGTGAAAAAAAACGTGAACGTTCGTGTGCAACGTTACGTCGTGCAACGTTACGGTGTGCAACGTTACGATCTCCATACTAGGATGGGTGCGTTCAGTGAAAAAAATCTTAATATCCCCTTCAAGCAAAAACAAGTCCGTTTTGGATCCGCGCACGTTGATGTTTACACATATTAACCGTGAGTCCCGGCACTCACAGCATTTTTTTTTTCATATGCCACTATAATACACAGTGTTTTTTTCTTTAAGAAAATAAACCCCCTTATTTTTATTTCAGATATTTTCAGAGGGTTTGAAACCGCAATAAATAATATTTTTTTAAGGTTCAATAGAATTTTTTAAACTTAGTGTCTCTGTCTACGTTCAGTTGCTCTCGCATCGATAAAACAAGTTGAAAAAAATTGAAAATTGACACAAAACTCATAAGTATTTTTTACTTGCTCTAAAGGGCAAGTATTGGTTTTATGTAAAAAAAATTTAGAGGTTATAATCAAAACTAACACAACGATAATCGAGAAGTCCGAAAAAGTCTGTGCTTCTGTGCGTCTGTGCATCTGTACGTCTGTGCGTCGGTGCGTCGGTGCGTCGGTGCGTCTGTGCATCTGTACGTCTGTGCGTCGGTGCGTCTACTGTAATTTGAGCTAGAGCCTTAACAGGTGAACAGATTTGCATGAAATTTGGTACAGAGCATTTTTATGTGATTCCCTAGAGGGAAAATCCGAATTTTTGTTTTAGCTCATCTAGAACGGGTAGCTGCCATACAAATATTTTGGTTTCTTCAAATTTTCTCGAAAATGGCTCTAACAATTTTAATTAAACTTCGTACCTGTAATAAGTCATTTGTATGAAAACTGCATTTCAGGTTTTTCTCAAACAATTCACATTACGGAATTAGGTATACAACGTTTTTTGAGAAAATGGTCTTATTTTTGGGTTATTCACGTATACCTTTGGCACGGTTAAATCGATTTTGTTATAATTTTGCAATCTGATGCTTCTCAATAATTTTAACAATAATGCATTTAAAAAATTTTGAAATCATTATTTTAAAAAATAGTCGTTCCAAAAGTAAAAGTACCTTAAAAATGTCGGTTCGTTCCAGCAGGTATCCCTAATATATCTATGTATAACGAGCCTACGGCTTTAATTTGTTTCACCAGCAGACAAAAAATTGAATTCAAAATAGCTTTTAACGGCCTTAAGTGAATTGTTAAATATGTCACCCCTTACCCTACGTGTCGTATTAGTTTCCAAAACTCAATTGTTCAATAGTAATCAAAACATCAGAGAAATTAATAAAGCTTCAAAGTTGTGCAATGTAATTCTGTTACTTCGTAAAAAATCTTCGTAAAGCTCTATGTAGTTCCATTCGTAGCCTTTTTCTTAATTTATTATACCATAAGCCATAATATGGACACTAACGACAAATTATTATAAGCCATTCATTTTACGTTCTTAATAAAATCAAGATTTTTAACCAACTCTGAATATAAAAATATTCAAATAGCTTTCGGTTTTCTTTTTATTATTATAGTAAATATGAGAGAAATAAAAGCACCTACAATGCATCGTCATGTTATAAAATTGAAAGAATTCAATCTGTGAATAGGACAAAGTATGTATAACACAAATATATGTGTATAGCGTAGTATAATAAAACCAACAATGATGACTATGCTCCTCTAAAGTTATGCCAATGGAATTGTGTCATCTCGAATGGTCTGACATAAAAAAAAGAAAATAATACTGACGTAAAAAGTAATCCCGCAGTAACCTAGGAAATATTCTAAATGTCACATAAATGACACCCGAGGGAGTATACATAAACAAATACATACATAGTACATATATATGTATGAAGTTGAATGAACAAATTAATTAATTTTAGGTCATCAATGTCTAAAGCCCATGTATTAGACGTCATTTCGTTTTCAGTTTTTTTTTTCATAAAAAGCATTTTCAATAAATTGACTCCTTATAGGAAAACAAGAAAGTTCATGGTAGATACAAAATAAAATATTAAGAAACTATACCTACATATGTATATGTCTGTAGGTAAATACATACACACATACATACATACATAATTCAAATTTTGTCCCTAAGAACATTTGTTGCAACAAAAATTTGAATTTTCTATTGAATGTCTAGGTACATATATTCTCATATCTCTCGTGGGATAAAAACTTCAGGACATGTGACTTCAACAGAAAAAACTTATGTATTCTTTGAACGTTTGACATTTTCTCAGAATTGAATTCACTCCTAAATTGAAGCTTCACAACAACACGGGCGTAAAGTGTTTTCTTTAATTACCTACTTCATATTCAACTGAAGTATTTTGAATAGGCTCCTGTGCAGCAACCAATTCAACGGAAATACATAAACTGTGGACTTAAAAATTTTGTATTACGAAACAATAGTTTGCTAATTAGTGACTTTTTTTATTTTACTTTTTCTATAGGTAGGTCTATAGTTATAAGTTGAGCTTTAAATCGAAGCCGAGCGAGTGCCAATTTAATTATTACTCTGGAATTAATGGTAGTTACTAGAAAATATTACTTTTTCAATTGAAGCTTTGAGATGAAGAAGGGTGTAATTGACAACTTTGATTTTTTGTTTGTGTGATTTGCGTCTTTCTTCGATCTCTGGAATTTCGATTAAGCTTTTCAAAAAATGGCATAATAATAAAAGAGGTTATAATGCAACACAAAAGATCTTATTAAAGAACGAATACGAGAATTTCAAGGATGGAAAGTTTAATTCACAGATTCACGAATTTGTGATCTAAATTGGGTTGTCTGGGTTGTTTGGGTTTTTGTCGAAAGATAGACAAGATAAAAAACCCATTAATATATCCTTTTCCAATATTTTCCTTGTGAAATGTTAATTTTGTCTGTTTAACAGATGACATAAATAACAAAAATTGATTGAATCTAATTCAATGGGTGTGAAAGCTGTTGATGATTTTCTTGGATTATTCCCGTTTATCTACGAAATTTTGGATGAAATAAGGACAGTGACATCATAAATTTGAAAAACGCTATAGACTTGTATTTTTTGATTTGTTTAAAGGTTATCAATCTAGTTTACCAATTTTTGTTGCCTTTGAGTCTCGAATTTTTATAGGTACAAAATTTAATTTGTCACAAGCTATCTAGGTACAAATCTCGCACAAAAACTTACGTGATGAACTTAAAAGGATTCCTGCAGAAGAAGATGCTGAAACTGTTTACATTGAGACCGATAGTAGGCAGACAGAGGAAACGTATATATTTTAGCTAATTTTTGTTATCGAATACAACTTTATGGGTTTTAACCTAACATCACATTATGAATGGCTTAACATATAAAAATATGATCCTCTAAGTCTAACATTTATTACTTTCCCAACACAGGAAGAATTGTTGTAATCAAAAACCACTCTATTGTTTTTATATCATTTCACTCTAAGAATATCAGTTTATTTTTTTTTTAAATTACCTTTTAAACATAAACAAATTTTTTAAATCAGATGCCACTTTTTATTTTTACCCCATTTTACCCTACAAATAACAAAGTTTGAAAAAAAAATATCCCTAATGCTATTTCCTAAGATAAACCTTTTAAACAAAAAAAGAATTTCCTAAATCTGACAGCTATTTATTTTTACCCCATTTCATCCTTCAAATATTAAAATTTTGAAAAATAATATCTCTAGAGCCATTTCCTAAGAAAAACCTTTCAAACAAAAAACGAATTTCTTAAATCGGACTTTTTTATGTTTGCCCCATTTTACCCTGCAAATAACAAAAGTTGAAAAAGAATATCTCAAAAGCTATTTCCTAACAGCCTATAGCGACACCTGTTGAACGGTAATTGAATTGAATAGAAAAACAAACTATTTTCCTACAGTGCCACCTGTTGAGAATTTTCTGACTTTTAATTTTTCTTAAACCTTCGCTGAGCAATTACGAACAAACCCACAGAAGGAAGTATAAAATTTGGTCCAGTCGTTTCCAAGTTTTAATTATCCGAACTCACCACTATTCATTTTTTATATAAATATTAAACATTTCTTGCTGCTTATGGAATGTTAGCTAAACTTCCGCTATCAATATCTACTGCCGAACAAACGTATTTTAGTTTGAAACGGGTCAAAGATAATTTTGTTTGCTGCCTAAGACTTTTCGGGTTGTAATTTTGGTTCCACATAATTGCATCGTTAATTTCCGGCCCAAGTTTGTAAAGAAAATTGTATGCATCAGATTTGTTAGATTAAGGAATATTAGGCGGATAAGAATTGAACGAAAAAACGACTTCCGCGGGTCTTAATTCCCAAAATAAAAGGAAGCTACACCCGCCGGTTTTCTTTTCTTTTTAAAATGGCAACAAAACCCACCACAAAAAAGCATTAGAACCGACTGGGGTTATTGTCTTTCTGAATTGGCATTAATACTCATACTTAGGATTTGCGGAAATTTCGAATAAGACAATTCAACTAAAACTATTCGACTTAAAAACAATTCGACTAAAAACAATTCGATTAAAATAAATTAAAACTGAAAAAAAGAAAATATAACTTCATCCAGATAAATTCTATATGTATTTAAACAAAAGATAGGTGTGGTGGGCCATGTTGTCTCCCTGCAACCCCCCTGCTTGACTTAGCTATAGGATTTGGAGTAGGTGCGAGGTTGGTTATATGTTATATTTTATCGACTATCTCATATCTGCATTTTGCCATAGGTTAGGTTAGTTTAGAGGGGGTGATGCTGCGGCAAGCCACATCATCTCACTCGGATCTCGGTGGATCCATTGCGCTCCCCGTGGTGTGAGGAAGTTGGTAGGTGCAAGAAGGGTAGTGTGGTAAGTGGGTAGGAGTTTTTAGTTTTGGGAAGCCTCCCTGAACCATCCTGAATTTTGGGTGAATTTCAGGATGCTTACTAGTGGCAAGGTTGATATGTCGCATAGATCATTGAAAAAGTATTCTCCAAGTGCATTTTTCCTATTTCTAGCTAGGCTGGGGCATTCACAAAGGAAGTGATATGAGCCCTCCTGCGCCTCTTCATCTTGGCACCCTCTGCATAAGTCAGATGTGCTAATGCCCATTCTGCTCAAGTGGGTTCCCATTGAATTGTGACCTGTTAGGATTCCAACTAGTAGGGATAGTTGCGGCCTGCTTATTCTGAGTAAAATTTCTGTTTTCTTCTGAGAGATATTCGGCCATGTATTCCTTGAAACCCGACAAGTGTCAAGTGATGACCATCTGTCGTTTGCGGCTTTGAGTAAACTTTGGTGAATTCTGTTCTTTTCTTGTTCCAGTGGCATGAGTACCAATGATTCAATTTGGCTTGGATCTAAAGATGACCAGTTTTTTGGTCAGTTCATCTGCTATTTCGTTCCCATGTATATCACGGTGTCCTGGGACCCATGTAAGGGTTATTGTATTTGTGGCGCTGAGTAATTTCAAGTTATTACGACAACGATCAACCAGTTTTGACTTTGTGATAAATGAGGAAATAGCTTTAATCGCCGCCTGGCTGTCTAGTCTATGAAGATATCAATATTTCTATTAACTACTTCACATGTAGCAAGATGTTGTGCAGCTTCACAAACTGCCAGCACCTCCGCTTGGAAGACATTGCAGAAATTTGGAAGTTTTATTGATTTGCTGATGGGTGGGTTCTCTGAGTAGATCCCTGACCCTGCTCCCTCGTTCGTCTTAGAGCCATCTGTAAATTCCGAAACATGATTTTCTTTTATCACCCGGTTTTCCTTCCAGAAATCCCTTGTTGGAATATCTATAAGTCGAAATCTATGTGCGATGAGATGTCGTCTGTTTGTAGGTCTATATCAGTGAAGTTTACTATAATTTTGTGACCGTAATGGCCCCTCTTCCAATTGTTGCACTGTTTAAGTCTCAAAGTACTTGGCCGTCAGCTCTTTCGTAAAACGATCGAGTCGTGCTAACGAGAGAAAGGTTTCTAAGGCTGCGGTTGGTGTAGTTCTGATGGCACTGGTTGTACCAATGCACGCTAGTCTTTGAATTTTTGTCAATATTTTCAGATTGGTTGCTTTATCTATAGGGCTGGCCACCAGACCACGCATGCGTGTGTTAGAATCGGCCTAATTATGGCCGTGTACATCCAATGAATGGGTTTGGGGTTGGGTCCGTAGCTTTTGCTATGTTTAATAAAAATCGACCAAGTCGTTTTTGAAATATCAAGTTCTCAAAAAATTCAAACTTTTTTCAAAAAATTATGTTTTGAACATTTCAGTAAACAATTTGATTTCAAATGTATTAGTTGTTCTTCATAAAAAAATTCATCAAAATCTGTTGAACCGTTTTCGAGAAAAGCGAAAATCAAAAAAATAGTTCTTTGGGAGGTACCATTAATAACCATTTGTCGGAACCATATTTTTTTTATTAAACGGCAATTTATAACTATTTAAATTTATTGTTTATTAAAAAAAAAATCTGTGAAGCCGATTTTGAGAAAAATAAGTTTTTCCTTTTTGCCCAAAAAAATTTTGAATGCCAGCTACTGTAAATTTTGGTCCTAAAAAGCTAGGTACCAAGTTTAACCAAGTACCCATCCGTTTAGGCTGCAGTCAAACAGACAGACAGACGGACATTTTTGCGTAATGTCAAGTTTGATCAAAATGTCGAGTTGAATTTTTTGTACGAATTCATAACTTGCCATATACATAGTACCTATATAGCGCAAGTAAAAAGGGGAAGGTCATCATTGAAGAAATAATTTGCAAAAAATGTTAATGATGTTTGATGGTGGTAAGTTGTATATTTTTATCAAAGGTTATTACAAAAATATTTTAGTAATGTTTGAAAAATTTTTGAATTATTTGATTATTTTCTGCGTTTTGTGAATTTTGGGCAATCACACATTTTCGAGATCAATTTTTAATGATTTTTTTTTTGTTGGTTTTAAATCTTTAAAATTTTTAAAGAAAGCTGGAAATTATTTATTTAAATTTTAAGTGTTAAATTTGGATTGGCTTTGCCCTGTTAAGTGCCGATAATCCATATTAAAGTATTTTCACATAATTATAAGCTCAAAAATTTGAGACAAAAACCTTTGAACTTTTTATAATTATTGTTCTCATTTTCAGCTCTTGTGTTCAGCGAAGCAAAACCACTCGATTCTTATAAATGTACATTAAAAAAAAATATACAAATTACAGTCAATCAGATTTCGTTTACTAAATAATGCTAATAGGGCCCATACACCACACATGCCTGCATGGCCAAATAAAAGAATGCACAATCACGCTTCAACATACACTACTCATGCAAACTGTACAATATTTAGTCGTGTGTTCATCGCTGAGTTGACAACTTCTTAATATTTCAAGCTTGACTGAGCAAATGTAGCACATACACCACACATGCTTGCATGCCAAACAAGAAAATATCAAAATTTTTTGAAATCACTCATGCCGCATGCACAACCACACATTCAACACCATACACTCGCAGTTTGCATGCGCAATCACTCTATTGCGCATGCAGGCATGTGTGGTGTATGGGCCCTATAAGTTAAGTCAAGAAAACCTTTGCACATGCTATTTAAATTTGTATTATTTAAGCCTTTAAGTAATAAGTGCATGCAGGAAAATGAGATCTCCAGAGATTTCACTCCGTCAAAAAGTGAGAGAGCGAATTCAAATTTTGTTCCCTCTAAATTATAACAGCAAAACTGAGAAAATTAGCTGAGGAATCCTTTCAAGATTTTTGAGGTCTCTGAGATCTCATATTCCTCTTTGAAAATTTTGTCTTTTCATTTATTGAAGGCAAAACAGAAAGTTAATAAATATTGTTGTTGGAAAATATTGATTGAATTGTATTATCTAGTAAGTAGTGTTTTAATAATAAGCTATAACTATAGTCTTATCATAATTTTTACATTGTTTATTTTGTGAAACAATAAACCTTACATGATTAATATTTTAATTGTTTTATTGGATTTTTAACAACTGGCACCGAAGGTTCTAGGAAAAGCTAAGTGAAGAAGCATTGAACTTAAGTTTAACATTGACAACAAAGCGGCTTTTACTCTTGCTGATTTTTAATTTTTATTTGTGCTGCGAAGGATGAATCTGATATTTAATAAGTTCTTATCTGAAATTTAATAAAATTTTGATCCTAAATAAAACTTGAAAGTTTTATCAAAATCGTTAAAGCCGTTTCGGAGATTAATAATTACCTTCTTCATAACGGTTGTATTGCAGGTGCTGTTATTTTTGGTGATAAGATAACATCATTTTCACCTTAAAATTCTAAGTTCCAAAGTTTGGAAAAATTGCTTCAGTAGTTTAGGCTGTAGGTCAAGGCACAAAAAGACTGACAGAAAGAATAATGGAGCCGCACTTTGTTCGTGTTTTCTAATATCATTATGCTATCTCGAGTTCGATATTTTATTAATTTAAAACTTGCCCTATCGGAACAAGCTGTATATATCGCAAGTAAAAATTTCAAACATCAATGGAAAAATATGCACGACTGGGTCGCACGAACTTGCTCTTATGCGCGATCACATGATGGTTCTATAGTCTGAAATAAATAAGCTATGGGAGTCTATATTTTATCCATTTGCCAAAACTTACTTTAGCTGCAGGTGGTATTATGTGAGTATACAAAAATTAACAATATAGCCTATTGTTGCACATAATATGCAATATGAGAAAAAAAATTTGAAAATCGTAAAATTTCGTTAACATTTTTGAGAAAAAAAAAAATTGGTACTCCATTTTTAAGGATTTGTTAATGTTAAGTTAAAAATTGAACTTTACAAAAAAATCTGCTACCCGTTTTCGAAATATCGAATTTTCAAAAAATAATTTTGAATTTTTTTTTTAAATCCCAAAATTATTTTTTAGAAAATTTTGCTAGGCACTTTTATTTATATTTGTTACAAGCTTCTGTATAAAAAATCTAATTTTATTCGGTTGATCAAATATTGAGATAGTCGAAAATCAAAGAAACCGTTCTATGAGAGGCACTGTTAATAAACGTAAAATATAAAATTTAAAAATTTAAAATGGTAGATCGTACTTATTTTAACACACAAAAAACTTTTATCAAAATCGTACGAGTTGTTTTTGAGAAAAAAAAAATATTTCTCTTAACGGTTTTTAAACATTTGTATGGGAGGCACCGTTATTTTTGGGTATTAGCATAGTTTTTCTAAAAATTCTTCTAGACAAAGTTGAAAAACTGCTATTTACCAAGTTTAATAAAAATCGACAGAGTCGTTTTTGAAGTACTGAGTTTTAAAAAAAAAAAATTAAAACTTTTTTTTTAAATCTAAAAAATTTTTTTTTTGAAAATTTTGGTACACAATATTATTTAGAATGTGTCAATAATTCTTCATAAGAAAATTTATCAGAATCAGTTGAACCGTTTTCGAGAAAAGCGAAAATCAAAAAAATGGTTCGTTGGGAGGTACCATTAATAACCATTTTTTGTTTATCAAACGGCAACTTAGAACTTTTTAAATTTATTGAGTTCTTAAAAAAAAAATTCGGTAGCGCTGGTCTTGAGAAAAATAAGTTTTTCCTTTTTGGCCCAGAAATTTTGTATGACAGCTACTGTTAGCTTTGGTCCTAATAAAAAGAGAAATAAAAACGAGGGGTGGGGGGAATGTCCAAAAAACGCTAGGTACCAAGTTTAAAGAAAATCGACCCATTCGTTTAGGCTGTAGTCGAACAGACAGACGGACGTTTTTGCGAGACCCACTTTTTTCGTCTTCCTATCATCGTAATGCCAAGTTTGATCAAAATCTCGAGTTCGATTTTTTGTAGGAATTCATAACTTGCTATATAGTACCTACATATATTCGCAAGTAAAAAAGTGTTACAAAGAAAAAAAAAAGAAGTAACATAGTAACAAAAAAAAAATTTAAACAATTAGAGGATTTTTTTTACACTTCTAACATTGTGGCAACGCTTGGTACCTACCTTTTTTTATAGTTGCCCGTGGCATAATGGTTAGTGATTATGACTCTCATGCTGGAGGACTACTGTACGGCCACTTTGTCTTGCGAGGAAGTGACAAATCCTCCAAGAATATCTCTTGTTATGAATAAATGCCACCCACTTTAGCCGTTCTGATTCCCAAGAAAATTTTAGGTCACCTCTATTCCTGTTGAAAACACTCACACAAGAATTGTTGAGAGTTAAAAGCCACCACCCCCTGGTTCTACATGAGATTCCACTCCACCAAATTAATTTATGGGTACTACCTGTTTAATTTCGAATTCGGATTTTTCCACAATGATTTTCATGATGTGAGAGATCAGGTTGATATGTTAGCTTTATCTATCAGGCTATAGACTAGATACTCAAATCGTGAACTGTATGAACCCAATGTTTCCCATCTTTTTTCCAGAGCTCAGATGTCAGATATCAGCTTGTGTAACTTGTGCCTAGTTCGAAAGCTTTTCGTTTTTGGTGAATTGCATTAAGCCTTAAAAGTCCTGATGTTCGTTTATGCGTACAGTTTGCCTCAAACCATATTACAGTGGTGGTTCAGAATGCCGATATAACGAATGATTGATATTACGAACACTTTTTTAATAAATAACGAATTTCAGAATTTATATATATGTAATAAATTATGAGGAATAAACAGGGTGCGTTTATATTTTATTGATTGATTATATGGTCTTTAACATTATGTATGGAATATGAGGTCGGTTGCCTCTGGCCGTGACCGAAAGACGAGCTTTGTTAAGCACATTTTGCATAACAATTTCCCAGACTTCTGAGGTAATTTCATTTCTTAAGCATCGAGGTTGTGGTAAGTTTTTTTATGTAAACCTTTTCCTTTAACTACTCCAACAGAAGAAATTAGGAGGGCGTCAAATGAGAGCATCGTGGGGGGCTGTCGATATCACCCGCCGGACAATTTTTTTCCTAAAATTCTTATTGTAGCACGGATCCAATTCGTTCACAAGAAAGTTTTCCAGCATGTCCCAATAGTGGTCACCAGTAACTGTTACAGCATTGCCTATGGCATCCTTAAAGATATGGCTTAATGACGCCGACAGCGAAAATCGCACACCATACAGTTACTCTACGAAGGTGTAGTAATCTTTGATTTTTCAATAGAGGGTTTCAAGCGCCACAATAGCGGCGATTCTGGTTATTAACTCCCTATAGTGCTCCCTCGCTCATAATAAATTTTGATGTGTAAACATCTATGCTGGCGGTAGAGTGAAAAAATGTGTGTGAGTGCCGGGACTCAAGGTTAATATTGTGTAAACATCAACGTGCGCGGATCCAAAACGGACTTGCTTTTGCTTGAAGGCGATCTAAAGATTTTTTTCACTGAACGCACCCATCCTAGTATGCATATCGTAACGTTGCACGACGTAACGTTGCACACGAACGTTCACGTTTTTTTTTCACTCTACCGCCAGCATAGATGTTTACACATCAATAATGGATGTAATTCTTAACCGAGCTATGTTCTAAAACTAGGTGTAGCTATTTAAGCGTACAAGCTTATTTGTATATGTACGAGAAATTGTAAAGTTTATCAAAATTAATGAGAGCGTAGAGCAATACAAGCACTGGACTGCAAGTGTTTATTTAATTAAAAATTCAAAAGAATATAGGAAGCTAGCTAACTCTGCTTAGTTACTGATAGTTTTATATGTTAATTTTATTTATATTACAAAAATTAAAGGTATTTAAATCTTCAATATAAAACCATGTCTAAACTGGTTTCAATCACGTGCAAGTCACCCGCAACAAAAATGTTTGAACTACTTAAAAATGCATTAAACATGCTAATGAAACTCCTCCTAACAAAAAAAAAAAAAAAAAAAACGTAAACAATCGAATGAAAATCTGTCAATCAAAAAAAAGTACATATGTAAACAATATAAATAAATATTTTGCATCTGCCCACATTTTTTAACAGATTACGTCAGAAAATGTTAATTGGTAGTTAAAGTATGTATTTACTTTTAAACAAACACATTTCACACTTTTTCTATGTTTTTGTTTTTCTCTTAAACCGGATTACAAAGAATGTGAATTCATAAATCAAAAATTGAAAACAATTATGCTAAATAGAGAAGAAAAGAAAAAAATTGCAAACATATACATACATATGTACAAAATATTCAACTACACTTCGATTGACTATCTCAACTTGTTTGTATATCATTGGCAAATAATTTGTCATTTAAATATGTTTTCTAGTCAATCAACTTGGAATTTGGGTTCTGAAAGTCTCTCAACAAAACTCTTAGCCTCAGTTTTTCATTGGTGAGTTAAACCAGAGTTAACTTTACAAGTAAATTAACCCACAGTTAACTGATGAAGCAGGCATTTGGTTGAGAATGAATGCGGAACGACTATATAAACAAACTCGTGGATAAAACATAAAAAGCATCTGTTCAGTTAATACTGAGTTAACTCAACAAATTTGATGAGTTAACTCAGGTGTAACTTTAATCTCGCACTGAAAAACGTTAAAGTCACGGAATGAAAATTTTGTAAGTAAAATTTAAAGTACTAATTCTAGAAAACAAAGTTGGTATGTGTATCCGTCAGCTTCTGAAATAAAATGGAGCAGGTGCTTTACATTATGTAGGTCAGGTAGTCTATAATGAATGCGAATTTTCGAGAATTATCTTGATGCCTGCTCTTTAAGCGAAGTTTTGAGTTCTTCATTCTTCATTCAAAAAAAAAAAAAATCTGGAATGTACGAAAAAGTTGCAGAAATGAAAAAAAAATAGTTGTATAATAGCTACCCGTTTAAAAAAAAAGGTGGTCCAACGAAAACGCACGATGTTAATAATTGTAAATGAAACAAAAGTTTTTAGGATAGAAGGATTTATGACAATTATATGTGGAACAAAATATCGCCCAAATGCTCGCTACGGCTTCGGTGGCATATCTCTATCCGATGGTCCATATTTTCAATGACTCTGAGACATAATTGAGGTTCAATGTCGTTAATGTGCTGAATTATCTCATCCTTTAGCTATAAATATTCCCACAGAAAGAAGTCCAATGGTGTCAAATCACATGATCGTGGCGGCCAATAAACATTGCCACGACCGACGTGAGATAACATTGAATTTCTCACGCAAAAGAGCCATTGTTTCGTTGGCTGTGTGGTAAGTTGCACCATCCTGTTGTCCAGGTCCATATGCTCAATTTCTGGCCAAAAGAAGTCCGTTATCATCTCGCGATAGCGAACACCATACACGGTAACTGCTTGGCCGGCCTCATTTAGGAAGAAGTATCCCCCGATGACGCCGCCAGCTCATAAACCGCACCAAACAATCACTCTTTGTGTATGCATCGGCTTTTAAACAATCAGTCACATTTCCTACAGACCAGCTTTGCTGAAATTTGCCGAAAAGTTTTTGCGCCTTTTTCAGTTATTAGTGAATTTTATTTCACGCTCTACGATCTCGAAGCAACTTAATTTCCTTCAATTTAAGAGCAGAACCCTCTCTGTAGACTCAAGAGTTTTCAAAATAAAGCTTTTGAAAATTTAGAAATAATAAATTTATAGTAAAAAGTACCCTTTTTTCCTATTAATTAATTAAAATTAATTTAATATTATAAATAAGAGATTTATTTAAATTTAAATCCTACTATTGACTTTACCTATTTCGTTCATATTTTCGGGTTTCTTCGTAATTGCTATGCGAAGGTTTTAGGAAAAATAAAGTCGGAAAATTCTCAATAGATGGAGCTGTAGGCGCACATTTCATTTAAAAAATTGTCCGATTTAAGAATTTTTTTTTTTTTTGAAAAGGTTTTCTTAAGAAATGGCTCTAGGGATATTCTTTTTCAAATTTTGTTATAAGGTGAAACGGGGTAAAAATAAAATGTCCGATTTTAGAAATTCTTTTGGTGTTTGACAGGTCATTTTTAGTGGATGCCTTTATGGTATTTTTTTTTTCCAAAAATTGATATTTATAGGGTATAGTGGGTTAAAAATAAAAAAGGGATATCCGATTTTAAAATTCTATTTGCGTTTGAAAGATTATTTTTAAAAAAATGACATTTATAGAGTGAATGGGATAAACACAAAAAAGTATGGTGTTTGAATACGAAAAACAATTTTTGTGCTGGGAAAGTAATAAAGATGATAATATTTTTACGAATTTTGCCATTCATAACGTGAAGTGGATTGAAACCCAGAAAGTAAGTAACGGGTGATTTTTAAGCTGGTTTGGTTTTGGCAACACTGGTTTTGACAGCTGACGTGTGTTTAGTACCTTGTGTCACTGTCAAATAGCTTCAGTTTGGTTTGCAATTTAACCATGGATCGTCTTACAAATGAACAACGCTTGCAAATTATTGAATTTTACTATCAAAATTCGTGCTCGGTTCGAAATGTTCATCGCGCGCTGCTTGTGTTCAGCGATGAGGCTCATTTTTGGTTGAATGGGTACGTAAATAAGCAAAATTGCCGCATTTGGAGTGAAGATCAGCCAGAAGCATTGCAACAGCTACCAATGCATCCCGAAAAAGCCACTGTTTGGTGCGGTTTATGGGCCGGCGGCATTATTGGGCCTATTTCTTCAAAGATGATGCGAATCGCAGCGTTACTGTCAATGGTGAACGCTACCGAGCGATGATAACAAACTTTTTTTTGCCCGAAATGGAAGTTCTTGACTTGCATGATATGTGGTTTCAACAAGACGGTGCCACATGCCACACAGCACGCGAAACAATGGCGCAATTGCGAGGCGAGTTTGGTGAACAGTTAATTTCACGTTTCGGGCCGGTCAATTGGCCGCCTAGATCGTGCGATTTGACACCATTAGATTATTTTTTGTGGGGGTATGTCAAGGCTAATGTCTATAGGGACAAGCCCGCTTCGATTGACGCACTGGAAGCCAACATCCATGCATTCATTCGTGAGATACCGGCCGATATGTGTGAAAGAGTATGCCAAAATTGGACTCAGCGGATGGGCTACCTGAGACGCAGCCGCGGTCAACATTTGCATGAAATTATCTTTAAACATTAAATTGCAAGGTTCAAACTATCGATTCAAATAAATATTTCATTAATTTTTTTGAATTTTGTGTGTTTTTTTTTTTAAAAAAAAGTTCTAAGCCTCTTAAAAACCCACCCTTTAGTATTCGCAATTAAGAAAAGTAACTTTAATATTTATCTGTATTTTGTTTTGTAATTTGTATGCAAAGCTTATACGTCTGTCTACACGTGCAAAGCTAGTAGTGTCATAAACAGTATAATGACAAATACAGGGTGTTTTTGACGTAAAATGCATCAAAACACCAGACTTTGTAGGATGGGTGGAATGAATAAAAAACGTATGAGTAGAGGGATGACAATTCTTTACAACAATTTAATGAAAATAGAAATAAAACTATTAAATAACAACGCCAACATCTGCGTTATAATTTTAATAGCCTTTTTTGTATGCCAGAAACCTATTATTGAATTTTGTTTTTTTGTTTTTTATAAATAGAGTTGTTTTAAACGATATAGTTTTTGAAAAACTAGTTATCAAAACTTTAAATTTAAAATATTTTGGAAAAAAAATTCGTTCTAAATTTAATTAAGTTATTAAATAGGTATAGTTTTTTTGTTTTTAAATGACTTCTTGTTTTTGAGAAAATTTAAAATAAAAAAAATAAATATTAATTTATAATTTGACTTTAATCCGTTGTTTTAGTTGCTTCAAAGATAACTTTTCAACTTAGTTTTAGATTTTTTATTTTCAATGTTCTCAAAAAACAAGAAAACATTTTTAAGCATCTGGTTTTTTAGTATAGTATCTTGTTTTTTTTTAATATTTTTTTTTTTATTTTCAGTAATTTTTTTTTTCGAAATTGCCTAAATGAGGCGAAATAGTTGACCCCCTTCCCATCAAATTTTTGTCATCTTTTGACTCAACCTACACACCCTAGACTTTTATGGTATCTAATTAAAAATATTCAGAACATCGCAAGTAAAACATTTTTGCGTGAATATAAGCCGCGTTTTCTTGAGAATTATATATAGCATAGTAAAAGCTTTGCAACAAAACGATGTGCAATAAATTGGGTTATAAAGCTCTTTTTGGGTGTAAATTCCATAGTTTCAAATTGCTCCAAAGTATTCATCGAAACTTACATTTGACTGGAGAAAAAACGTAATTTAAATGGCTCATTTATTGTTGTTGCATTATGTGTTAAATTTTAACTGGATGGGTATGGCTGCCTCAAAAAAACACGGCTATTATCACAATCTCTTTCACTTTCTTTTCACTTCTATTGAATTAAATTACATATAAAACAAATCCCTCCATCCGTTTAGGCTATATATCGATGCGGTACATCAGATGGGCTCACAAATGCATGACAAAAACTTCTTCTCCGTCATCGTAATTATTATCCCGAATATTAAGAATTTAAAAGCACCTAAACCAGATATTTAGCAGACGAAAGGAACTTTATTACTTCATCTCTTCAATACCTATAGGACTTTTTAACGTATAATAACTTTTCGTCATATAACACCTTCTTAAATAGGAAGTGTTAATATATATCTTACAATTCAAACGGTAGATGAGATATTGAAGATTATTTCATATGATTTATATCCAAACAAAAACACCCGTTTTTGCCGATTCAAAACCAGCAAGCTAGATAAATAGTAAATATTTTTTTTCTTAATAAATACTTTGTTGTTGTTGAATTAAGTTCAGTTCATAGGCTGAAATTGAACATCTGTTCATCACATTCATGTATAAAATTTGTGTGTGCCTGATGGTGCCATAAGGGAATTACAGATAAAAAAAAAAAACAATATTTCGCTTGTGAAGTTGAATGAATGTTAAAAAAATCCCAATAAACTTAAACAAATTGTTGAAGTATAAGAATGTCTTGCTATAAAATATAGGTCACAAAAGGTGATACCAAAAAAGAAGATTCAAGAGTTATAGTTGAAATTTTTTAAGAAGATAGGTATTTTGAAAGTTTAAGTATATAGGATTTAAATGTTTGCAGCCTTAAATTTTTTAAACTTAAAATTAATTTTATTAATTTTTCAATTTAAATTTAAATTTTTTTAGATGATTGCAAACAAATCATTCAAAAACCTAGTAGATACTGCAGGACGACCAAAAGTTTGTTTTACGATCTCCAACGGCAACAAAATGCTTGCGGAAAATCAGCGGACAAATAAATATTTGTAAAAATATTTACAAACATCGAATAAAAAAAAAACTATATAAAAGCGAAAAATTTACCGAAAGCTATGCTATGATGAAAGAAACAACAAAAACCAACGGTAATATAACTCAAATGTCACATTTTCACACAAAAAATAATGATATACGGCTAATTATATATCTATGTGCAAAAAGAGTGGACACTTCTCCAAATAATCTGCTACAATTTCTTTCTTCAATTTCGCTCGTGGAACAGAGTACCTATAGGTATACTGCAAAACGAAAAGCAAAACTAAAATTTTCGTTTGTGATATCGTGTGTAATTTTCGTAAAAGATTTTGCGATTCTCATGAGCAACGTACTGGGATTATGGTGTTGAAACTGTCGACCGCACTGAAAGGTTTTTTATTTTATTGAAATACCCAAGATCCAACATTACCCTGCGGACTATAAATAGTGGCAGTTTTGAAAGATAAAAAAAAAATGCCGGTCAACCTCTGAAATTACTAAATGGCTATTTACCGGGTCTCCAATAACAAGTGAAGATCATTTATAAGAACCGGAATGTGACAACAAACCTGCCCTGCCATCGTATATATTTTATTGATTTGATTAATTTGTCAGCTGGTGCTAAACGATGACCGGCTATTAGAATAATCATTCTGTTGTGTGCTTATATTCCAAGTAATTATAATTTCAAATAAAAAGTATCTCTGGCCCATTGCGAATGGTAAATGAAATGATGAAGTTATGTTGTATGTATAGTGATAATTAATATTTGAAATTCAACAGGTGTCATACCGGAGCGAACTTCGTTGACATCCAATTTTAATTGAAGCTTTTAATTTTTTTGTTTTTTGTTTCTTTTTAATAATTGATTCCAATAATAAGCTACCTACAACTTCCGTAGTTAAAAAAAAAAGTTTTGGTATTTAAATTTAGGTCTCAAAAAAAAAAATAATTAAAAATTTCTTTTGTATCTAATTTTAAAGATATTTTTGTGTATCAACCTAAGACACAAATGTTTCGCTAATAAAAAATACATTAAGAATTTCCATTTCGTTTTGTTTGACTTTTTGATTCGAATGGTAAAATACACTTAAAAATTGAGATACACATAGCTTTGTACTTACTTTCTCAAGATGCTTGTCCAGCAGCGGTCAGAATTAGATAAATATCTCGTCTTTAATCATCCGTTGGGTAAGATATTATATGCGTTGGTAAGCATAGGTATAGGTATATGTGATGTGCAGTACAGATTTTTGAAACTTGCCTCAGCTAAACAGGAAATTTTTAATTTAATTAATTAATCCAGGTTTTGTTTTTTTTATTTTTAATTTTATTTTTGCGTGATGACTTAAAATTCTTAGAATTTGTAAATATGTATCAAGATACAAGGAATAAAAAAAAAAACAATTTGAACAATTTTTCTTATTTTTTTTTTTATCAACATTCACAGTTTTTGTCGTCACACGTAGAAAAATTTCCACACAAATATGTTAACACTCAATAGATATAATAATAAAACGGAAGGGATGTTGTAATCTTAGATCCTATTTCCGTTCTTTCCGGCGGGTCTAAAGCCGCAATAACCCTTTCTGACGCGCACAAACTTTAAACCACCCATATTGAGGATTTTAATATGTGTATATATTTTTTTTAAATTTCAACAAAATAATTTATCGAATTCAAAATAAATTGCAGAGAAATGAGATAATCAAACAAATAAACAAGTCGATATTATATAGTTTTATTATTATTTTTTATTTAAATTTTGCGGCGCGCGAAGTGATGTATTCCGTACGTTTGGCGGTAAGTATCGCCAGCGAAAGACTACTTTTCCGGTCAACGAATGATTTTGTTGTGGGCCTGTGTTATCAGAGGACTTGTGCGAGGGTGATTTTTTTTGTTTGGATAAATAATGCGAATGTTTAGATACATTTTGAGTTGGTAGTGTTCTTTTTCCAACCACCCCAAACATTTATGTAGGTGATTTAAAAAAAAAAAAAAACAATGTGGGGTTGGTTGTTCTTACTATACCTATACGTATGACGGCTTCTATACAATGAAAATTGACTACACGTGATAAAAGCTTTTTTGTAATGTTGCTGTGGTGAAATAAAAGTTTCCTATGGTAAATACTGAAAGCTTTCGATGCCAGAGAATATTTAAAATAAAATTATTTTGTTTATATGAAGATGACATTTAATAAGGTTATAAAGAGGAAATTAAAAAGAAAAGATTTATTTTAAACTAATAAATCAAATGAGCTATGAATCTCTACACTTTTTTAATTGCTTTTATATAAACTTGTCCAACTGGGATGGTGATAAAATAATTAAAATTCTTATGATCTGTTAATAATTTTATTGTGTGATATAAATTATGCGCGGATCTAACACCAGGAAATATTATTGCTCAATAAGAAGTATTGCGCAGTAGTATTGACAGTGTAGGAGCTGTATTGCGCAATTAATGCGGTTAGCGCAACTTAATGTGGGATGTTAAAAACATTTATATTTTTTGAAGCCACCACAATATTCATTTTTCAACAATTAACAAACACGTGGAATTATGTATATTGCAAAAAGTCTTTTATTTTGGAAAATAATTTTGCATAAATATTTGTGGATACAATATTGCAGCAATGTTGTTGGGTGTAAGAACAGCAATAAAATGCAGTTTGTTTAAAATAGGTTTGCATATCTGTAAACAAATTACGAAAATAAGTATATAGTTTTCTAATTTATTCGTAAAACGGTTTTTCTTAAAATTGTTACAACATATACGAAAACTTGTTTCTCCAACATATTGCTAATTCGGAAAAAAAAACCGGCTTAAGTAAAAAAAAATCTATTATTTCATGCTTAGATGTAACGGAATATTAAATTAAACTTAGAATTTCAATTAATCCGTTTTAATAACAAAACCATACAAAAGAGTCTTTTAAGTTCCAAATATTGGAGTTAAAATTTTTTCCAAGTGATAGATTTGTCCGCCATTGTTGCATTGCTAATTCAAAATTTACCTTCAACTGTCTTTAATCGCAGGATGTAGACTCCAAGACCACCGGTTTCGACTTCGCTGAAATTTTCGAGGATCAATAAATAGTTATAGGAACATCCACCCTTAAAGGGTGGCCCCATATTTCTTAAATTTGAGTTTTTTCCGTATTCAAATTTCAAGCTAATTAAAGCAAACATTATATAACTAAGTATAAGCTCTCTCTAAGATAATATCTAGCATTTTGTTGCAATTGAAAAGAAAAATGTATTCTGAGAAGAAAATCTTTTAACGTATTTCTTATAAAGCGTAAGTTTAGTTTAGTTTATTTTCATGAAACAGACAGTACCTACAACTCTTACAGATATACATTTATATAAAATTAAGAAATAAATAAATAATAAAATTACATATTGTGCAGAGATAACAAAGCCAACAAAACATTTTTTTTTTGAATACATCCCTAAAATTATTTGAAAAAAATATCTATAAATTCAACAACAAAATAAGTTTCTCTTATGCAGCGTGCAAACGGTTTGTTTCTACTATAATATTTTCTATAAAACGTTTCACGCAGATGAAAATTAGCGCGGAGATTTCTTGATGGAAAGTAAAAGTGAACATTTGATGCGATTACTTATTAAATCTTTTATAAACATTATTGATAAGTATTTTCTTCTTAACTCGAGCGTTTGCATGTCTTTAAGCAAGCATCTAGATGAATAAGAAGGAACTTAAAAATTAAACTTCAATTTATAAAAAGCAAACCTATTGAAATTTTTTTGAATTTTTTCAATTCTTGCCGAATGAGAGTTATAGTAGGGATTCCAAACTACTACAATATTCCAGTACCGATCTTAAAAGTGAAATATACAACGATTTAAGGGTATAGGGGTCTGAGAAATCCTTAGAGTTTCTTCTAATAAACCCTAACATCCCATTAGCCTTACTTACTATGTAATCCATGTGCATACTTAAACGAAAGCTTTTCATTTAATACAACTCCTGTAACCCTATCTAAAGTCATATTAACAATCGTTTAATCAAAGACAATACCTAGGTGATTTTTTTCTATGGCAAGTAAAGCTCTGACATTTGGCAACATTAAGAAAAAAATGGTTAGATACACACCATTCAGCTAGTTTTTGGATATCATCTTGTAGTAAAAGGCAGTCGATGGGACATTTTATGGGCCGGAAAATTTGTACTTCATTGGCATACATAATCAAAAATTACAAAGGACCAATATGACTACCTTGAGGTACACCTGAGGTAACATCTATCCTTTTTGACCTATATGTTTACTCAATTTAACAAATTGAACTCGGTTATTTAAGTATGCAGAGATCCAATTTAAAAAATTAGAATGAAAACCTAGTTTTGTAAGCTTGAAGATAAATATATTGTGATCAACTCTATCGAACGCTTTCGCAAAATCAGTGAAAATAATATCAGTCTGATAACTGTTCTCAAACCCATAGATGACTGATTCGCATAACATTAATAGGTTTGTAGAGGTAGATCTACCGGATACAAAGCCATGTTGGAAATTAGATATTATTCCCTTATCAAGAAAATCTAACTTTTTACAAACAAGCATTTCAAAAATTTTTGGGATCACTGATAATTGGCATATTGGTCTATAGTTGGTAACATTTTGCTTCGGTCTCGACTTATGAATTGGAGTTATATAGGATATCTTCCAACGATCCAAAAAGTGGCCTCTTTTTAGAGATTGATTGAAGCAAGGCAAGAGAAGCAGCACAATTTTTTAGTACAATAGGGGCAATATTATCAGGTCCAGCACTTTTTTTTCATCAAGACTGTTCAAAGCTTCGAAAACGTCAGAAACACTTTACTCCATACTTCCAACATCAGGAACGTTAGAAGGTGAGAAAAGGGGAGGTTCACAATAGGAAGAAGGCAGATAAACCGATTTGAAATAATCAGCGAAAAAGTCGCCTATTACATTCATATCACTAGATAAGTTATCTGAAAATTTCATAGAGTTTGGAAGTCCCGTATAGATTTTCTCTTCATATTAACAAATTTCCAAAAATGTTTGCAATCACTTTCAACTTTAGATTCAGCTGAGAGACTGTGTTAAGGCAGTCGTAAACAGGGTGTATCCGATTTATGGTTAGCAAATGGATTTGATACAGTTCCTACGTCCTTTTGGGACAAAATTAGGCATGTTTTTTTTGCAACACCGAATGGAATTGGACGAAAAAAACAACATCGGGGATTAACGATGACATACAAAAAATTGACCATTTTATATAAACTATCGATAACAATAGTTATTGAGCTGTACAGAAGCTTTCTTTACGATAAGAACTAAGCCCCGAAATTAGCTTAGCGCATTGGGGATTATTTGTTGTTGCTTTTACATGTACATAAGTTGTAAAGCTATGACTTCGTTTTTTTCCCTCAATTTGGAAAAAAAAACAACACTTACGCCCAATTTCTTCACAGAAGTACTAAGCCAGCCTAGTACCCAGTCTAGCTAGACCAGGTTCTAGCTCTGGTGCTCGGTCCTAACGAAAAGTTAGTACCTGAGCATTTCTTCAAATCACTAGTACCGGATCCAAACACACCAAGCGGTACTAGGAAATAATACGTCTAAAACTGGTCTAATTCAGATTTTGACACTATTTTGGCATTTCAAATAAATTATTTTGATATTTATTTTGATTGAAAGATATTTTATTTTATTTTCGAATGGATTATGTCTATTTTAACAAAAGAACGGGCTAATATCCTTTGAACGAACGAACGAGTGAAACAGGCAGTGATTATGAAGAAAATATTTAAATGCCAAACTTAAAGAGAATCAAAAAGTATTGTTAAACTACGTTTACACCGATATTTAGTTAGAACAACATAATATTATGTAAGCAACGTTAGAATGATGGTGCAGTCTTATTATTAAGCATGAGTCTGCAATCATTTATTTTTAATTAAATTTACATATAAGCGAAAATGTGTCTATGCTTGATCAAGCAATCATTCTCAAATATACATTATTTCAATTCTGGCTATCTGATTGAACAAAAATCAAAACTTTTTGATTTTGCTTCAAGCATACACACAATGTATACGTGTTTCATTTTTACTAATACACTCTCTATGCATGACAAGCATTTGAACAATGTATATCCCGCTTTAGATTTTGCTTCAAGCATACACACAATGTATACGTGTTTCATTTCTACTAATACACTCTCATGCATGACAAGCATTTGAACAATGTATATCCCGCTTTAAGGCTGTCCCAAACCAACGCGAAACATTCGCGCGAATATGCGACGACTGAATAATGTTCGAAGATTCGCATCGCGCCAGTGGGTGCTCCCATTAATCTGCATGTAAATAAATTAAGACAGGCGAAAGTTTCATCGTCGTTCTGAAATATTCGCGTTAGTTTGGGAGAGCCTTTACTCAATTTGCCGCGGCACACTTGTGTCCGACCTTAATTTTCATTGCGTTTATTATTTAAAATTATGTCCTGAGCTTCATCTGACATTTGAAGTTCCTTCAAATGATTTTTCCACTCAGCGTTGGAAAATTGATCAATGTCAATGCCGTGAATTTATCAAACAGGCATTCTCTCGCTCGCCCTTATTATTTAAGCAGCCTAAGTTAAAGTTGAGTCAAATTTTGCTGCAGCTTGCTATTTTTCTTGCTGATGCAACTGCAGCTTCACATTTTAGCACTGTATACCTTTCAACTTTGACAGTGCTAAGTGCTGCAGCTGGCTCTACACCATTGTGTTCAGCCAGTGAGCGATAACTGTGCAATTTGTTCGACCTCAGCAATTTGGCTACCCCGGCCACCACATACGCCCCTCGCCCATGTGCTTACAATTCGCAAGAAGAAATTGTATCTTTCAAAAGCAGTCATGGACATTTTATTCCTTGCTGCCTATGCTTAGATTGCTCCCCAGTAAATCAACGTCACTGATTTTTCATATTTTATATCTTCTTGATAACATATGAGTCTATTGATCGTTTGATGATAATGATAATACTTTCCACCGTAGAAAAAAATTCTATTTTTGTAAAATTAAACGAAGCCGGAAGAGTTGGGTTGTGTCTGTTTTGTCAAAGTTTTTTGGGCCGCAAAACATAATAAAAACGATTTGCAAGCAATTACACGTGTATTATTTATACACGAATAATTCACTTACACGTGTAACACGAGTACACGTGTATGAAAAGTTTATTTTCATTTAAATTAATAGTAATAATAATAAATATGATAAATAAATCTTTAAAAAAAATTAAGTTGAAAATTAGTCTTTCTAACATAATAAAAACTTAATCAAAAGTAATTAAAAATATACAAAATTATTTATAGAAGAAAATAAATGTTTTTGGTTAGGTATATTTTTATTGCGACACTAAATTTATGGAATAACACTTAAAAAAAAAAAAATAGTGAATGATGCTTTTTATAGAGGAAATGTATATACAAAAATTTATGAAATTAAAGAATTTTATTCAATTAATTGTTAATTTATCTCTCTATCTACTTATAATTTTGTTTGAAATTAATATATGATGTTTCAATGCCAAATATTTGTACACAATATATTTATATATGTGTGTGCATATATACATGTGCATATATATGGTATGTAATATAATATACAGTGAATGCTCACTTAGCCGGACAGTGATGTTGTTAAGAAAAATGTCCTTTCTAGGGAAACAAATTACGATTTTTTTTTTATAATTTAAACTTTTGTAACTGTTTATAAAAACATAAAAAGAACACTCTGGTACTTTTATTTAAAGCGAACAAGAGAGTACAAAAAAACACACTTTATATTTATTATGATACCTATCTTTAGTGAGAAAATGTTAAACAGTGAAAAGAATTTTTTTCTTTAAAATAAATATTTTTTGAAAATTTTACATTGCAAAATTGTTTCAACTATCTGGAGACACCAAATTGCAAAATTAAACTTCGTACCTCGAAGTCAAAGTCAGTGATGTAATATATAAAGTCAACTGCAAGGCAAACCCGATGATCCTTGCAATTTATCTAACCACAAATCGGATATTTAATCCAATAACCCTGGAAAGACTGCATTGGCTAGTCACATTATTGAAAGCGGTCATTCAAATAAACGTAAGAAAATAAACAATTTGATTTAATAAATATTACATGCTATTCAAAATCATATTCTTACAAACATTTCTACTCATATTAAAGTCGATAACGTGTTCATACTTATTGTAATGAATAGAAGCCATAGTAATTGGGTTATTTAGACCGTAATTTGACCTATGGAAGGGTATAAAGAAGAAATCAATTCCTCTAGGCCTTAAACGTCGCCCAGGGACATACAATTTAAACATAAAAAGAAATTGCGAACATTGAATATGCCCACATAATACATCATATGCAAAAAGAACAGACAAATATTCACGTCTTACGCCAAGTGGCTTAAGATCTATCAAAGCACATCTAGCCTCATATGGTGGACTATAAGACCAATTGAATTTTCGTATAGCAAATTTTGTGAAACGCTTTTGAATTTTTTCAATACGAAAACGCGCATTGGCATAGTATGGGCTCCATACCACACAACAGTACTCGAGACATGAACATATTAACGAAATGTATAGTGCCTTAAGAGTATATGGATCCTGAAAGTCATTGGAATTTCGAAAAAAAAAACCTAACATTGAGTTGGCTTTAGATATAATATAATCATAGTGCCAAAAGAACTTTAATTGTTCGTCGAAGATCACACCTAGATCTTTTTGACGTGACACTCTTTTTAGACTCGTATTGCCAATATTGTAATCAAATACAATAGGACTCAACATTTTGGATACGGTTAATACCGAACACTTGCTGATATTAAAATACAATCCGTTGCAATCACACCAAACAGATATATTATTTAAGTCACTTTGTAATTTAATAGCATCGTGTTTAGACTGAACCTCTTTGAATATTTTAAGGTCATCAGCATTATAATAGGCATTGGGAGTGAGCGACATGTGTTGGTAAATCATTAATAAATAATAAAAACAAGAGTGGGCCAAGATGGCTACCTTGTGGAACTCCTGAAGAATTAGTGATTTCTGCGGAAATTTCGGATCCAATTTTTACAAATTGCTTTCTTCCAGTTAAATAGCTACCTAACCACAACAATAGCTTTGAGTGAAAACCCAGAAATTCCAGCTTCTTAATCAAAATGTTATGTTGAACGCTGTCAAAATCTGTAAATATTGAATCAGTTTGACATTTATTTTCTAAGGTACTCAGGCAGGCATTTGTAAAGATTACTAGATTCGTAGTTGTGGATTTACCTCTAACAAAACCATGTTGAAAGTCAGAAATTTTATTACAGACAGCAGCATACAACTTATTTTTCACAATAGCTTCAAAGATTTTTGGAATAATTTGAAGCTTAGCTATCGGCCTATAATTACTCACAGCTTTTTTAGAACCAGACTTATGTATAGGTGTAATATAGGACCACTTCCAATTTTCAAGAAACTCACCATAGCACAATGATTTATTGAAAAGGATATGAAGTGGCTTGAGAAGGCCAAGTTTACACATTTTTAAAAAGATTGGTGGGATATTATCTGGTGCAAGAGAAGTACTCGATTGAAGGGAAGATAGTTCCACCAAAATATCATTCTCCGTTATGAGTAAATTACCAATATCAGTGATAGCATCACAAAAAGGCAAGTTAGTACATCTTATATCAAGACTAACAAAATTTGACTGAAAAAAAAGCAAACATATTAACAATAACATTCAATTTATCACTAACGTCACCATTCAACTCCATTTCAGAAGGTAAACCGAGCGATTTTCTTTTTGTGTTAATGAATGCCCAAAACGCTTTAGAATCATGCTCAATTTTGAACTCAAAAGACCAAACATATTGCCTGTAAAGAAATCTTTTCAAGAACTCATATTCTTTTCTTAGTTGACAAAATCTACTTTGAAGTGATATATTTGTTCTGCTCTCTTTGTACATATTTCTCATACCACGTTTCAAATTTAACAATTTTTTATTAAACCAAATAGGCCGATTTGGCTTATTTATTAATTTAACAGGAACAAACCTAGAAAAAGTGGATTCAATCATTTTACAAAAAACATTGTACGTATTTTCAAGACTAGGTGTAGAAAGAATATTTTCCTAGTCTACAGAGTAAATAAAGTTGTTTAACGACACGTAATCGGCTTTAACAAAGTCATACACAATATTATTACAGTTTGACATAGATAATTGATTTAAAATACCAAAATGAAAAGATACATTCAAAGCTTTGTGATGATCAAAAGTGAAAAATCCGCTTCCGAAACAGAACATTCGATATCTTGATGGACAAAAACTAAATCTAATATTCTTCCAATAGAATTATAAATACAATTAGTTTGCTGTTTTGTTGTATTTTTATATTAAATAAAAAGACTTAACTTCATTTTGAAGTGTATAAATTTAATGTTAATCAAAATAATTTTTAATTTTACTTAATGTAAATCCATTGTTATTTATTTCAATTGTTTACTCAAATCTGTTATGATGTTAATTTTTATTTTTATGTGTAATAAAAAATTTCCCTGCTGATACGTCGGGAAAAGCTAATGCTAACTTAATTGTTTTATTGCCACATCCATTGTGAGCAAAAAAGCAAACGGAATAATAAGATTTTAATCTTATTTCCAAACGTATTTAATCCAAGTTGGTCAATAAGATATCTTTAATAAAACAAAAATTTGAATTTCTCCTCCAGGGAATCACATACAAATGCTCTGTACCAATGTTCATAACAATCGGCCTATCCATTTAGAATTTAGATCAAATTTTAGTAGACGAACAGACGGCCAGACCGACCGACGGAAGGCGCAGCGCGGCGCATGATGAAGCCCCCTTTTTTTGACTTCTCGATCATTGTAGTGTTAGTTTTGATTACAACATTCTAATTTTTTGTTCTATACGAAACCAACTTGCCCTATAGAGCAAGTAAGAAAAAAATGTTATAAAGTCTTTAAATAATGTATTATTCTCTTAACGCATCAGGCATCATTATTTCTGGGCAAACAAAATACCTGCTAACAACCATAGGCAAAATAGAAAAACAAAACATAAATGGTTACCTTTAAGTCAACACACGCCCACACGCACTTTCTTATCTTTTCAAATTTATATGATTTTATTTCTTATTTGACACAATTGAAATTGAAAATTTGACTTGTTTAAAAATCAATTCGAGTATGTACATTGTACAGGGTGGGTCGACAGTCCCTTTTCTATGCAAACAATAATAATAACTTTTTTTATTTATAGATTTTTGTGTGTTTCGAATTATCTGTTATTACGTTTTAGACATACAGATTGGGAGATTTAATAATGGAATAATACACAATCGCACAACAAACAAAAACTGTCCAATTATTTTTGAAAAATGACCGGTCAATAAATTTATACAAATTTACACATTTTACTGTGTTCAAAATGTTCCAACAGCTGCACCAATTTGTCATGAGTGGTGACTTGATTCGAGCGTTTAGGGAACGTTAGAGATGTGAGATGTACGAGCAGACCTCGTTATAGACGATCGGCTGAAAACATCCAGGCCGTTCGTTAAAGTTTTGCAGCTGGTCTTGAAACATCTAAACGACGATGGACATTCGACACAGTTGGTTATACCGCGTGGCACGATTTTGAAGAAAGATCTGCACCTGCACCCTAACAAAATTCCAGTTAGTTCAAAATTCAGAATGACATTTCCATGGGAAGGCCTTATTTTGCCCACCCTGATGGAAATATTTATAAGTAGCGAAATTTAGCTTAGCATAATTTTCTCAGGATTTTTTAAATTTAATATTGCAAAGAGACCGTAATAATTTTGGATATAAAAAGAAACCTGAAGTCCTCTGACTTTTAGTAGGTTGACACCAGGGCTACCGTTTCATTTTTTGAGAGAGCACTACTTCGAAAAAAATCGTAGTACACGGTAGTACGCCAGTAAAATACAATTTTTGTATATGCATAATTATTTTTATTTCAAAAATAAGGAACACAAAATCGGTCCACTTGATATTCTCTAGATAAGTCTATAAAGGTCAAAAGAGCTCTCCAATCAGATTCCAGATCCTCAACAGTGGCGTAGCTAGGATTTTGCTCTGCGGGGGAAAAAAAAAATTTTTTAGATGGAAAAAAATATAAAGCAAAAAATGTTACAGGGTGATTCGCTTAAGGTATGACAAAAAGCTAGAGCGTGTAGAGACATGACAAAAATCTCATAAGAGGGGGGGGGGGGGTCGTTTCCTCCCGTTTAGCCAGAAGGGCAAATTCGTCGTTTCCTCCCGTTTAGCCGGGAGGGCAAATTTTCTAAAAAAAATATTAAAAACAACGGTAATACTTACAATAGTATGCTATACTTTTTTTTAAAGCTTGAAATATCTTCTTTTAATTTATTTTTAAATATAGTCCAGTCAACGAAGGAAAAATAAATGCGAAAAATCATGTAGTCTGGGTTATTATTTTAAAGGGTAGGGGTTACCCCCAGGTACAACATACCAAAAGTACCCCGCCCAGGGCCGTGAGCTTCAGACAGGAGGGGGGGGTCAAGCTCCCCTTTCTAGTATTTCACGAATATTTTGAAAACCGAGGGTATTAGCGCAAAAGTATACACTACAAAATAAAAGTATATTAAATAAGCTACAAAAAAAAGTCTTATTCATATTTTCGCTAGGAGCAATACTAAGGGAGATGCAGGGGTAGAAATATCAATAAATATGAAAAATCATGTTATTGCGTAACAAATTAAGTCTTTATTGATCAATCGACCCAGAAATATTATAAAAAGTAAATCCATGTTCATTCATGGTAATTCCATAAACGTGATGAAAGAGATGGTATTTAGTAAAAGAAGGTGGTGGGGGTTAAAATATCCTTATTTAATTTATTTGATATAGTGTTTTTTGTCAACTGAAAAACACTGTATTTTCAAGGGTAAGAAAACCTTACAGCTTATTTCCAAGTTATTGACCAATACTATGTAAGATAATGTTGGGGGTTATTCTAAGAAAAAAATCACTTAGTAGAGGGGGGCCTATTTGCCCCGTTTATAAGATCATTTTCTAAAACATTGGTTTAAAGTGCATATATGCAATAATTTGAAAACAAGGGAAACAATTACAATACTATTCTATAGGTTTTTGAAAATCCAAAAAAACTATTCTATTGTTTTATTGTTAAACTAAGTTATCTTTAGTTTACAGTTTAAAAAAAATGATTTTGAATTAAAAATTTTGAAACAAAATAAAAAAAATTTAATGTATACTGTTTTTTTCAAATTTTTCTTTTATAAGGTACTAAATTTTTATTTAGTATTTGATGCTCCCATTTATTTTTAGTCGAACGCTTAAAACCAGAGGGTTGTAGGTCTTTTAGTTATTGAGATAAATTTAGATTATGAAAACTACTACTTTCTAAAAAAATTCTTTCTTTTAATTAAATTCTGTAGTAAATTCAAACCGTCAATTTTCTAACGAAAGAAAAATGAAAGCAAAAAATTATGTAGTCTGGGTTGTTGTTTAAAACGGTAGGGGTAATCCCTAGGTACAACATACTAAAAGTCCCCAGCCCAGGCCCGCGAGGTTTAGTCAAGAGGGGGGGTTAAAGGTCCCCTTTTGTAGAATTTCACGAATATTTTGAAAACCAAGCGTATTAGCGGAAAAATTTGCACTACAAAATGAAAGGAAATTAAATTTTCTAATGAAAACGTTTTATTCATATTTTCGCTAAAAGCGATATTAAGGAAGATGCGGGGTAAAGAAGTGTCAAAAAATATAAAAACTCGGCAATTACCTTACAAATTTAGTGTTTATTGATCATTTTACTCAGAAAAAATGGAAAAAGTAAAAATATGTAACAAATAATAATTAATGAAATTCTTTTTTCATTTTTTTTTGTTGAAAACTGAGTATGAAAATAAATTTTTCAAAAACTCTTCCCTAAAACAACTTAATTTAAAAAGAAAATAATAGAAAGGAAGAGTTTTCAGTGTTTGACCTTGAATTGATAGGAGGTAGCACTTAATACAGTGGAATTTTGAAAAAAAAAAAAACAGATTAAAAATAAAATTAATTTCCCAAAAAGTATTCAGTCAAAGCTCATGCTTATGTTCTCCGTTAAGTTTGGAAATATAGATATGAGTTCTACTTAACATTCACCCAGATTTTTTGGGTTTAGTTTTTGCATTTAGAATAAAGTTTCGTCGTGAAAATCAAGTATTTTTATTATCGCCTGGGAAATAGTTTTGTAATAAAGTATGCAAATTGATTTTATTTCAATTTAGACATCATAAACATATTTTTTGCTTTCATTAATAGTTTCGTTTTAGGACCGATGTAGATATCTTCAATAAGTAATTGAAGACGGTCGACATTTGGATCGATTTCGGAAGCATTAGGCGCCGTTAAATATTCCTATTTGATAAAATTTGATAAAATATTTTTAAAAAATCCGCATTAACTGGGCTTATCAACGTCTGGATTCTGGGATTTTCAGCTTGAAACTCTGTATCTTTATTAGTAAGTTTTAAAATGTAGGATAAATAAGTCAAGCATATTTTATTTGTAAAATTTCGTTCAATATTAATAACATCTTTTAGGTCACAATCTACTCCGAACGCATTTAGAAGAAAAAAATGTTTTAGAGACACTCATTGCTCGAAAACTCTGTTGACAACGCCTTCAAGAGACAGCCATCTTGGGAAAAGCAGTTTAAAAATTTTGTGGCTTTTCACATGGAAATACCATTAATTTTTTTTTTTAAATCTCTTGGCTTTTTTGCGCTATGAGAGAATAACTTCGTTCAGAGAGCTGTAAGAATAGTGAAAATGATTGCTTTGAAGTTTTTGTATGGAAAAGTAGTTCAGGAAAAAAAAGCTGTACTTTGAACGTGTTGGCAGAACAAGGTTTCCAAAAGCAGTACAAATACTACAATTCCAGTACTTCGACAGCCCTGGCTGACATACAGGTAAACAAACATTCTCAAATTGATATAATTTGTATAGATTCGTTTTTCTTATCATGCAAGTAACCACATAAACTCACGAAAGTGTAATCGTTTCAAAACTACCGACAGACACTCCAATTTTGTTCGCACGTATTTAAGGCCCACTTGCCGAAACGATACTCAAAAATATTTAAGTTCAAAATACGAGCTAATGTGACAGTTTAGGCTGAGGTCAAAGTAGATCATAAGCGCATCTGGTTGAACTTAAATATTTAGGTTTCAGCAAATCAGCTTGAGTAAGCATAGACATACTGATAAAGGAAGTGACTCTAGAAATGCCAATTATAACAGTTTTGGTTTATAAAAGTACTGTTTATACGGCCCCTCTGCCGGTGGGAATACTTCAGGCACCCAGAGTTTTTTTTTTTCAAGTCGCGCAAAGCGCGTACACGCACGCCCACTTTTAATAGCGAAAAACTGTTATAACTGTTATAAATTGACATGCATCCAGTCTCGTCCATTGATAAAAATATGAATTCAAAGGTAGACAAAAATATTATTTCCATTAAACAAAGAAGTCCGCAAAAGTAAACATTCTACGTGTAGATATGAATGTATGTATATTGTTTACATCCAAATAAATGCCGCCTAAATTTTCCTCAGAAAAAATAATGAATCAAATACTTATCCATATGTTTTTTTCAATCCTAATTGGTAGAGCAAAAGCTATATCTATCATCACCTTCACTTTTTTTTCATACCACCCAGAACTGTCTACGTGACAAACTTCCAGTTAAATATTATTTCATGCAGTTCTCTCTTGATCAAAGACCAGAGCCACACACCAACAATAATAACACCCAATATCTGCTGGCATGTGTTTACCTTTAGCAGAGATGTTTTTAAAAATTATGATGGCTCATACTGCGTATAATAACACCTCTAATAACTACAGCCATTCTAAGTAGCATTCCCATATATTCTCATATCTATACTCAAATAAGGCCCATTCAAGCGGCCATTCGGCTGGCGCTTATTGTCGTGCTTGGAATAACAATTCTATTTCCTCTAACGTAAGAATATCCTAAAATATCCGCTTAAACTCCATGGAAATGGAATCTAACAATGGAAAAAAAAATCATAAAATTGCACTTAAGTTCTGTTATACGAAAGATAAAAACGAAATTGAATGTTTAATCTTTTGAAACCAAAATTGTTAAATAATAAATACCTGCTTGTTTCTCTTAAAAAAACATGATGACATCATTGGCGAAAAACGTGAGATATTTCATTTTCGTTTGGATTTCGAAACTGTTCCATTCCTATCGAAAATGGAAAATTTGGAGTAAAAAGGAGTAGCTCCGAACGTCTACTCGAAAACGACATTAAAAATTTAAACGAAAATTTACTTTTAATCTATGTCTTAGGACAGAATATCCATTATCTGTATCATATGCATCGAGCTTGGTGTAAACGGTTAATAGAATTTGCTTCTAATTTGCTACAAAGCATTTTTATGGTATTCACTGAAAGGAAAATTAAATTATTTGTTTACAGTCGAGTCATTTAAAATTTGCAGCTTCAATTTAGTTGTTCTTTTTCTTTAAATTCAGAAACGTCCAGGAAGAGGTAGGCATATGTGTTTGTATATACAGTGAAATCTCCCATGACGGACAAATAACTTGTCTGAAATTATATTTATTTTTAACATGATTACACTTACATAAATTTGAACAATAGTCGAATAAGAACATTAAAGTTTTGGATCTACTGTTGGAAACTAAGGAGCAGTACTCCGCTGAGATGTTTTGTATGTCTTGTTTAAGGTTCATGTTGTTCTTGTTATTGAGTATGTGTACTTAGTGGTTCTAACGTGTAGATTTTGCAAGTGTGTTTCTCCATTGCCAAGATCTCCACACCATCAAAGTCCAGTTAGTGGGCACTTTCAACGCTGTGGCAAGCCAGTGCCATCTTTCCAGAATTTTTCGAACGATTGTCCGACTTGTGACCCAACCAACAAAGCCAATGAGAATCATCTATAATTATTCTCAGATATATGTACATCAAAAAAAATTTCTTGAAACGGACATTTTTTTTTATTTTTACCCCATTTCATCCTACAAATAATAAATTTTGAAAAAAATATCCTTTATACCATTTCCTAAGAAAAACTCTTCAAACGGACACTTTTTATGTTTACCCCATTTCACCCTATACCTACATACAAAATTTAAAAAAAAAATATCCCTTAAGCCATTTCCTAAGAAAAACCTTTCAAACACAAAAAAGAATTTCTTAGATCGGACAATTCTTTTATTTTTGCCCCATTTCACCCTACAAATAAGAAAAGTTGATGAAGAATATCATCCCAAAAGCCATTTCCCAACCGCCTACAGCGCCATTTGTTGAACGATAATTAAATTGAACTGATAAACGAAATTTTCTCTTACAGTGCCACCTGTTGAGACTTTTTCGACTTTTCTTTTTTCCTAAACCATCGCGGTACAATTACGAACAAGCCCGTAGAAGGAAGTACCCAATTTGGTGCAGTTGTTCTCAAGTTTTAAGCATCCGAACGCACCACGATTCATTTTTATATATATAGATAATAAGACACAAACAAAAAATTATCGAAAATAATTCATGGGTAGGTACGGAACATTATTCTGAATTCTCATAGTTCTATGTCTATATCCAGTTTGGTGATTGAAGTGTTTGACAAAATCGATCTGTATTTACATATATCAACGATTCACACCGTGTTGGAACGCTGTGTTGTAGTAAGGTTTATTGTTATTGTTACACCTTTGACTTTCACATCAGTACATCCTCTCTCAGAAACTCTCTCTATAACTCCTAATAAAAGAAAAATCACTTCCATAAAAAAGTCCTTCCACCCCCTGTCTTTTCCTCAATTATTTTAAGATTTATTTTTAAGTTTTTTTAAGTGGGCCTTTGGGCCCACCCACCAGTTAAAATAATAATAATAAAAAAAAAAAAAAAAAACCACCATAGAAATAAGTTTCGCTTGTATTTAAGCTAAATAAATAGATAGTAAAAAAAGAAAAAAAATAGATAGTATTAAGATTATGGCACACTAAAATGTGGTGACTTTTATATACATAATTTAGTTCTTTTATATAAAGTTCTGAATTAAAAATATGTACCAATGGGTCGCACGAACTTGCTCTTATGTGCTATCACAACGTGGTTATAAGGTCTGCAATAAGTTGGTTATGGTTATTTTATCCATTTGCCAAAAACATATAGTAAAGTTGAAGGTAGTATTATACGTGAGCAGTGTTGCAGATATACATTATACATGTAAAGAAATTACATTATTTAAACTGGGAAATTGTTTGAAATCAACAATATTACAAAAATATTATTTAAAATACTTCTGAAAATGTTAAACCTATCGCGACCATCTGATTTTTTAATAACTCTTAATTTGTTGCAACATAAATTTGAAAATCTTAGGAAAGGTTTTAAAATTAATCTATTTTGTGTATATACAAATAATCAAAACATTAATCCGACTTTTATCCAAACTTTGATGAATTTGTGCTATAACAATGCTGCAAAAGTAAAAACGGACAAAATCGGACGAGAATTCATCATACAAAGGGGGGTTCGACAAGGAGACACCATTTCTCCGCCTCTCTTTTCATCAGTACTCGAGGACATTTTTCGCAAGCTCAACTGGACCAATAGATTTGGAATAAACATATGGGGAGAGAGATTGAGAAACCTGAGATTTGCAGATGACATTGTTTCGCTTTCCAAAACACCAGAGGACAAAGAACAAATACATGGACTAAGATTAAACCTAAACAAAACTAAATTCATGACGAACCACATAAGGAAAGACATCTCGCTTAAAAATGAAAAAAATTGCTATGTTGATGACTACGTTTACCTCGGAAATCATTTAAAAAAACAAGAAGAAATGGAAATCGACCGACGTATAATTAATAGTTGGAAGCAATTTTGGAATGTAAAACAGATTTTGGACTCAAAGGTCGCAAAAGACACACAAAAATACATCCTAGAATACTTCCTGTCATGACATACGGATTACAATCAATGGGACTCACATCATATTCACTCGACAAACTTAGAAAATGTCAAGTAAAAATGTAAAGACGATTGCTCAATATAAGGAAAGTTCAAAGAATAAGAAACGAAGAAATCAGAAGAAGAACTAATATAACAGACGCAATTCAACGAATAAAACAATTAAAATGGAGCTGGGCAGGTCACATTTCAAGAACGCCAGACAACAGATGGACACAAGTAATAACCAAATGGATCCCAACAAACGAATCAACACCGAGAGGAAGTCCACATAAGAGATGGATGGATGATCTTAGATATTTCAAGGACAACTGGTATAACGACTCAAAAAACAGAGATCTATGGGCAGCAATGGGGGAGGCTTACGATAGATATACCTAATATGATCTAAATAAGTTATAACGAAATATGTACTTTCACTAAAGAAACAAAACAATTTGATTTTAAAACAAGATTTTTTTAAATTTAAAACTAAGTAAATTTTTTGGTAAATAAAGCTTCTTATAATAATAATAAAAATAATATACAAATAATTTTGTGAATATTTTTAAGAAAAAAATAAATTAGTATGACAATTTTAAGTATTAATTAATGTGGATTTAAAAAATGAATTTCAAAAAAAAATCTTCCAACCGTTTTCAAAGTATCGAATTTTCCAAACATAACTTTGAAATTTTAAAAATCCAAAACTTACTTTTTTTAAACTTTTGATAATATGTTATAAAGGGTCCGCCAAATAACTTTTTTTTTTTTTTGAAAATGGTGCAAAACATCGAGTGTAGCTTCGGCTGTGTGGCACGTAGCTCCGTCCTATGTTAAAACCAAATGTTGTCAATATCCTCCTCTTCAATTTTTGTGAACAAAAATTTGTTCAACGTGGCCCGATAACGATCGCCATTGACTGTAACGGCCACTCCTTGCTCATTTTCGAAAAATGGCCCAATTATGCCTCTGGACCAAAATCCGCACCAAACAGTGACTCGTTTTCGGTGTATCGGCTTTTCAATTTATGCGTGCGGGTTTTCGGTGCCCCAAATGCGACAATTTTGCTTGTTTACTACCCGCCAAGATCAAAATGAGCTTCATCTGAAAAGATGATTTTTTTGGCAAAATCGGCATCTTCTCTAAGTCGATCGCAGGCTCACTTAGCGAAAGCGTATAGACAACCATATTCGTTCAGCGGAAGGATAAAACTAATTATCTGTCAAATCAGACATGAGCTAAGTGTTACCATTCACGAAATAAGCAATAGTTGAAACTAGAAAACGTTAGATGGCGGACCCTTTTTTATATAAATTTATTTCAAGTTTTTGTATATAAAATGTAATTTTAATTATTTAATCAGATAATAAGCAAATCAAAAAAGAAAACAAGTACTATGAGAGGTACCTAACGTAAATAATATTAAATGTAACATACACTTATGAACATTTATCTTCACGGTGTACCTGCATTACAGTTGTTAACCACAAGTGCCAGTAATTAATGTGATCCAGTCGTGCATAATTTTTGTGTATTAAAATATATTTTTTTTGTTGAAATTGCATACCTACAACTGCTCTTACCACTTAATGCATTTAAATACGCTTTCATTGAAACTTTTGTAGAGAAGGGTTGTAACAAAAATATTTTGAGCATTATTTTTGAAATTTCTGTAATTGTTAACTTTATCTTATACATTGCTAGGTTGCTAGTCAAGTCTTGACATATGGCAACACCAATGTGAATATGTCAAAATCAAATTGTCATCGTAAAGTTTGTCAATTTTAATGATAATCGTACTCATACGAGTGATGATATTTGTGTTGTTTACAGTAATTTGAAACATTCGTCTTGGTCTTGAATCAATTAAATGAATTGTCAACATTTTCGTGCCATGATTTTCGCTTCGTCTTGTGGTAATGATGCACTACCTCGAGCCACCTTTTTTTTGCAGGTTTTTCGAATTCAATCGTGGTCGGCACTTCACAGCAGGACGAATTTCGTGAAGGTCATCTCCAAAATCTGTTGTTGTGCCAGAAAAAATCAATGCTGTGGATGCATTGATATTGCCAGATCGTCATGTGACATACTGTGAGATTGAGGCATGCTTAGGTATTAGTGCTATTTTAATACATTCAATATTGCGTGAACATTTGACCGTCAAAAACATTTGTCCACATTTGGTACCGCATAATTTGACAATGGCTCAAAACAAATTCTCGTGTCCATTGGTTCTAAGGAATGTTGAAGAAATTCAATCGGGGTGCTTCAAAAGACGTCTTTAAAATTGTGATTTATTCATATGAACCCGAAACTAAACGTAGAATGGTCATTTTTGAATGGTACACCACCATTTGCTTATCAGAAATGTTCAGAAAAATAAGGGAAATCAATTGCAGAAGAAGAATCATTTTCCCACCACGATAATGCAAACTCTCACACATCGACTCAATCAAGTGCATTTTTGAGCATTCAAAACACCGAGCTGCCGTACAGTCCTTAATTGGCACCCAATTATCAATTATTCAAGCAGATTAAACATAAAATGCAAGGTCAACGTTTTTCGACGCCTGAAGAAACGATTGCTGTATTCAAAATGCACGTTTTGGAGGTACCTCATTTAGATCGCAAAAACTGCTTTAAAAATTGTTTGAAACACTGGCAAAAAGTGAATTGATCTTCATGGAGAATATTTTGAAAGCTATAAGCCATGAATATTTATTTTCATTTTCTTTGTCCAAACTTAGGTAGCGACCACATCTTACATCTATTCACATAAATACAATTATGTAGTGTCTGCTTGCAGGTTTGCAAAAGAATGCAATCTTTTGTGAATGCATTCTTTAATGAGATTGTATTCATGGACTTCACTTTGAGACTCTGACTTTAACTTATGGGATCAACATTCATTTGACATCCGAAAGATTGCAATCATTCCCCCCCCCCATTCATTCAATTGATTGCATTGTTTTGCATTGATTTACATTGTTTTGCATTCTTTGCATTGTTTTGCATTCTCTTGCACTAATTTGCATTCTTTTCATTTGTCTTACCACACCGCTTCAATGTACCTAATTGATGGAAATCAATTTCTGAAAATAAGAAACCAAATATTCATATAATAGCTAGGAAATTTATATCTCAAGTTCATGACCAATAGTATACATCCGGAAATTGTTTATAGTTTACTATGACAAAAAAAAAAAAAACAGCCGCTTATTTTTCCATTCTCTTCTCTATTCTCTGTAGCTGCAGCTATCAATTGCATAATTCAATTGGATTGTACTGCTGCTGCAGTATCATTCTCCGCAAAGAAGAAGCAAGTGCGCCTCATCATCAACCCCTTAACAAAATTAAAACTAACAAGAAAACATAGACAAGCTCAATGAGTTGATCTTATTATACTCGTATTTACTGTTCAATGGCAAATTGCAATTCCTTGCTTCTCCAGAACAATTCTTATTGTATTTCACTTTGCCGGAACAAAAGCTTGAACTCTTTGTATGGGGTAGGTATACTGTCTTCATTCCAAAAAGAATTTCTTTATCTGTGAATATAAGACAGCTTCATTCAGTAGTTATATCTTCGCCCACTTGGCGCTGCTTTCATATAGTGTTACCTATCTATGTTTTAGTGGGATGTTCACTTCACTTGACTTGTTTGCGCTGGATTAGTACAATATGCGATCTTCTGTCTGACAACTACGACGCACGGCATGGCACATGATTCGAATGACTTAAAGCTTATTGTCATATCAAATCGGCTGATCTACGAATTACAGTTTATAACTAATTTAAAAAAGGGGCCTGGTCATTTTATTAAGTCACAGTAAAAAAACAACAATACCAAATTATTGCTTCAATTCTTTTTAACCTTTGTTAGGTAATCGGTCAACGGAAGGGTAATATCGGATTGCTTGTAAGTTTTGTAGACTTCGCAAGTAATGAACATGACTTGGGCACACTATTCCGCATTTATGACTAATATAATATTTGTTTTAATGTCATGGACGGTAGAAATCTCAAGAGAAACTATACGTAGTTTTAAATATACTCAAATGCCTACTTGGCCGAATAGGACAGGGCTTCGAGAGAACAATTTTTCGTTTGATTTTAGCGCTGGTATCCTTTTTTGATTTGATAGGGGATAGCGGAGCCTAGGAAAAGACAAATCCCTAACTACCTAGGTGTCAATGGTAACGTTAGGTGTATCCTTTGTTGATGAACGTTAAACCTACATTTTCGTCTCAGTACTCACAAAAAAAAACTCCTTATATTATGTATAATATTTTATTCTTGCCATAATTTCAATAACGTCGCATCGGTCTACGCGAGTAATTGGATAGTAATTCAGAGATTTCCAATATTTTTTTACAGGAGTCGCATGATAGCGCATCGTCATGTTTAATAGCTTTTAACGGCCTTAAAGTCCACACAAATTTCCGTATCGTTCCGGTGATTTCACTTGGACTTATCAGCTGACCAATGATCAAACGTGGAATAGCGAAGGCGTAGGCCATATTTCGTGGACTAAGTGGAAAATGTTCTTAATAAAACAAAATTTTTACCAAGTGACGTTTACTAAGCAAAGCCAAGGTGGATGGTATTCTAGCGAAGGAATAAGAATCAGATGTAACAAATTTATTCTCAAATTAAGAAATATAAGTGAAGATTGCAAATTTAATTTTGAATAAAAATAATTATTTCTACTAGATTTATCGAGTTCTTAAACCATTTGCTATTAGCCGTGTTTCATTGGGCCTTGCAAAGTACTTTTAAGTACTTCCCAGTAGATGATGAATGGAATGCTTTCATTTTGCCAAAAGTAAAATCTAACCTCAATATCAATTTAATTTCGGTTTTGTTTTCTTATTTTAGTTTAAAATTAGAAAAATGTCAACAACAATAATCTCTTACGTAATTTCTTTTGATTGGTGATGTCTTTTTCTTGTTTGGAAACATTCTGGGCCTTACCAATAACCAAACGCTAAACACGCGTTTTTATAAATGCCAGGTTAAACTTTAAAGACGAGTTAATTTGTGTGTTTACCGATAGCCAAATTCAACACACCTTTTACTAATCATCGCTCTATTACAAAATCTAGTACAGTACTTGTCAAATAGACAGCTGTTGAATGAAATTTGTGTTATTTTGCAAAATAAACAAAACTATTTTTCTGGTTCCAAATAGATTTAAGCTTTTTTCACTTATAAAATTAAAAAATGAGTTCCGATATAATAAGGATGTAATTGATGGCATTAGTATTTTGGCGAATGTGGCACAATCTCGCCGAACAAAAATATATAAGAAAAGAATAGATCCTTTCGAAGAATATGATGATAGGCTTTACTGATTCCATTAGCAACTCCTTCATAGCTGATGGAGTCCAATTAATTATTTTTGACGATGTTCAGTCATTTAAAATAATTCAATCTGAAATTGGAATTTACAATCAATTAAACAAAAGGAATCGATTAAATTGGATATTTTACTTACATTTTGCAATTAAAAGCCCACAAACTCGAGTGAGAAAAACATAGACGCGACGGATAGGAAAATTGTTTTTTTTTTATATATTGCCTTTAGCTGTCCGATTAACAGCACAAACGAGGTGTTTACACAATTAAACATGAGTTTCTTCACTTTAAATTTAAAGGCACGTTTAGCGTTAAGCTGACTATTAAATTCATTATTGGTATGGTTAATTTTTTAGAGTCCATTTAAATATTTAAGTGATCTCTAAATTTGATTATTGGTAAGGCCCTCTTTTACTAGATTAATGAACTACTTTGAACTACTTCGACCACAGAGTAGAAGTAGTTGACTGCAGCCAGAAGTACTTGGCAGTAGATACTGGAGCCCAAAGGAACACACCTATTATTGGACAATCAGCCATCAACGACAAGAAAATAAAAAAATATACAAAACCAGATATGATCCAATGCAAGTGTTTGTTTAGTGAGGAGGATTTCAAGCATAAATAAAGGTTTTCCAAGGAAACTATGAGGAAACTCGTAGCAATTGTTGAAGATGACCTAAATGGGGATACAAAAGGTGGAAATAACACATCTCAATACAACAGAAACAACACAAACAATTGAAAAATGATAATAATTTGACAGAAATGTGATATTAACAGGAGAATTGTTAGGTGTGTTTGGTAACGTGAGCTTTTATTTTCTTTCTTTTTTTTTTTACAAATTACCACAATTTACTGTCAAAACCCTTACAAAAGAAGCCCTAGTTAACAAAGAGGCATCTAAAGGCGACAAGTCACAAGTTCTTATGACTATTCCTTGTGAGGATTCAGGATTGTTGTGACTCGATAACATTTTTGGATTACTCCCAAGAAAGAAAGCTCACAACTATACTCACCACAGCAAAGGTGAATTTTGAAGTGTCATTGTTGCAACAGCTGATTATGAAAAATATAAAAAAGATTTTCAATTGGACCATATAAATTTAATTCAAACTTAAAAAAACAAGTTTTCATTCATTTTTTAGCAATAAAGTGAGTAAAACAAATTGTTTATATAAACGTATGCAAAATGGTAGTGGTAAATCTATTAAAAAATGTTGCTTTGGAGAGATAATGAATCATTTGTTTCCTGCGTAAAAAAAATCTACTATTGTGAAAATGTTGTTTTTATTTCGGATGAAAGTTCATCCGTTATAAATCCACTTTCTTTTCTAATCTAATAAAATATCAATTTTGTTTGAAAAATAAATAGATTATGAAATGAAAATTTTAAAACAAAAGTAATTTGTGAGTTGTTGTGACGTGCTATGAAGGAGATCACAATTTCGATTGTTTTTGTGACTCTCATAAGTTGTGACTCTATGGGAGAATTCGAAAAAGTCACAAAATTAATTTCACCTCTTCTTGTGACTTGTGAGGTATCAGTGACGATGGGGAGAATCGGGCTGTTAGGCTGCATGTATTTTTTGTCAAAAAAAATTTGACTATTACACTTATATGACACTTCATTCTGAGACATATTTATTTGGCAAACTTGCCATATTTATATGATAATAGCCATGTTCCTTTGGAGGTGGCGAACTACTCATGAGTAGATGCAAACAATAATCTAGTATTACCAACTACTCGTGCTCTCATCATGGCGAGTAAATGAGGTTTTAAGGAAAACCAATTTTGTGCGTTCCATTCAAAATGGCTAGCAAAGTACTCGCCACCTCCAAAGGAACACGGCTAATGTAATACTGCCTTTGCTTATTGTTTAGTAGTTTTTTAAAGAGATTTTTCGTAAACATCACTTTACTATTCCACGAACATTTTGTTTTTATTGATGGAATAAAGGTGGAATAAGCGTTTTTTTTATTAATAGGGCTGTAAGAGTTTAGGGATTCAATAGTTTAGTGCAAGTTTGAGGTCAGATGATTTTCGATTCCGACAGAAGTTGAGTGACAGAAATTTATTAAGTTTGTTTACGTGTTTAGTGCAAAAGTTGCGTTAGACAATTTCAAATCAAGTTTAGTGCTTTATTTCGCACTGGTTTTGGGCTACTTATCGTTTCGGGCCGATCCGACGCTCTTTGAAAAGTGCCAAGCGGTTCCATTTAATTTCGAGTCACAGTCCCGGTTGGACAAGTTAGATGTGGGGCATAAACAGTTTTTTTTATTTTTTTTTATTTGAAAGGCTTGCCAATGACATTTAAATCGTTCAAATGGCTACCCCAGCGTCCGGTCCGTCGACGGGCGGGTCGCATCCAAGATGTTCAATTTTCGTGGACTCTGGCCCATTATTATTAATATTATTAAAAGCTTTTATTAGTGCCATTTTTCAGATTAAAGTTAACAAATATATAATTATATAAATTAACAAAAGTAAACATAAATAAATAGTAGATAGTTAAGTTATGAATTTGTGTCTATTGGTTAAATTCTTTTAAACATTAAGTTTTTTTTTATAAAAATCTTATAATTTTATTCGGCATAAGCCTCCCCCAAAGAAGCCCAGAGATTCCTGTTCTTTACATCGTTGTACCATTGTGGATTAAATTGGTTCAAATCGTCTTCCCATCTTTTTTTTTTGTCGGCCAGTGGGTCTTTTGACATCAGGCATCCATTTTGTTGTTGATGTGACCAGCCCAATTCCATTTTATAGATGAGGACAAATTTAAGCGAAAGCACCGGTGCCGTCCGCAGCTTATTGGCATAGATAGATCTTTGCCATAAACCCCTTTAGGAAAAGTCTAACGGGTTGGAATCTCACGATCTCGGTGGGTAGTTCCAGTTACACAATTATTTACCATCACGACACGTGTAGATTTTCGTTTCCCAATTAATTAAGCAGTAGATATTATAATTGCGTGACAAAAAAGAATTTTAATAAAAGGTGTGTTTATGTGAGATTGTTCGTTAGCAACATAATTTAAGCATTTAATTTATTATTTTGAGTTAATGTTTTTTAGGTGCTGCATCATACAATTTTTTCCGACTGGTTTCCTTAAAACCAAATACAAACCAACTTATAATAGTTCGAGTGCGAGCAATGTCGCTAAAAAAAAAAAGAAATTTCAATCGTTCTGGTTTTTTCATATTTTATTCTCCCACTACCTCGGTTGCAATTTGGAAAATGTGGCTGATGGGATATGTTGCGTTTTACTGGACGCGTTACTTTTGTAACGGTAAAATACTGATTTCCAAAGTAATTTTCAAAGTCTTAATTATTTGCTTAGGCCAAGTATTGGTTTCGTGTACAAAATTCGTGTACAAAATTATTTCGAGGTTGTAATCAAAACTAACACGAAACGATGATAGAGAAATTCGAAAAAGAGTGTTTCCTCGTGCCGTTGGTGCGTCCTTGCGTCTGTGCGTCCTTGCGTCTGAGCGTATGTGCGTGCGTCGGTCGGTGCGTCTGTTCGTCCACTGTAATTTGGGATACAGCCTAAACGGGTATGCCGATTGTCATGAAATTTGGTACAGAGCATTTGTATGTAATTTCCTAGACGTGAAATTAGAATTATTGCTGAAACTCACCTAGTACGGGTAGCTGCCATACAAAAATTTAGTTTTTTTTTTTTTTTTTAATTTTCTCAACAATGGGTCCGAGGATATTGATTAAACTTGTTACCTGTAACCTGTATTGTCGAGAGTAATTGTAAGTATTCGTAGTTCATAAGGGGAAGGGTTTACCGCCATTAATTAAGGGGAATTGTTGTTGTATTTTAAATGGAAATTATTTTTTAAGCGGGTTTACTTGCAGTAAAAAACACGCCTATTATTGAACCATTATCATTTATCTTCACGGTGTGTTTGCATTACAGTTGTTAACTTTAAAAGCAAGTTCGTGCAATCCAGTCGTGCATACTGTTTTAATTAAGTTTTGCAAAATTTCTTGGTAACCCTTGGGCGTTGTGGTAAGTGTCTTTGGCTATTGGAGCTCTATGATCAAATACCAGTCTATTCCATGTTAAACCTAAGGGTTAGCTATGTATACGGAGAAATTGACAAACCCTCCATGAATTCATCTTTTGTCATGCTTTAGTGGCTCTCACCTTAGCCGTTCAGATTCGTCAGAAAATTAGGAAGGTATACTCTCATCTATTCACTATTTTTATTTAGTTTTGACCCAAAAAGATTGTGCTTTTCTTTTGGGAAAAATTATCTTCTTATTTGCGTGCGGTTGGCGGCGGTTGCGCCTACAAAAGGTCGTTGCCATTTAAAAAGTATTGCATGAGAAAATATTCGTTTCGCCCCAATTTTCTTAACCGGGATTTCTCAGAATACGACATATTCATAAAATCATTTATTTTCACATATATTGTGTGACATTATTCAGGTAGGTTGTGGTACAAAAATGGTGACGTATTGCAGTAAGACCATATGAACTAATATGTATAAAGGTATTTGTTTCTGGTTTAGTTGAATGTCAACTTGCACGCATATCCCTCGACCCTCATTAAGGTCAATTGTGTTAAAAATATGTATGTATAGAATATAATATCTACTCTACTTGACGATGTTATCATACTTAAGTAGGAAGGGATATAAATTTATTTTCTTCATAATTTCACAAGTAATACGCACTTATGTATGTATGTTGATTAAAAAAATTACCTAAGGAAACGATAGATACTTATTCATATTTATAATTTTTGGCGATTATCTAATTTTAATGAAAACCTCATTTTCCCAAGGACAAATTTTGTTTGTGCCAGGAAAATCATCAAGAAGTAAACAGTAAATTTTACATAACATTTTAGCCATTACTTTTTTGTTTTTAAAAAATATATGCATACGTATTCGAATTTTTGATATCTCCCAAAACAATATGATTCCGAGATATTTGCATAATTGCAGTACCAAGAGTGGAATGATAGATTGATTATTACATTAAATGATGCTCGTAATTTTTCAATATTTTTCGTAAAACTTGAAAACTAAGCCGAATTTGAGAATTTAACTTAAGAGGCTTTTTGTAGGAAATAAGATGTTCTATCAAAATTAATAGCTTAAATAATTTAATGGAAACATTTGAGAAGATAAAAATAACAAAAATAATAATAAAGCAAATCAAAAAATCATAGATTTTTAATTAAATTCTTTTTTTTAGCAAAGATAAGAATTTTTTTTTTCAAAAGTTTTAAATGTAATATTGTTTAAATTATGAAAAAGCACCAGGTTGCAAAATATAAGCAAAATCGGTCAAACCACCAAGAAGATATACGTGAACAGGGCTACCTTTCCAGATTTTGAGAAAGAGCCAATAAAAAGAGTATTTTAAGAAAATAAGAGCCACCACTGAAAACGTCCCCAAAATAAAAAAATATGCAGGACAGGGTCACACGAACTTGCTCTTACGTGCGACGTGCGATCACACTGTGGTTCTAAAGTCTGAAATAAATTAGTTATGGGAGTGGGAGCCTATCCATTTGCCAAAATTTAGTAAAGTTGCAGGCACTATTATGGGAGCATATAAAAATTAAGAATATGGCCCCGTGTTGCACATATGCAATATGGATACAAGGAAATTTTATTATTAGCCGTGTTTTATTGGTAATTTTATAGCCAGCGACGTAAAATTTCCCTCGGCAAACAAAAACAAAGAGTGTCGATAAATTAGCCAGTAAAAGAGTGGATATAAAAGTGGATATACATAGTTAGAACTTTGAAGATGAAGATGGCGCTCTTGAAAAGTATTCATGACTTGAACCTTAATGTTGTTTTTCACTCACAAAATGGATGTGATCTATGATATTTTTAGTTTGGTGCAGACAACATGGATGTGATCTATGATATTTGTAGCGAACACAGCCAAAAGTTGCTAAAGCGTTTTATTAACACAGCCAAAGCGTTTTATTGGTACTTGATTATTGCGCTAGCTATAAATTACCAATAAAACACAGCTATTGTAACTGGAAAATTGTTTTAAATCAACGAAATTAGAAAAAAAAATGGATAACAATAATTCTGAAACTGAAATTATATTAAATAAATTTTAATTTATGAGAAAAAAAATTTTAAAATCGTAGGAGCTGTTTTAAAAATAATTAATTTTGTATATATGAAATTTCGTTAACAGTTTTTAGAAAAAAATTGGTAGTCCAATTTTAATTATTTATTAATGTGGAATTAAGAATTTAATTTTACAAAAAATCTTCCACCCGTTTTCGAATAATCGAATTTTTAAAAAAAAAATTGAAATATTTTTTGAAATCCAAAATTAATTTGCAAAGTTTTGATATACAATATTGTTCAAATTTATAACAAGCTTGTGTATACAAAATTTAGTTTTAATCGATAAGTCAGATAATGAAAATGTCGAAAATCAAAAAGAAACCTTCCTATTATACAAACATAGGTACTGTTAGTAATAGTTCAATGTAAAATTTAATAATTTTAAATGCTAGATCTTACTAATTTTGATAACAAAAAAATTATCAAAATCGTAGGAGTCGTTTATGAGTAAAAAACGATTTTCCTTAACGATTTTTAAATCATTTGTATGGGAGGTACCGATATTTTTGATTATAAGAATAATTTTTGTCTAAGATCTTCTAGATAATGTTAAAAAATTCTTTTTGCCAAGTTAAATAAAAATCGACCAAGTCGTTTTTGAAATATCGAGTTATCAAAAAAAAAATCTCTTTGCAACGTTCGGGAAATATTTAGGCGAAAAGCCACAAGGTAAGAAATTGATTTTGTAATCAAAATGAACGCGTCCAGATTTCAAAGAATTTTTACTAAGAGGAAAAATTTCAAACAATTTTTTTACAAAGGGTAACCTAGAGAAAAATTTAAAAATTATTAAAAAGGAAATTTAATTAGATATATTATTCTGAAAAAGAGTAAAAAGAGCCAGGAAAATCTCAAAAAGAGCCAATTTGGGATGATTTTAGAAAAGTGGAGCCAAAGAGCCACACCTGAAGAAAAGATCCAAATTTTGTCTTTAGAGCAAAAATAAAACCATTTTTTTTTCAAAAAATCTGGAATGCCTTTTTCCGTTATTTAATTTTTTTGCGAAAAAAAACTGAAACGCAGTACTTACAATCAATTTGGTCATTTCAGGTACGCAATTTACAAAAACTGTTCTTTCGAGATGAGTTAAAAAAATTCTAACTTCCCTCTTAGGGAATCACATAAAATTGTTTTGTAAAAAAAATTGAAGCAAATGGGCCTAGCCCTACCCGTTTAAGCTCTTACTTTAGAGCAAGTAAAAACGATACCTGGAATTTCTAGAAATTACGAACAATATTTTCTTTTCTTTTCTTTTCTTTTCTTTTCTTTTCTTTTCTTTTCTTTTCTTTTCTTTTCTTTTCTTTTCTTTTCTTTTCTTTTCTTTTCTTTTCTTGTCTTTTCTTTTCTTTTCTTTTTTTTTTCTTTTCTTATCGCGGCGCGGCGGTGCGGGGAATGGATAAAGTCTCCCACAGACCAACTTTTTAATTTCCAAATTCGAGAATCTTGTCTTTGCATTTGTAGTAAATAGATAAACTTAATTTAATTTTATTTGACAGAAAACGTTTTTTTATTTCAAAAAGCATGAAGCTAACTTAACGAAAATGCGCATGCAATTTTAGAGACTTGTTAAGAATTTTGTTTAAATAAAACTTAGCAAATATTTTAACCCGAAATGTAGTTATTACTTTTTAAATTTCCATTTAAATTATCAAAATGTTTTTTAAATATTAAAAAGGTTGTAATATTTGCTAGGATTACTTTAACGAAGTTCTGAACTCTGCCATTTGTCTTGAATAAGTTAAAGCTTTAAAAGCTCAATAAAACATTTAAATGTGAAACACAATATTCATAGAGTAGATTTGTTGAAATAAGCTTTGGATTTTTGTATCTGAAACTTAGAAACAGTGCAAGTCAAAAGTGTGTCATGATTAGAAAAAAATTAAACTCTTACGATGTTTCTATTGAACTTCATTTATGAGTTGATGTGTTGCTGTTTAGATGAAAGATAATAACAAATCAAGATATTTTATTCTGTTGACTAAGTTCTGTCTTTCTCCGGATTTGAAGAAGAAAAACAAAATATATATTTAAGTAGAAAAGTAAGAAAAAAGCTTGTCAACAAAATGACGAGCAACCAATTGGCTTTTAAAGCTCTTTTTGTAAGTTAATTCCAGTGTTTTTACGAAATATTAACACTAAAAATAGGGTAAGGCTTAAGGAGATTGGCAATAAAATAGTGTTGAATGATTGTGAGTTGAGAAATCTCACGAAAACACGACTATGTATATTCAAACGTCGAAAGAAGTAGGAGGCCCTGCTACAAGATGGACCAACCTAACGGTTTTTAATTTATCAAAAAAGGTTGTTTTTTTTTTAACTATTTTTACTTTTAGATGACAATATCTTGAAAACCAATTCTTTTATATTTATTGAAAAAAATGTGTTGAACATTTTAGAATGCATTTTTTTCTTACTCACTTAGGCCCAGTTTTGCAGTTGTGAGTTAAACCAGAGTAAGCTAACTCTAGAAGTAAATTAACCCACAGTTAACACTGAGGAAGCAGTTTTTCGGTGGAATGACTAAGTAAACAAACTCGGTGGATAAAATATCAAAAGCATCTGTTCAGTTAACACTGAGTTAACTCACTAAATTTGATAAGTTAACTGGGGTCTAACTTTAATTTCGCACTAAAAAAATAAATCTTAAGGTCTAGTTGTCAAAAATCTATGGAAATCAACGTGCGACACTGTAAAAATCGAGGTATTGCTATCGAAACCAAGATGACGCCACTATGAAAATAGTCTTTTCTATGGTGTCGTATCCGATTTCACTAGATTTTTGACACCCATCTGTCAGAAATATCAATTCAGTTGATCCATAAAATATGTTTAAGGAGTTAATTCTTTCATAAACCCAAAAATAGGATGATCTCGTTCTGAGATACATACATATATGCGGGAGTAATCCAAAATTAAGACAATTTTCTCAAAAACCGTCAACAACCTATTTTGATTTTTCGATTTGCATCTCAAGATGCTATGAATTGAATTGGATTGAATTGAATTGTATTGAATTGAATCGAATTGAATTGAATTGAATTGAATTGAATTGAATTGAATTGAATTGAATTGAATTGAATTGAATTGAATTGAATTAAATTGAATTGAATTACAATTAAATTGAATTGAATTGAATTGAATTGAATTACAATTAAATTGAATTGTCTACTGCTAATGAACCATGCCAATTCATTTTATAAACAATTTAAAATAAAAATAAAAATACGCCTTTTTAATTTAACAAAAATGTATTAAAATTTCTAAAGAACTATGAGAGTTACAAATTGCAACATGTTTAATAAAACTTTTATAAAGACCTTATAGTAGGTAATTCAGAATATTTTGTGTCAACTCCTTTTATGGTGTTTAAGCATTGACTCCGAATTTGTAAATGACATTATGAACATAATTCTCACCAGGATTCAAAATAACCGATGGAAAGTTTGCCTGAAAATAAAAATTAATTTTTTCCTATAGCTATACGTTCAACAAATTTTTTAATAAAACTCACTTGATTTACTGAATCCGGATATCCTTGAGTTTCAAAACAAAATGCACCTTGTCTTACGTAGGAAGCTTGCTCTTTTCCATCGATAGGACGTTCCTTTTTTAATAGAAAAAAAAAAAAAAAATAAAAAGAAAATTCTTCTTAAGACAACAGTTTTAACATGGAAGGACTTGATTTTTTCGTCCTAATTCAAGTATACGAGATAAGATTTTAAATTGCCCCCAGAGAAAACTTTATTCAGAGGGTTATTTTTATGGCTGCAAGCAAACTGGTTGTAAAAAAAAAAAAAAACAAACCAGTGGAGGTGAGAGATATGTATATAATTGGGGCTCGAGGAAGACATTTCAATCGTTTAGGTTTATCCTTGACATTTTCGGTGAATGAAGATACCTAACTAGCGTATGTGAATTTTATTTTTTATTAATTTTTAAACAGGCTAGGAAGAATAGAATCTGCATGTATATGTAGGTAGGTAGAAATTCCAAATTGTAATGTGTAATAAAAGTGCTATTAAAGTCGTATTAAATCATCTCCGTCATTAATTTGGATTTACTTTATGATTTTTTTTAGTCAATTCAAAGGTGAATATATATGTACGATGTATTTTTGTATATCCCTGCAGGCAACATAGGTATACAATTGTTTAACTAAACTGAACAATTGCTGCCAAAATAAGTATTCATAAAAATGTAGCGGGGAGAAATTTGCCCCTTTGTCTTTCATTTCATAGCTTGTACTGTTGATTTTATTTTTCCCCAAAATCAAATTACACCAACCTAGTTTTAAATAATCTTCCTATTTAACCTCACTCTGTTTCAAACAGGCGAAATAGTTTGAAAAGTAATTCAAAAACACGTATCCGTTATACTTACCATTTTCATTGTATTTGGCATAGAATTACTCGTGTAGAACTGTACACCCGGCTGATCAGATGCCACTTCCATCCAACGACCCGATGTCGGATGAATCGCCCTGCAAACAAAAAACACAACATTCAAAAGAGAATTTCCAAAGAACCCATATAGTTAGCACCAAACCAGTAAGCCCTCTACCAATTTTAAACCACCACAACACTTACTTTGCAATCACAGTGATTCCATTGTTATCCAGGTTGACACAAAAGTTGTCATCGAATCCGTGGCCCGATTGCTCTGCAATACGTGGCCCAAGCTCTGTCAACTCTCTGAAATCAAAAGGAGTTCCCGCAACGTCCTGCAGCTCACCAGTGGGTATAGCATCGTCATCGGTGGCGGTTATCTTATCCGCTTTGATGTGAATCCTATGCTCTAAAATAGCACCTTTACCGGCTCCCTGATGTTGGTTTTTAGAGAGAGGGAAAGTTCCTTTGTGAAAACAAATTCATTTTACGTTCAACGTCACCTGGTTTTACTTACGTGGCCGGCCAAGTTGAAATACGAATGGTTGGTCACGTTGACGGGAGTGGATTTCGTTGTAGTTGCGTTAAAACGCACATGGAAGCAGTTATCCGCTGTTAGCTGAAAATGTACCGTAGCAGTAACCTCGCCCGGAAATCCCTCGTGTCCATCGGGCGATACATGCTGCAACATCAAAGAACATTTATCTGGGACCACCTCAGTTACGGACCAATGGACGTCGTTAAAGCCAACGAATCCACCATGCAGAGTATGCTTTTCGTTGAGATTCTTGCTAACGGTTATTCGATTTCCATTCAGCATAAAGGTTCCGTTTCCAATGCGGTTGGCTACTCGTCCAACGGTGGCACCGAAATAAGGGTTCGTTTTGGGATTAAGGTAGCCTATAAATGTATGGAAGGTTTTTGAAATTATATACAGTTGTGCGTTTCAGTGAACTTTTGACATTAGAATTGTGATTGAAACCCACCTGCAACTTCATCGAACCCAAGGACAACATCGTCGATGGCACCTTTGGCGTTGGGAACTTTAATGCTGGTGATTGTAGCTCCCAGGGTTATGACCTATATTTTTGAGAAGAGATAGACGTTTAAATCCAAATTGGCTAAAGGCAATGGAATGGTTATTGAATTTCGACAGACTGTATTGGAAAACTATGATGGGTGCATGTTTAAGATGTTTTCAAATTGAATGTGTGCGACTACGCTTCTGAGGGCAATTCAATTGAATTTCAAGCTTTGAAGAGCTTATGAGACTTGGTTAGGTGATTTCGAGTTGAGTTCTATCTTTACCTTTATTATAGCTATGCCTACGTGCTACACTTTACACTAAAAATTCCACAAATGAAGTGTGTGTTTTAAGAAAAGTTCGTAAGGTGCAGCAGATTGGTTTTTAATATAAATTTTAGTTTGATGGAAAGTTAAATTGTGGCTTTTGTTACCAGTGTGTGCAGATTTTTTAAGAAATAAATTAGTTGATAATGGTCATTTGAAGAATAAAATTCGAAAAAAAGGAAATGTATCTATGTATTATGTATCTTGGTTAATAATATTCAAAATAAGTTTATTTCCGCTGAACAATTTTTCCTAAGAGTTTTGTTGTTAACATTCGAACTCGTGCGAAATTTTGTAAGAAGTTAATAGAAACAATAATCATACGCCATAGTGAACCACAAATATTAAAAATAATTTATTTATTGTATTTGTGAAAGTGAAGTTGGCTGTCTGTAAAAAATATACAAAATTTGTTAGCTAACGGTTTGAAGGGCTTGGGTGATTTATACAAATATTTAAAATTAAACAAAAAATATTTCTTTTTATTTTAAACTAGTTGGGCACGCGGGTAAACGAACCTAAGCTTCGTATAACAATTACAAAAGAAAACATTATTTTTTGACTTTATGTAATCGAATACTACTTTCTAGGTTGTAACCCACTCCACGATATGAAAGGCTTAATTTGTAAAAGTACGATCCTTCAAGTCCAACCTTTATTGCTTTCAAAACCCTGAAAGAATTTTTGTATTCAAAAACCACTGTTCTATTTTCATCCCATTTCAATTTAATTTTCTGAAATAAACTTTCAAAGACAATCAGAATTTTTAAAATCGGATACCGTTTTTAATTTTCAACCCCCCTTTTACCCTGCAAATAACAAAACTTGAAAGGGAATAAAGCCATTTTCTAAAAAAAACCTTTCATACCAAAAAAGAATTTATTAAATCGGAATATGTTTTTTTTAATTTTACCCCATTTTACCCTACAAATAGAAAAATAAAAAAAATATACTTGAAGCAATTTCCTAAGAATAACCTTTTAATCGCAGGTAGAGTTTTTCAATCGTATACGTCATTTTCTTTTTACCCCATTTCACCCTACAAATTGAATTTTTCATTATTTTAATAGTTGTTCTGCTATACGGGGTGAAGAAGAATCCAACAAATTAGAGATAATTAAAATCGGTCCAACACTTCCTGAGTTAAAAATGGTGTAACTAAACCGCCTTCATTCCATGTAACGGGTGATTTTTAAGCTGGTTTGGTTTTGGCAACACTGGTTTTGACAGCTGACGAGTGTTTAGTACCTTGTGTCACTGTCAAACAGCTTCAGTTTGGTTTGCAATTTAACCATGGATCGTCTTACAAATGAACAACGCTTGCAAATTATTGAATTTTACTATCAAAATTTCGTGCTCGGATCGAAATGTTCATCGCGCGCTGCTTGTGTTCAGCGATGAGGCTCATTTTTGGTTGAATGGGTACGTAAATAAGCAAAATTGCCGCATTTGGAGTGAAGATCAGCCAGAAGCATTGCAACAGCTACCAATGCATCCCGAAAAAGCCACTGTTTGGTGCGGTTTATGGGCCGGCGGCATTATTGGGCCATATTTCTTCAAAGATGATGCGAATCGCAGCGTTACTGTCAATGGTGAACGCTACAAAGCGATGATAACAAACTTTTTTTTGCCCAAAAAGGAAGTTCTTGACTTGCATGATATGTGGTTTCAACAAGACGGTGCCACATGCTACACAGCACGCGAAACAATGGCGCAATTGCGAGGCGAGTTTGGTGAACAGTTAATTTCACGTTTCGGGCCGGTCAATTGGCCGCCTAGATCGTGCGATTTGACACCATTAGATTATTTTTTGTGGGGGTATGTCAAGGCTAATGTCTATAGGGACAAGCCCGCTTCGATTGACGCACTGGAAGCCAACATCCATGCATTCATTTGTGAGATACCGGCCGATATGTGTGAAAGAGTATGCCAAAATTGGACTCAGCGGATGGGCTACCTGAGACGCAGCCGCGGTCAACATTTGCATGAAATTATCTTTAAACATTAAATTATTAAGATAAAATTATTATAATTCAAATTAAATGAAGGTTTTAATCCTTCCTTTGAATGTAATCTTCACTTAAAAAATAATTTCATAAAAATATTACAAAAGTTCAGTATATTTTAAATATGAAATCTCTGAACAGGCTTCGTATTTTAAAATAATGTATAGCCTTTATCTATGAAAAATAAAAATCTATCTACCTACATATGTATGTATATGACGTAGCCACCAAAGGAACGCACTTAAATTTATATATAATTTCGGAGATACTTTCTTCCCCATTTTAAGGACTAGTGTAAGTCAGGACTAAAACGTTGGATTTTTTTTTTGAAATTTGGCAAAGCAACGCAAGCAGCGGTGTACTAGTTAAAATAAATGATCAATTTATAATTTTTCAATTGAAAATAAAACCGAAAAACCTCTTTTCTCCTCTACATTGTGCATCTCTCTTCAGCATCTCTCTGTCCAACAAAAATAGGCAGTACACATCTTATAGGAAAGCTTTTTAAAATCAGTAGCGTGCCATATTTTTGCACCATATTACATTGAAATAACTCCTCCACAAAAAGTGTTTGCCCGCCCGTGAATTTCCAATAGCGTTTGACACAGACCCAACGTTCTATTCAAGGCACATCTGAGTGTGAACTGAATTGCTGTGGCCAATGGCGATTGGCTGCTGATTGATGTACATTCAGAGTTACCAGTTACCATTTGGTAATCCGTTCAGGTTTTTTCCTTGAGTTTCTGTTAAGGTGCTTTTGATTTTCGAGCTTTAAGAAAAAGCTTTTAATGATGAGTGATGTTATCGCGTACACTACGAAAACCCTGTGAAAGCTTTAATGAAGGATAGATTTATGCAATTCACTGTAGCCAGATGAGAGGCAAACGTCCTATCTTGCCTACACTGCCAATTTTTGTTGGACAGAGTATAGTGGTGCGCATTTTATGATTGACTTGACAATATCGCACTTGTTAAGGCCGCAGCTATTTTGAGACGTTTAGAAAGTTGAATTAATTATTATTTTGATGTCAAAATAAAGCTTATAGCTTGGATTAATAAATGGTGTTTTTTTTTTTTTAGAGGTGCAGAACTTTAAGATGGAAACACTATTTTAACTGGAGACCATTTTGTCAGTTGTCAAGTGATTTATTTGAACTTTGGTTTGGCATTTCAACATGAATAGAATGACGCTTGAAAAACACTTCCAAATTGTGCCTAAATGGGCCCAAAACAAGATTGCCGTTGATCCCAATGTTCATAAGCGAATTTTGTTTAGCGATGAAGCTCACTTTTGGTTGAATGGATACGTCAATAAAAAAACCTGCCGTATTTGCAGTGATTATAATCCTCAAGTGTATGTTGAAACACCGTAAAATCCACAAAAACTGACTGTTTGGTGTGCTTTATGGGTTGGTGGAATAATTGGTCCGTACTTCCTTAAAAACGATGCTGGCCAGAACGTTACTGGTCAATAATGACTGCTATATAGCCATATGATTACTGACTTTTTCGTTCGTCAATTGAACAACAATGATGTGCAGGAAAACATTTGGTAACCGCATTGTTTCACGTTACGGACCCGTGAATTGGCCTCCAAGATCGTGCGATTTAACGCCGCTTGACTATTTTCTGTGGGGATATGTGAAATCACTAGTCTACGCCGATAAGCCTAAAACAATTGACCACTTGCAACATTCGCCACGTTATTGCCGATATACGGCCACAAATGTTGGAAAAAGTCATCGAAAATTGGATCTCCAGATTAGACTACACCCGATCCAGCCGTGGCAGTCATGTGCCAGATATCATATTTAAATTATAATGCCAGAAGATTATCGAATAAAGTAAATTCAATGTCAATTTAAAAAAATCATCTTTGTTTTATTCCATTTCAAAGTTCTATACCTCTAAAAAAAACTCTCTTTATCTTAATAAACTTCCAATACCACCTATGTATGCACATTGCACACATTATGTTGCTCCATAAAATGATTTTTAATATTTCAACAATTGAACTATATACCTTATCTCCTAGTGTCATCATTGAAAACATTTTAGTCATTTTATGTGGAAGTTTAAGCCGCAATACATTTTTGTTTCACTAAAATAATAACTCAGGTCAAAAGCACTTTTTTTTGGCATCAACATAATCATTGATTTTGCAATTAACTGAATTTTCAATGATATAATATTCAGCTTAGGGATGAGCTAAGTCGTGAATTTGCATTCACGAATGCTATTTTTCATTCACTGTGAATTTAAACTGTGAATGTAAACTGTGAATTTCATTTCGTAGTGCTGACTTTCTGTGAATACTGAAAAGTAAAAAAAGAAATGCGAAACCGCATAAAAAAATACAAACGCTGGTTACCTGTAAAAGAGAGTTTTCAAAGACAATGATTTAACGACTTTTCCGCAGCAAAATTAATCAACGGAAATTTTTCAAAAAAAAACTACAAGGCAACAAACAGTTTAAAATACGGGTCGGGTACGAAATCACGCATTACAAAATCCCGAATCACAAAATCCCGAATCACGAAATCCCGCTGTTTCACTATTAATTGACAGCACAGTATGGATTTTCATTTCCATAGTAATGGCTAAACGAATCAATGACAATCAACGAGAACGAAGTTTCCTACTATCGTACTTGAATATTCCATGTGCCTAGTTTAGCCAGAAATCACGTTTGAAGATGTCAACTTTGGGGGGTCTACGAAGCTCTGTTTAGCCGAATATCGCGTTTAAAGATAAAAATTGGTTTTTCGTTAAAAAATTGTTGAAAAAAGTTGTGAAAAAACTAAATAAGAAAAATTTTAAAAATTTTCAAAAAAAGTTTCAAAAAATTATGGGATGTAAGGTGGCACTCCCTAGATCACGAATATGCAATTTTAAATTCTCTTAGATGTCTAGTTTAGCAAGAAATTACGTTTGATGATGTCAACTTTGGGGGGTCTACGAAGCTCCGTTTAGCCGCAAATCGCTTTTAAAGATAAAATAGTTTTTCTTATAATGTATGTTGTCAATTGGTGTGCTTGCAGTTTCTGTTTAATAAACAGTACTTTGGGTGGGTCTTAAGGATTTTAACCCCCTTTTTCGGGGACACACCCGTTCACGCGACTCCGTCGCTCTGCTTAAGGTATGTTAAGTCGCCTGGCAGGCGCCAATGCAAACAGTTTTTGTGATTAAAAGTACTTTGGCTGACAAATTTTTGTCAAAAAATATTTTTGACAAATGTCGAGAAAAAAATGTATGAAAAATCCAAAATTTCTTCAAAAAAAAATTATTGAAAAAAATATTTGTTGGAAAAACAAATTTGATGAAATAAAAATTGTTGAAAAAAAATTATTGAAGGAAAAAATTAGTTGAAAAAAATATTTTTGACAAAATGTCCAAAAATATTTTTGGCAAAAGTCCAAAATATTTTTGTCAAATGTCCAAAAATAATTGGCCAAACCAATCTCTAAAGATGGAGGAGGTCTTACCCCCTCGTAGTTCTAACAAAACAAGAACTGAATTTTTCCCGAACCAACAGTTCCTTAAATACTTTCCATTTGTTTAAAAATAAATCAAATTAAATGTTTTATTAATAGTTCTAAAATAGTGTTGAAAATCCCGCCACATATTTCCAAAAATATCTATAAGCCCACCTTGAATGTATCAGACAAAGTATTGATACAACAAAATTGGTCCTACATACACTGCACCTACAGAGCGCATTTTTCTATTTTCCAATCAAACATTCATTTTGCGAGCTTACAACCCTTTTTCTACCTTACCTACTTATCGTCTCAGCAACCGAATCCCATTCCACTTCAAATTGAAACAATTGCGTTATGCAATTATGCAATTATACACAAACAGAAGCAGTTCATCAACACACAGGTTTGCGAATGTATCTCTTTTAATAGTGAATAGTGAATATTCGTTTCACATTCACGGTTTAACAATTCGCAGTTGTGTGATGTATGATGTTGCGTTGTGACTAGCGATTAGAGATTTTTTCATTCACAGTTTAGCCTTTCACAGTTTGGCCATTCACAGTTTATTCGCAAGTTGTTAACAGGTTGTGAATGTGAATTTTCATTAGCTGTGAATAAGTAGCAGTTCGTGACGTTTGGCTCATCTCTAATTCAGCTTCATATACATATTATGTAACTAGCGTTTAACTCAATAATTTCGTCTGCTTAATTGTGTCTTCCGGATCAACAATATATACAAATGTGTCAGTTATAGACAAAATAGAGTTCTTATAAATATTATTTTTGAGGAAATATGTAAATATATTGGTTCCAAAAGAGATACATATTTTCTTTTAAGAGATATTTTCATTAGAACATTAGTTCTGGCACCTTTTGCCAACATAAAGTTTGACTGAATCTTTTATAGTTCATCCAATTTCTAAAGTGAATGAGTAAGTTTTTAATTAGACATTTGCCGTTGGAAAATCGTTGGCCCCTAAATTCAAGCGAAATTACCTCCACAAAATTATCTGCATAATAATTATTTTTTTTTTTCGAAAACGCTGTAAATTGTAATTTGCACTCACCTGAATAACCATTTGACTATTTGAAAATGTAAAACGCCGAACTGCTACCATCTTTTTGGTCAATGGATCTTTGGATTTTCCAAAAGTATCTTCAATTATTGTCAACATGATGATGATGATGATAATTTAACTTGTTTGTGTTCTCTTGAATTGAATTATGACAAAATTAAAAGAAATAAAATTTAAATAAATTCAAGTGATTTGTTCAGTCCGCTGAACCACCTGACAGCAATCTGATATTCCTCGCTTTAATTCTTTACGCTTTTATTCAAAATTTTTGTTACCGCGCTATGTAGACGAGAATATACACCACCGACTTATTCGAAGAGAACAAACGAACTAATTGCTGCAACATGTTGTGGAATTTCAGCAAATATAATAAAATAAGCAAAATATAATAATAATAAGAAAAAAATTATTTTTACACATAGTCTCTTATCATATTAGCTGCCGTTGTAGTCCGGAAGGTAGGGTTTTAATCATAAAGATATTTGAAAGCGATTTTTTTATCAGTCCATGACAGACCAACCAGTTCTGTTGTACAAGTTTTACAAGTCAGTTGTTTGTACTTGATGTAAGTTTCTTCACTTAAAATACATATATATTCGATATTATGTACATAGTTCTACACAGAGGAAATATTGAGATTAAATAAAAAAGCAATATATACAGAAATTTGAAAAAAATTAATTTTCGATATTCAAATCACAATATCTGATAGAAAATGACAGCACTTAATAATACTTTACAACATTAATTTACAAAAAGTTAGTAGTAGTTAATGCAACAAGAAAGGCAGTGGGCACTTTGTTGGAATTCATCCCAAATAAATCGATTTTTATTAGAAAAAAAAAGAAAATCTTGATGGTTGTATTATGAAGCCTATTATTCTTCTTCTAATAAATCGATCTTCAGGAATAAGGTCATAAAATTGAGATATGTTTGGTATAGAAATTATTTCCAAATACCAAAAAACTGATACCAAAAAAGTGCCCGAAAAAGAAAAAAAGTTCGATTCATGTCGGCGTTTGAAAAATTGATTGAAAGTTTCAAAATTAAAAAAAAAATGATACACTACTCAGTTATCACCTCAGCTTTATTCTAAAACAGCAAATAAACAGTGATTTATTCAAAGGGGATTCAGTAAGGTTGAATTCAACAATCATATCGACATATAAATCCAGTAAGTCTCCTTTAGAAAAAAATCATATAAGCGGTGACGTTCAAAGAGTAAACTTCTTTCACTATACAACTCTGTTCCAAAGGTGTTTAGCTTATTAAATCTTAAAGCACTGAATTTAAAACTGATTGGTAAAAGTCAATTTCTTAAAATCCAACGCTGCATCCCAGACTATCAGGATGAGTGAGAAAAGGCAAATGGGTTGTATGTGTGGTTAGATAGATAAATCAATTTTAGCACAACGCCGCGCGCGCCGGCCACCAATCCACCGCGCTACACCGCTAATTGAGGGCCTGTTATCAATAATATCATCCAAATTGTGAGCGTAAGAGTCTTGAAGTTGCGGTGCAAAGTGGAATTTTTGTTGTCATTGCACTCGTTTTGGCTTGTTGATTGTTTACATTGGATTTTTTGTGTTGGATTGTTGACGTTGGTTTTGTTTTACAGTTGATTTTGAAGAACAAAATTTTTTTTTTAACAGATATCTGACGAAGTGTGGTTGATTGTTAGGTTGAAAGGCTTTTGAAAATTTCCATACGAAAAACATTTGTATTTTTTTTTTTTTTAATTTTTATAGGTATAAGTAAATATATTTCAAAAACCATGTCAAATATGTGTCAAAGATAATGGTTGTAATAAATTCTTATTAACAATTGTTTTTTTTTTGGGGCTAAATTTACTGGCTTGATTAAAAACTTATTTCACTGTGGTAGTTTTGTATAGCCTCCAATAAATCAAAAATTGAAATGTATTTTATTGGTTAAAAAGATAACAAAAAGCGAGATGAAAGCAAAAATTTTATTAAAGAATTTATTCGAGATATGGGAAAGTTATTTTTTTTGGTGCGTTTTTGATACCTTTCTGTTCTCTGATAAGCCACAAGAACAATAAAGCCTACATACCTAAAGATGCCTTAAGTAAAGCTTGGTAAAATAAAACGACACACGAAATAATTGGACTAAGCAATTATAAAACCATTTGCACATCACAAGGGAAATAGTGTATAATGGTTTGCTGGAGCACCAGTTAGAAATTGTTTAAAAAGAAAATATGCTTTTATTTATGCTTAAAATGCAAACATAAATGCAGTTTATGAAAAAACATAAAACATTTTTGTAAAATTTTAATATTCTCTCAACGTTAATTTAAATTTCTTGTTAATAAAATTGGAACATCATTGGCCAAGTTGGAACCAAGATACACGGTTTTCACCCAAAACAAGTCCAATTTTCTAAACATTCGTCGAATCTCTGTTTTCGTAAGTTTTTTTTTGGCAAATTGCAATAAAACTCGCGGGTTTAAATTCCCAAAATAAAATAAATTCCGTTTTCTTGTGGGTTTTTATTCCAATTATAAATGGAAACAAGAACCATTTAAAAAAATTATACAAATATTTGTATTAATGTTTTAAAAATGCGTTTTATGGAAAACTAGCGGGACCGCCATGTATGCAAACCCAAGCTTCGCATACAAGTTACAAAAGAAAATATAAATAAATATTTAAACTACTTTTTGTAATCGAACACTTCTTTCTAGGTTTTAACCCACTTCACGTTTTATGAATTACTTAATTCTTAAAAATATGGTCTAAGACCAAACTTTATTACTTTCCCAACACAGAAAGAATTATTGTAGTCTTTTACTTTTTACTTTTTATGTTTATCCCATTTCACTCTATAAATATCAGTTTTTTAAAAATAATCTTTCAAACACAAACAAAATTTTTAAAATTGGATAAGTATCCCTTTTTTGGTTTTACTCCACTTCACCCTATAAATGTAAGTTTTTTCGAAAATTTTTCTCTTAAAAAAAACCTTTGATATAAACATATCTTTACACTCCATTTCACCCTATAAATATCTACCAAATTTTTGAATAAAAAAACCCTAAAGCCATCTACTTAAAATTATCTTTCAAATATAAAAAGAATTTTTTAAATCGGACATTTTTTTTTATTTTTATACCATTTCACCCTACAAATAACAAAATTTTAAAAAGAATATCCCTTGAGCCATTTCCTAAAAAAAAAATCTTTCATACAAGAAAAAGAATTTCTTAAATCGGAATACGTTTTTAATTTTACCCCATTTCACCCTACAAATAGCAAAATTAAATAAAAAAATATCCTTGGAGCCATTTCCTAAGAATAACCTTTTAAACGCAGGTAGAGTTTCTTAATCGAGTACGTCTTTTTCATTTAACTTCATTCACCCTACAAATAGCAACACTTTGAAAAAAAGAGTAACCTATGTTCATTGCCATGATCCAAGGAATCTCGTTAGTGGAACAAACAGACAAACACATTTCGAAAATGAGCGAAATGCACTTGTTTTTTTTGCATTTTTTTTAAATAAAAAAAGCCAATTTTTTTTCGAAAAAGGGTCTATTTTTATTGTTTTTTTCTGAATAGTTTAAATGAAAATCCAAGTGAATTGGTTGAAAATTACGTGAGTTTTAAGCACACAAAATATCAACTTAGTTTTATATACAAGGTAATTCACATAAGGGGTGACAAAAAGCTAGAATGTGTTAAGTCGGGGTTCTATTCCCTCCCGTTAAGCCAAGAGGGGCATTTGTCTAAAAAAATGACTTAAAACATAAAAAAAAACATAAAAAATAACGGTTGCTTCTGCAATGCCATGATTTACCTTTTTTAAAGCCAAAGATCTCTTCCTTTATTTTCTGTTAAAAGAATGTTGTTTTTGTGGATAGCTTTTGAAAAATTAATTTTTTAACTCAAAATTTTTGAAAGAAAAATTAAAAAAAGTTGGTCAAACTAATTCCGTTCAAAATTTTACGTTATTAAGTAGTATTTTTGTTTTTTATATTCAAAGCTCTAATTAATTTTTAGTCAAACACCAAATACCAGATTTCAAAATCTCTTCTAGTTCCTTAGAAAATTGAGCATAACAGAAATAAAATTCCCTTAATTTGACTCCAATCCGGTGCTTAAGTTCCTCTAAAGATCCTATTTCCACTACGTAGCTAGTAAAGTAGATTTAGTTATTTCCAATTTTCTCAAAAAGTGAATGACATTCAAGCATCCGGTTTTCTGTTTTTGTCTTAAAACTAATAAACGCATTGAATTTTGAAAAAAAATTTAGTACTTAATTACGTAAAATTTTTAAAAAAAATTAGTTTGACATTTCAGAAATTTTTTTTTTTTTTGTAATTTTAAGTTTGAAAAATAATTTTTCAAAAACTATTCCTTAAAATAACTTTATTTGAAAACATAATAAAAGAAAAGATTTCTGGCTTCAAAAAAGGTATATCATGGCATTGTGAGTGTACCGTTGTTCTTTAATAATTATTTTCTGTTTTATGTCAATATTTTAGAAAATTGCTCTTGCCGGCTAAACGGGGGGAATAGACCCCCTCTTTCATAGGATTTTTTTCATGTTTTGACCCAACCTGCATGCTCTAGCTTTTCGTCCAACCTCATGCGAATCACCTTGTAGGTATATATAATTTGTATATAGAGTAAAAAAATAACAAAAAACAATTTATTTATTTTCTGTTTTGCAAAATTTATGGCATTTCCTTGAAAAATCATACTTTTCTTCAATGTTGCGTAAATTTAAATTTCAAATAAAAAAAATTATACATTCAGTAAATAAAATAAAAAAAAACAATTTTTTGTATGAGTTTTTGAGTTATTGCCTAACGCCATTCAAAAAGTACCTTTTTGACCAGATTGAGAATTTAAAAGAAGCTCAAATATAGCGATAAACCTTTTCTTCATTTCTGAAAAGCAGACCATCTTATGTACATATATGTATGTGTATATTGAGATAAATGCGATTGAAAATTTTGTTTTCGTGAAAATGATATTTAAAAACGATGGTAGTGCAGCAAATAAGACGCTCGTGTTCAAAATTGAGAAGAGATATAAATTTATGATGTCTTTCAAAAATAAAGTGAAAGGAAATCGCATTAGAATTCAAGACACTTAAATCATTTGGAAAAGAATATTTTGACTTTAGTAACTGAAAATGTTAAATATTGTCACGTTGACAAGTTGGTGCAATTAAAGGTTTTTATTAAGTTATTTTACAATATCAATTTGTCAATATCCTTGTCAAATACCTAAACAAAATTATAAAACAAATTCGTGAGGTGACAGAGTTTGCGGAGAGCCAGAGCCTAGGACTTTCAACTCTCAACCATTCATATGTTTGTGTTGTTTTTTTGTAAGAGACTAAAAATAGCTTATTCCCTAATCGAACTATGATCTGATTTATTTCCATTTTAAAATTGAAATACGAAACTTTTATATTTCAATTTAAAGCTACTTTTATTCAATAGCATATTTTCACTTAACAGTAGTTTATGAATAACAGTTTATGACTATCAAAGACCTCAATAAATAATTTAGCAACTCCAGAGGCTTTCGAAAGTTTAAATCCAAAACTTGGTATACCTACACATATAAATATGCATTAAAAACTTGTAAATTTCACTAAAATCCAAACATTTCTAAAAAAAAGGATCAAAGCAAAATCATAACAAAAAGAAAAAGGAAATTCAAAATTAATTCTAATTTTCTGTAGGTAGTGTAGTTGGGTAAAGTAGGTAAGGTAGGTAAGGATAAAACATTGCTGCTGCACTTTTTTGGTTATTTACCATCATCCGCATCGTTATGTTTGGAACTTCTGATGGTTGAAAGGTGGAACATTCATGATTAGATATCCCTTTTTTTGGGGATGAATAAATGAATTTTTAATGTTCACAAAATTGCTTTGGGAAAAAAGAAGAAAAAGTTTTTCTCTCTTCTGCGTTCTTGTGCGGTGCGGTGCGTCTTCTGCCTTTGGTTTGAATTCTAAGGACGTTTAATGAAAAATTAATCGAAAGGATCTGCTGATTTCCCTTTTATGTTTTTTTTTTTTTTTTTTTTTTTTTTTTTCTTGCATTGCGTTTATTGCAGAAACTTCAAAGGGTTTGAGGGTACGGTAGGCAGGTATAGCTAGTATGAATGTATAAGAAAAAATCTCTTATTTTTTTTTTCACTTGATTTATGATGCCTAAGTGATTTTTTAACGCCTTACAGCGCAGAAAATAATGTTTAAAAGCTGTGATAACGTGCCAGATTTTAAAAATTGAACTTGAGAGCAGATAATGGGGTGCGAACTCACTTCGAGTATAAAATACAAGATATGAATTTTTGTACTGGTAAAAAAAAATAAGAAAGAATGTGACATGGATAATTCATTGATTAATGCAAAATAGATTAAGATTTGAATATTTATCCATTTGTGTTAAAGGGGAAGGTTTATAGAAGTTTTAAGCAAAGGATAAGAGTTTTCTTTTTAGGGATGGCTGTTTATCTATGTAACTTTTTCTTTTCTGTACTGCATTATGCGGGTATCTACTTGATGAAATAACAAAATAACATGCTTGATCATCATCATTCAGGACGCTGGAGGATGGCTTTTTAGTCCTTCAAAATAATTTCGTTGTTTAATTAATTGAAACATAAAAGTCATTCACACACACCCAAGAAGCGGACATGAACCAGTTTATAAAAAAAAATAAGCTATAGAGGGTATTTTTTGTCTCATTATGAAAAATGGGCTGCATTTTTAACATGAAAATTCCATGATTTTCTGGTTGTTTAATTGTCTGAGGGCACTATAGTTTAGCGTTGTCCTCTGTCACTTCTCCACATCCTCATCAAGTTCCACCTGAACTTTCACTTTCCAACTTTACTTTGTTAGAAGATTTCTCTCATAGTTTTATCTTGGTTATTTATATTCGCCAATCACTGCTTCTTTAGAATTTTTATATACATAATTCTCGTAATTATCTACTTATAATTACGTACTTTTATACAATTAAAAGTTCATATAGTTAGGTTTATATAACTCATGAAATGAGTGACTGATACAGCAGATTCCCTTAAATTAACGTCTGAGATAACAAACTGACGCCTAAGATAGCAGATTTCCCTAAATAACCGTCTGAGATAACAAACGTCACTTAATTACAGTCTGAAATAGCAGATTTCACAAAATTACAGTCTGAAATAGGAGACGTCACTTAATGACAGTCTCAGACACCAGATTTCCCTCTGAGATAGCAAATTTCACTAAATTACCGTCTGAGACAGCAGACGTCACCTAATTAGAGTCAGAAATAGGAGACGTCACTAAATGACACTCTGAGATAGCAAATTTCCCTAAATTACCGTCTGAGAAAACAAACGTCACTTAAATACAGTCTGAAATAGCAGATTTCACAAAATTACAGTCTGAAATAGGAGACGTCACTTAATGACAGTCTCAGACACCAGATTTCCCTCTGAGATAGCAAATTTCACTAAATTACCGTCTGAGACAGCAGACGTCACCTAATTAGAGTCAGAAATAGGAGACGTCACTAAATGACACTCTGAGATAGCAAATTTCCCTAAATTACCGTCTGAGAAAACAAACGTCACTTAAATACAGTCTGAAATAGCAGATTTCACTAAATTACAGTCTGAAATAGGAGACGTCACTTAATGACAGTCTCAGACACCAGATTTCCCTCTGAGATAGCAAATTTCACTAAATTACCGTCTGAGACAGCAGACGTCACCTAATCACAGTCTGAAATAGGAGACGTCACTAAATGACACTCTGAGATAGCACATTTCCCTAAATTACCGTCTGAGAAAACAAACGTCATTTAATTACAGTCTGAGATAGCAGATTTTACTAAATTACAGTCTGAAATAGGAGACGTCACTAAATGACACTCTGAGATAGTACATTTCCCTAAATTACCGTCTGTGAAAACAAACGTCACTTAATGACAGTCTGAGAAAGCAGATTTCCCTCAAATACTGTCTGAGGTAGCAGCAGTCACCAAATTACAGTCTCAGATAGCAGACCTCACTAAAAATATTTAATAAACGGCGATGGTTAAGAAAGGATGTAATTCATCATTACAGCTTGCACTTCCTTTTGTGACACCCGAAATGTATAAAGTGTGATTTTGATTTTTTAGAAAGTTTTTGAGCAATTGCTTCCTTACTTTGAGTTGTCACGTGGGGCAAATGCGTCCATTGCTCGCTCTAACTATGGCTCTGGATGAGAAATCGAAATCAAGTGTTTGATAGATAGATAGTTTATTGATTATGTTTAAATTTTTACAATGGTTTCTTACCGCACATTTTACAATATTCATACAATACTAAAATAGTATGTATATAATTTTTTATAGTTTGTTAATAAAGTTTATATATTTTTGTTCGGAGGAAAATACAATAAAAACCTTACAATTTGAATACACCTTAGTTGCTGCGAACCTACCTCTGCCTTCAATGCATCGTAGTAAAAAATGTATTGATAGCTTTTAGATGCGGGGTTTGTCACTTTTAGTTGAAACTCATGCACCTCCACTCGTGGATACAAATTCATATTCCGCAAATGCTAAATGTGTGTTACAAAAAATGACCTCTTTTTTGGGGGAAAACTCAAATGCTATCCAACTGATTATTATTGTAATCATTGTAATTTATTGCGGATTTAATGTCGCTCAACGTTTTATTAATATTCTTGAACATCATCGAGGAATGATGATGACGCTTAATCTGCTGCAATGACGAAAAGAATGACAGTGACGCAGCAGCCATAGGTCATGGAAATCAAATGCAGATAGCTTGGATACCACGGGTACGATGAGGCATTGTAAATCAATATGAATTTGATAGCTCATAGATGCAACGATAAACCTATACCAATGGCCTTAATGAATCTGTATGATAATTCATATTGTATACCGCTGTACATTTGCCAAGTTCGCATAGGTGGGTATATAGTTCGTCCTCGATGCATATCCTTCATTTGGATGTCCTCGCGTGATGGAGGTATCCAATGCATAGATCATCAATATCATGGGATAGATATTTTTGACGTGCCAGTTTAAAAAGCCACGCAAAGGTGCAATTTTGTGTGTAACTCTGATGAGTGGTTAACAGCGGAATATTTGGATATGAACTCACATTAAGGATATAAAACTGTTCTAGTCCTCTGGTCGTTTTATGCAAAATCTTCACAAAATACAACAGTTATTGGGAATTATTGTCATGTAAATCATTTTAGTTATTTGATGGAATTGTAATAGGTAGACCGTTGCACGTATAGGAATCGTACTTTTTGTGGATGTGAGAATACCACACGGCTCACGTGCATCATTTTGAGGGAATTGATTATTGGTGTGTAAAAGGTTCATATATTCCTAGAGTGATTCAATATATCCTATCGAAATTGGTAGTGAGGATTTAATTTATTTGATCTGACAGGCTTTTGTGTTGCTAATTTTGACTCAAGGATGAATGTCTAAAACAAGTCCATTTTAATTGGATGTGTGTGGACTTGCTTAAGAATTTTTATTCTCTTAATTGCATGACAAATAATATTGCATAGTTTGGATTTTGTATTTAAGTTGAAGCTTGAAGCTAAAACACAAAATTATGCTGAAACGTTACTGTCATTTAAGAATAATATTATTTGAATACTCATAGACAAACAGCAGGTATAAAATTAAAAACTGTTCCCTTTCGCGTATAAAAAATTACAGAAAATATAAAATGCTACACGATTTGAATAACACTATTTTCATGGTTAAATTAATATGACGCCGTTTCTGATAACATTTTATATAATTAATTTAAACAGATGCTCCTAAGTAAGAGTTTCAAACCAAAATTATCAACAAATCTTATTAAACAAAATTAATCTAGCCCAAAACACTTTTCGTGGAAAGTTGGCTAACTTCAACTTCAAACCAGACCGCTACTGTACTACGTGGTCTGTTAATCCAATGATTGCAATGAGTAAGTACATATCTTAGGACAGATCAACCGTAGTTTTAAGACCTGAGATCTGTAATTTAAGTTTAGTAGTTAATTTTCAAAATAGTCCGAGGGACCATTCGAACAAATTTTCCCGGAGACTTCCCTCGAGAGGTAAGGGGTCTCGAAAAAATGTTGAGAGTCATTCATAAACGAGTTACTAACACAGTTAATAAGTCAATTAGTTGCTAAATTTCTTAGCCATGGAAGATGAACCAAAGGAGCCAGAAGAGAAGACAAGCCACAGAGAAAATTCTATCAAGAAAGATGAGGAATCTACAAAGGAAAGCCTTTATTTTGAAAAAACCAAACCGCCCTACTAGAATTAAGCAAAGAAGGTTTGATTTTAAAACATATAATTAGAATTAATATTGGAGTCTACATTATTAAAGAAAGACTCTTTCAATACTTAAGTTTTAGTGTTAATCTTTTAGTTGAACCCTGGATCCAATGCATAGGTATACCTTAATCTATGGACCCAATAAGATACATCAATGTATTTGGAATTATGACACTGCCTTATAAAGGGTTTTCCAATAAGAGGTGTTATTTTGATATTCAAAGAAAAATGGCATTTTTTGAGATAAATGATCGGATGTTTATTTCACTATAAAGACGAAGGTATGCCGTTAATAATGGAACACAACATCAGCCAAATGGCTGCCACGACCACGCTTACAGGACCATATCCTTTTCATGAAATTTTCCATAACCAAATCGCAAAGTGGCTGCCCTATGTCCTCGATAGCCTCACGAATTCCATCTTTGAGGTCTTGAATCGACGCTGGGCTGTTGGCGTAGACCTTATCTTTCACGTGGCCCCAAAGGAAGAAGTCGCAAGGTGTTAAATCACAAGATCTCGGTGGCCAATTGTGATCACCTCTTCGAGAGATAACACGGTCCGGAAACTTTTCCCGTAAAAGATCGATGGTTTCATTGCTTGTGTGGCACGTAGCGCCGTCTTGTTGAAAGTAAACGTTGTCCAGATCAATACCATCCAATTCCGGCCATAAAAAATCATTAATCATCTCTCGATAGCGCAATCCATTGACCGTAACTGTTGCTCCAGCCTCATTTTCGAAAAACTAAGGTCCAATGACCCCGCCGGACCATAAACCGCATACCAAACAGTCACGCGTTGAGGATGGAGAGGCTTTTCAACAATAACTCTTGGGTTTTCCGAGCCCCAGATGCGACAGTTTTGCTTGTTGACGTAGCCTCCGAGGTGGAAATGGGCCTCATCAGTCAAGATGATTTTTCGATGAAATTCCGGATCATTTTCATGCATTTCAAGGACCCAATCAGCAAAGGCACGACGTTGTTGATGATCAGCCGGCTTGAGTTCTTGTGTTAACTGAACTTTATAAGCCTTAAGACCCAAGTCTTTATGCAAAATACGGTGTAATGACGTTTGTGGAATGCCTAATTTCAAAGAACGACGAGGAATGGACAAACCTGGGTTTTCTTCAACACTTTGGGCTACAACAGCAATATTCTCAGTTGTTCTTGAGCGACGTGCACGGGTTTTATTTTTCACATCACTAACTTGTCCCAACAGCTCGAATTTGTCCACCAATTTCTGTATTGCGGTCCGACAAGGTGCTTCACGACGACCCAAAAATGTTTTAGTTTTACGCACCGTCTCTGCCAAATTTTCACCATTTTTATAGTGAATTTTAATAATTTCAATGCGTTGTTGAAGAGTGTATCGTTCCATTTTTATTAATGGCGTAGTTTCTACTTGTCAAATGTCAAAAAATGACAGCTTCAAAAGTGACAGCTACCGAAATAGCGGGCTATTCAAAATAACACCTCTTATTGGAAAACCCTTTATATTTCGTGTAACTTTAGGTACCTCCAGTTTCTTGCCGCTCTTACACCATTAACATTGCAAACACACAGGACCAATCAAATTATTTTATTTTTACTTGCAATACAACACTGAACCAAAAAGGTACGTAGACACAATTATAAAAAGTTTATTGGGACAGTAATATTTTTTATCAATTTTCGTGTAATAAACTTGTTTACTGAGCCAATTAAAAGCGGTTTATTGTTTTAATAAACGTTTATTGATACAAACAAAAGTTTATTGATCCTGTTTAATAATTTATTTATCTCTTACAAATTTTGTTTGTTGCAGCAATACCTATACTTTTTATTGTGCTAGTGAAATATTTTATTGTTTGAAAGAACGAATTCGTTAAGACAGTAAAATAGTTTATAAAATTGACCAACTTTGTTTGTTGTGTTTGTCTTCGTTTTCATTTGGGTTAGTTAATTTTGTAATTTTTTCCACTATATAGGGGTTTTGCAGCTGCTTCCTTTTATTCCGAAATTTTAACAATGTATACAATTATAATGTGGTTTGTCACAAACAATTTATGAATTTCTACCAAAAGTTGTTTTAGTTTATACTATTGTGGCTATGAGTAAAGAACACTTTTATCTTTTACGATACTACAAAAATCGTTAAGATCAATTTAAAGGTTTATTGACATTTGATAAATTTTTTTTGAATAAAAACAGTTTTCAAAATCAGTCAAAAAACTCATTTTATCTCATAATTCAAAAAATTATTTGCCGCAATGTACATATTTATAAGCAACCGGTTATTAATTTTTGAATTTAAATTTTCAATAAACAGAGTTTAAATGAGCTAAAAGACATTTCGTAATATCAACGAAAAATTATATAGACAACGAAAAAACAGTTAATAAACGGTGTTTATTGATATTACAAACATTTTTTTTTTTAAGAAAACTTGATTCTTATAACACAGAACATACACTAAATGTGGTTATAAGAAATACATGTTTTTGTAGTGTTTTTTTTGCATTGTGATTTTGAAACGTTTTGAGTTTTGACTGACTCGGTGTGATCTCAGCTTTAATGACGAAATGTAGGATACAAACCACTTTCCCATCAGATATGGGGATTAAGTAATCGTACTGTAATATTTTCTTAAAATCTCGATACTCAAAGAGAAAACACTCGTTTTAAAAGCAGACAAACCTGTATATCTACTATCATAAGTGGTCAATTGTAGTCATTTTAAGATCCAACTATCTATATGTCTCTTATATAATGTTCTTCATCCAGAATTCTATGATAAAGATCTTACAAGCTTCATTGAAATAAATAAATAAATTCGTTTCCATTAAAATAATGTATAATAGGTTGGCTTTTTGGTTTGTTTTGCATTAAAGCAAAACTCCCCGAATCAAAAGTCCATCATAGTTGTTATAGGTATATCTTTTAATAATTAATTTTTTCAAGTGCATTGGTCATTTGCATGATAAATTCCTAAAAGGCAAATCACAAAAAAAAAAAAATTTCAATTACCTACAATCTATTTCTATGCTCTCAGATAAAGAGCAGAGATACCAATTGTTTGAAAGGCTACATTTTTGTTTATTTTAAAATTTAATCAAAAGCAAAATACCTACTGGAAGAAGTATTTACTTTGGTTGAGGTTCTTACCTCACCTTATAGGTACTTGCAAGCATACAGTTACGTTCATCCATTACCTGCAATTATTTCTGGAAAATGTATTATCTGAGTAAAATCAAATAGCAAATCATTTTGAAGTCTGGTACCTAATCGTATGCACTCTGGACTCTCTAACTGTCTTTCAAATGCCCAAGGCCTCAGGCAAAAATGATGGGAACAGAGAAGAAATTGAGTTGAAACCGCAGCAGGCCAGCAGGTCCTTAACTTTACTGATTGCCATTTCAAATTCTCCCATTCACCTTGTCAATTTGCCAAAACATTTTCATTGTTTGATGTGTGTGTCTGGGGGGCAGTCTCTTTTTCAAAGCACACGATTGCTGCCTCGTATTGCACTCGTACCTCTGATGCCATCATATCAGAGCATGTTGCTTACATTTAGCAGCAATACCTCTATCTTTGCCTGTACCGCTGTATCCTCTCATTCATTTGGGGCAATTATGACCTCTGTGAATTTCCTGACTTGATGTTTTCATTATGGTCCTTCAGTAAGACAACCGCAACTCGAAGGCGAGACGGCCACTCCATCGCCATCGCCATCGCCAGCTCTCCCGCTCGACAGGATATTCCAAACATGTCCGATGGGTAAATAAATGAATGAATGGATGAAGACAAAGATGAAGCAGGAGCAGGCACAGCCACAGGACCTGTGAACAAACAACAAACAACACACCGGCACACAAACTTCCATCTGAATCAGAATCTGAATCGCCAGCACATGGGCAAAGGACGTAGCCGAGCTTCAAATAATTTATCACCTCTATGCTAGTTTATACTCAATGCAAAGAGTCTTAATTTGTATGTATGTGTGTGTGTGTGTGTGTGTAATTGGAGCATGTCCAATACACATATACAAAATGCTTATGCATTCATCGAAGATTTATTGCGTGCCTGCATTTGATTTAGTTTTGTTTTGTAAGGACCTTGTGCTCGTATTGATGGTCGGAATAAATATTGTTTGTTATAAATAGTTGGTTTGCATCAACGATAGGAGTGTCGCCACTCATCTATATAAACAGAACAGACCGACCCAGATGGTTGGCAATGTTCTGTTGTTAAAGGCAATCTAAAAAATGATAAGGAAATAAAACAAACGCTAACAAAATGAAGAAATTTAAAGTCTGCTATTGAACAAAGCATCAAATTCACTATAATTACAACATTTTTCATAAACACTTTGTACCCCTAGCCTAATCTTAGAATCTTCCAAAAACGTCGTTATCTGAGCTAAATAATTACAATTATCTTATTATGCTGTGCGACGCTGCCGGCGGCGCGGCGGGGGGATAAGTGGTTTTGTTACAAGCCTTTGCTGTTTTAATTTTGTGTCTGTCTATACTTTGACCGAACCATTGATTTTGTTATACTTCCCTGCAACATTGAAAGTCATATTAGTATTGCTTGGTTTTATTCTATCAAGTTTCATCGGATAATTCATCATCGTCGGCTCGACAACCGGGGTCCGGTCCTGGCCTCCTTCAACAAGTCTCTCCACCCATCCCGGTCTCGAGCCGCCGCCATCCAGTTGCGCACCCCAAGGCTCCAGGTGTCCTGGTCTACGCCATCTCTTCAGCGCAAGCATGGTGTACCACGCTGTCGTCTACCATAGAATGTACCACAAATAACTTTCCGACCACGTTCCTCTTCGCTCATGCGAGCTAGGTGACCTGCCCACCGGAGTCTACCGAGCTTAATTTTTGTCACGATATCTGCTTCAAGGTAGATTGCGTACAATTCATGACTGTACCGTCTCCGGAATCGTCCTTCCTCACAAATAGGGCCAACAATTCTCCTTAAGACTTTTCTCTCGAACGCGGCTAAGAGGTCGGAGTGCCTTTTGCTAAGCACCCAAGTCTCGGATCCATATGTGAGTACTGGCAGGACCATGGTCTTGTACAGCAGCAGTTTTGAAGTTATGGTGAGATTTCTGGATTTGAAGAGCTTTGACAGACCACAGTAGGCTAATTGCAATTCCCATTTAACGAACTAACATACTTTTTTAAGGTTTCTGAATGGGTTTGCGCATTGAAGTTCTCAATTTTGAAACTTGTTGAAAGTTGTTGGTAAAGGCAGGGCCATCGAGAGGAATCCCGGGCCCGGGCCCTGCAGCATGATCTTGTGAAGAGCACGAGCTATGAACTTTTTTGTATGCTGGTATATAGATGCTAAAGGAACGATCGGCACTAGCTACGGTGACAGGTATGGTGCAAAATAAACTCAAGGCAATACACATTTTTAGAAAAATCGTCCCCAAGGTCTTTGAAAAGAATTGTGTTAAGCAAACTCAATGGTGGAAGTTCTGCCTCCAAATTGGCTTCATAAATATGTTTCAGATGAATTAATTGTTCCTCCAACTTTAGAGATACATAGATACATGCGATTTGAACTTTTGGGTAAAGCTTGAAGCGGATTTTTGAATCTCAGTTTCGTCCATTGTTGAAAACTGCCACAGAAATGAAAAAATCACGTTCAAATTTTGTATGGCATCAAACCGACGAAGATTTCAAATATAATTGAATCAACTATGAAGAAAAAAGGTGTTTCTTTTGAAATTTATTTCTTCGTCTGTTTCAGTTTGTTCTACTCCTTGATTTTCATTTCAACAATTCTGAAATATCTCCCAATCCAGCTGCAACAGCTTATTACATTCCAATAAAATTCAATCCCATTGGTTACAAATCAGCTGCAAATCGGAGATCAAACTGTCATGTTGAAGTTTCGAATTTCAATGTCAATAGAGATGTTTGTGGCTTGAAGAATGCCGCTTCTTTAATTTATATCGCTCAGAACCAAATCGAAAACATCACGAAACTTTTAAATTTGTACTCATATTTTAATACCATATTTACATTTCTTAGAGCTTCAACAGATAAAGAGTGACATCACTTAAGCCGCCTAATGATTTGATTGTTTTTATTAGATGATTTGCAAACGGTGATTCAATTCTAGCTGACCATCTTGTGTCGGAAAGTTTGTGAAAGGACTTTAAATTGGAAAATTGTTTGTGCTCACAAAAAAAAGGAAAGCGATTTCTATCGTTTTCTTTAAATTTCCAGAGTTAGTTGATTCAAGAATTGTTAGGAACCCAAATCCGCAAGCGTGAGTTTTTCTTGACAGATGACAATTTCGAAAGCGTAAATGATTTTTCAAATTTTCGGGCTCCTAAAAAATCCCGGAACCAGGGGGATTCCCCCTTTCACCCCCCCACTCTTACGACTGCACTGGGGGTAAAGGCATCATAAATCATTGGTTACTGCTGCTTCGATGAATTATCTGTATTTTGTGTCATATTGTGAAAATCGGTTCTTGAGTGATACAGCGAGTGTCCTTTAGTTCGTCAAGGATAATCATTTCCCAAATTATCCTTGAAGAATTAGAGACGCCCTGTAAACTCGAACAGATTGACAGAATAACTTTATTTATTTTTAAAAGTCAGAACACCCTGTAAATTTAAACAGTCCACCCAAGTCTATTATTTATGTGCATGATATTATTTAGCACGTCTCTATAACTAGAAATCGTCCAAATATATTTGCGAAGGTAGATATTGTTAAAGGAGTACCTGAATTCATCTCATTCTGTTACAGAACTACAAAAACTAGATGCGATATCAGATAACAAAGCAAAGATGAAATATCGCCAGCCCTCTACAGCAGAAGCCTTCCTAGTGGCAGATAATTAAAGTGCCAGAATTCCAGAATGAAAGGACATGACTTTTGGTTTCGATAAATGGATCGCCGGAGAATATTGTGCGTGTGTGTTTATAGAGAGAAAACTCATTTGAAATGTTTGATTTATGCTAGGTACATAAATGTACAAATATTAATAATGTTTTGTAAACATATAGGTAACTATGATGCTACCACATAGAAGCAAGCTTCATATCCAAGACCTTAGAAAACAATAATGTTCTTCGAACAAAACTTTAATTGATATATTTTAGATTCAAAAAACAAATGAATAATAAATAATGGAAACTCTTTAAAAAAAAAAAAAAATTAAGGCAATGTTCAGTTTGATGAATATTTTGTTCTGGACATACATCATGTCTAATTGCACTTTTAGAATTTTCAGAACAATATTTGCTGCCATTGGATTGATATTGCACATGTACCTATAATGAAACACACACTTTAAATTCACTTAGATAGGTACATATAACATAGCCACGAACATAATGTATGTAGGTATTGGTATGCATCTGAAAATTCAAGAAGGGTAAACTTTGAAAATTCATCAAGGTATATACATTTAGCTTTAATTAATACTGAAGCTCTATTACATATTTGTGTGTCCTAATTGAAGGACATGGGGTACTCGGTATTCCCAATTTGAAATAATGAAATTCCAAGGTTAACCTAAGTTAACAAAAACTCCCATGAAAGGAGATTTAATACTTCAAGAAACCAAGAAAGTCATGTTTAATATTCTATGGATTTTATTACAAATTTGTTGAAATAGTTCAATTAATATTTAAAAATTTTATAAATCAGGTCTATTCTAGATTTGACTAGAGTTTGGCTTAGATTTAAAAAATTAACGGTACGGACACTTCACTAAAATACTTGTTAAAGTTCCATATTATACCTATATCTATCTTTTTATATCGGGTGATTTTTTAAGAGGTTTAGAACTTTTAAAAAAAAAAAAAACAAAAAAATCGAAAAAATGAATGAAATATTTATTTGAATCGATAGTTTGAACCTTGCAATTTAATGTTTAAAGATAATTTCATGCAAATGTTGACCGCGGCTGCGTCTCAGGTAGCCCATCCGCTGAGTCCAATTTTGGCATACTCTTTCACACATATCGGCCGGTATCTCACGAATGAATGCATGGATGTTGGCTTCCAGTGCGTCAATCGAAGCGGGCTTGTCCCTATAGACATTAGCCTTGACATACCCCCACAAAAAAGAATCTAATGGTGTCAAATCGCACGATCTAGGCGGCCAATTGACCGGCCCGAAACGTGAAATTAACTGTTCACCAAACTCGCCTCGCAATTGCGCCATTGTTTTGCGTGCTGTGTGGCATGTGGCACCGTCTTGTTGAAACCACATATCATGCAAGTCAAGAACTTCCATTTCGGGCAAAAAAAAGTTTGTTATCATCGCTCGGTAGCGTTCACCATTGACAGTAACGCTGCGATTCGCATCATCTTTGAAGAAATAGGCCCAATAATGCCGCCGGCCCATAAACCGCACCAAACAGTGGCTTTTTCGGGATGCATTGGTAGCTGTTGCAATGCTTCTGGCTGATCTTCACTTCAAATGCGGCAATTTTGCTTATTTACGTACCCATTCAACCAAAAATGAGCCTCATCGCTGAACACAAGCAGCGCGCGATGAACATTTCGAACCGAGCACGAATTTTGATAGTAAAATTCAATAATTTGCAAGCGTTGTTCATTTGTAAGACGATCCATGGTTAAATTGCAAACCAAACTGAAGCTGTTTGACAGTGACACAAGGTACTAAACACACGTCAGCTGTCAAAACCAGTGTTGCCAAAACCAAACCAGCTTAAAAATCACCCGTTACAAAGAACAAATTTGGCCCAGTTTTGAAAAGCTTTATAAACCAAACTATTTACCAAAAACTTATTTTTTGTGCTGTTTTTGAAGCTCTGTTCATATTCCTATTAGAAATAAAAAACAACAAAATATAAAAAAAAAACATAAGATTTTGAATTTTTGCAACGACTTTTGGCTTTTTGGACCATAGTGCGGTGGCGCATTCCAGTGCGGCTGGCGTGTCGTAAGCCTGCTATAAAAAAAAGGACTATACTTACAAATAAGCAGTACGACCAAATTGATAAATAAAAGTCGTTCATGATTGGAATGTGAGTACAGATTTAAATACCTGAGTTACAAAAAAAGTGGCGCACCTTAAAATTTTGCAATATTTTCAATTGTTCCTAAACAAAGATTTTTTTTAAACCTGTTTTGTTTATTAACAAAAAAAACTTGTAATTCATGTCAAAATAAAAAGAGAAAGAAAGTAGGAAGAACTTAGAAATGAAACATAAATTAAGGAAAATGGCCAAAAACTACATAGCTTAACATTTTACATTTTCATTATTATTATTTTTGTTAACGAGTCTTGGTTCCTTCAATAGTGGGTATTGCCTTCCCGAACATCTAACAAAGCTTTAATTCGCCTGGGCATACCTTTTATAAGGTTTGAAGCGAAGCACGGCGGAGTCGTTTAAATTATCCCATTTCAGCCTACTGAGAATGTCTCTGGAAGGGCAGGTCGCCTCCTTATCATTTTTCCCCAGCAGGTCCCAAACGTGTTCGATGGGATTCATGTCTGGGCTCATCGCAGGCCAAGCCATCACTTCGATTTCCACTTCTTGCAAGTATAGTCGGTAACGCAGCTAGCAACGTGTGGTCTATAGCATTGTCCTGCATCAGCAAGAAATTTTCTCCAATAAATGGTGCGAATGGAACCACATATTCCTCCAGAATGTTGCTGATATAATATAACTGGAGTTCACTGATCCTTCCACAATGGATATCACGGTTTTTCCTTGCATGGAAATTCCTGCCTACACCATGACGGAACCTCCCCAGAAATTTTCCCGCTGAAAAGTATTTCTCACCTGATCGTCTCCACGCTCTGCTACGACCATCTGGTGAGCGCCTGGACTCATCAGTGAAAAGAACTCTAATCCAGTCGGCATCGCCATCGGTCCAATCTTAGTGAAGGCGAGCAAATTCCATCCGACGTCGCTTGTGCTGTACCGTGAGTCTCGGTATATACGAGCAAGTCTTCTTGCTCTCAGGCCAATCTCCACCAACCGCCACCTCACCGTTTGAGCATTAACAGCTGTCCCTCTAACGGATCGAAGTCTGTGAGATAGCTCAACCGCTGTTTGGTGACTATCTCGTAGGCTTTGAAGCACCAAATAACGATCATCCCAAACAGGCACACAAATATACCGTTAAACTCAAAAAAAAAATAAAGATCTGCAAAAACATAGCGGCATATTTTTAAAATGATACCAACACATCAAAAAGTATGATTGCGCCACTTTTTTTGTAACTCAGTGTATATTTGCTATAACCAGGCTGATGACTAAGCCATAGCTTTTAAATTCATATTTTGTTCTCTATACTTTTATATTGAAATGAAACATACTTACTAATTGAAATTGTAATTGAATGAAAGTTGAAGAGGCAGAAAAGGGTTTTCAGAAGTCGAAACGAGTGTGGTTCCACAAAATGTAGCCAACATTGTGGACTTGAGGCATTCTGCAGAAGCTTCCTTCATCTGAACAGAATAATAAGTGTTACTTTACTTTATTATGTATATGACCCAATTTTTCGATAGTTGTTTTGTCCTTGTTTTTTAGGCAAATTCAATTCTTCGCAACCTATCTTTTCTATACTACACACATACACACTATAGACACTCTTTCAGTTATAAGAACCCAAGGACACGGAAGAATGCCAAAAACACATTCAATGATCCACAGCGCGTAATGGGTCACATCCTGGACTTGTCTATATTCCTTATATACTCTGCCATCAGCCATCACTATCACCATCACCATTTCACCAACCAACCATCACCACTGGTAGAGATGTTTCCGGTTACATTTTGACTAGCTGCAAAAGTTCAGTACCTAACCTACCTAACAGACCTATATAAGAAAAGGGTTTATGTCTCCAAGAGTATTTCCATTTCCTGTCTCTGGTTGCGGTTGAAATTGTGGAGTTAAGTCTTATTTTATATTTTGTTATTGCTGTTACTGTTGTTGTTATTGTGTTTCTTATTTTTAATGATAATAATTTTCCCTTCCCGAAATTCTGTAAGTTAGTCTTAGAAAGTGTAAGGACACAAGAACGATGAAAGTTGTTCTATATAGGAAGATGGAATGGCAAAGGCAGTGAACAGAGGGTATTACTGTAAGTGAATAGTTATGTAGTATAGGGAGTATAGTATCCTACAACTAATCAGGATGTTGAAATGATTCAGGCCATGGATTGGTAGTTTCAATTGTCTCTGTGTTTCTTTTTTAGGAAGAAGAAGTAAAATTCTTCTTCCGGAAATAGTTTCATTTTGACGTGAATGAAAACCAAAACAGAAGTGCGGAGAATGTCTTAGTAAAAAGGATATGTTTAATGGAATAAGGTATATGGAGGTAATCAAGACATGCTTCGCGAAAGGAAATATTATGCATGACGTGCTGAACATTAAACAACTTTTCCGCAGTTATACTAGTGCCTTGTTTGAGGTTTTTGCTCTCTGCGTCATTAAATTTGAGTTATACATTATTTTGATTCAGAAAATTGAAATTATTTACTTTAATAATTGTTAAATACAAATAACGGGTGTTTTGTTAAGAGGCGGAGAATTTTAAATTGAAATAAAACATAAAAAAATCTTTCCATCATCCTCATGAAATTAGCGTTCATTGACAGATAATTTTATGGCATTCATGTTTGAATATGTTTTCGGGCATGTGGATGTGGTAACTGCAGCTGGCACGTAGATGGCGTATTCTGGAGGTCCAATTTTCACATACTCTACGCAGTAAATCAGGCTGTATTTCAGCAATGTCTGATTTCAAGTGCTCAATTGTGTATGATGTTTCTGGTTTATCAGTGTAGACATGCGACTTAGTATATCAAACGCCTTCTAATCAAGGCAAGAACAAGTTAGTATATAATTATATCTTTGTACCGTTCAACGTTAACTGTAACTACCTAATTATTTTTGAATAGAGCTACAAAAGAAAAATTATAATTATGCAAAAACTACCAGGATATTTTAACTTAACTATTTGTTAAACCATATGCAAAATTACAGCTGCAAATTTTTCCAAAGAGATTGTGTATTGGCGTTTTTCTTTTTTTGGCTCTGAGAAAAGCTCTGAGCAGAGGCAGAGCGATCAGAGCAAAGCTCTGAGCAGATTATGATCAGAGTCCTCAGATTTAATTATGAAACACATTTGAGCACTGAACTGTCATGGAGGTGGAACTAGACAGCATACTTAAAGGCGCTTAGAATAATGCTGATGCTTCAAACAACACATCTCGACCGGTGACGTCAGTGCTTATAAGGGGAGGAATGCGTAGTGCGTACGACTTTTAAGACTGAGCAAATCTGATATGCGTGGCGATCGAATCCATGAATGCAGAAAGATTTTCATAATAAAATTGGATTAAAGCTCAGCACCACTCTAATAAGGAGACTGAAGATAGGCGACTTGGCACAACTTGAAATAGCTACATATATCTCCAGCCAAACAAAATAAAAAACGAATTATAAATTAATTCGTAAACAATAAGTGGTAGCACTTTTATGGCCAAATCACAATCACGCGTTTGGTCGGTCGGGCGTTGACGGGCTTTTTACCGACTTTACGATATCATGTGTCATTAAGCGCGACCATAGAATGTGCAAAACGAAATGTAGCTTCAAACTTCGGGCGTTGAGAAGTTACGAATATGACAGAACAAAAGTTCTGTTTCCTTATAAATGCACGTTACAAATTCTCCGCAGATAAGAGAGAAAAAAAAAATGTCTCTGTAGTTTATGATTTCATTTATAGGGAGTAACAACCAGTGAAATAAATGGCTTTACTAAAGGAGGTAAATACTAATGTCCATTGGGTTTTCTTTTTTAATTATTTCATAATTTTACAACCATCTTCCGAAATTGATAATAACAAAAAAAAAACATTTCTTCAAGCATTTTTAACTTTGATAATTAATCCAAAGAATGACATTAGTCAACAATGTCATTCTTTGGTGTCAACAAATACGTGAAAAATAAGCAAACGTTAGGAAAAAAGAGATATGTATACAACACCGTTTTCACTAAGATCCGTATTGTTTTATTTTCATGCGATGATCTACATGGATCATTGGCGATAATAAAATGCAGCAACAACATCGCCTAAAGGCTTAGCCCAGAAATTTTTCGGGGCTTAACTTAAGGGCGGAATAAAACTGTGTTACACAATTCCAATCATGGTGAACAGTTCTAAGAATCGAAAAAAGTTTTATAAGTAAAAAGAATTTCAATTTTTGGTTTCTTACGATTGTCAAAAATAAAATAAAAAATACTAAAATTAAATAGCGTTTTCCTTGTTTTTCTGATTACTCCAGAAAAATGGTGTGTTTGACAATGACATCTTTTTGCAATATCAACGAGGAAATGTGGATCTACGCTCTCTCTAAATTAAATACATTGTAGCGATCACTGATCTTTATAAAACATTACATAGAGTTCAGTGGTAGCGAAACATCACTCCACAACAGACAACACATAACATGAGACAAGTGTGAATTCGGCCTTAGAGCACGTAAACCAGAGAAAATACCTTCTCCGGAACCAAATAACAATAACCTAAATCAAACATGTCTACTTCCAAAACAGCTGTTTACAATACAAAAAAATCTTTTGTAGGTATGTAGGTACGTTGAAATGAAAAAAATGAAACACAAACTGATTTCACAGGATTTTTGTTAATGAATTGTTTTTAGTTTAGAACCAATTAATGAAAATATACATTTATGCATCTGCTGTAATAATAAAAATGTGCCAATCAATATTCAAGGCTTTATAATATCCAATTCAATATGTATGTTGAATCCTAACTAAACCATTAGTACATATGTATGTACATAGGTTTAACTTTCATTTTTGCTGCTACCTAAAAAAGTCACTCATTGCAAACAAACTTTCTTGGTTTTTCTATAAATTTGATGATAATCAATTGTTTCTTCTAAATAACAAATCATAAATTGCATAAAAACTTTAACATTTGAAAGAAATAGAATAACCAACACAAAAAGGAGAATTATTGTGAGCTGTAAAAGCGCCAGCAAAATAGAAAACAGATCTATTCGGGCGTTGGGTTCCAGCTTACGATATTTACGATCTAAAGCTGCGCAACGCCTGAGGTAACATTTAAAATTGCCACATAAGAGTCCATTGTTTCTATTCAATCTGTCAAAGTCGGAGCGAGCGCACGCGTGATTGTGGTTTGGCTATTAAGCTGTTGTTCGAAAATTCAATGAAATTGATGGAATAAAAAATGGTCAAGTCTAATAAACTGACATTCTAGTATGAATAGTAGGTACACTAAATAATAAAAATAAAAAATATAAAAACGCCATATATCATCGGATTCACTTATTTCATCATTAAGTGAGATTTCAAAAAGAGTAATTGAACAGAACTATAATACTCTGCTCAACAAAAATTGTCAGTACAGGGAAGATAGGACGTTTACCTCTCTCAGTGTGGTTACATTGGCTTGCATAAAACTGTCCCTCTTAAAAGCTCTCATAAGGTTTCTATAGTTAAAATTATAAATAACACTTCACAATTCAAATACTCAATTTCATAAATTTGTTCTTCAAAGCTTCAAATCCAAAAAGTTCCTTAATAAAACTCACAGAAAAAGCTTTTGAATTTGCTTACCATTGGAAAAGGTAACTCTGTTTAGATGAGCACAATTTCAATACATAGACCCACATCGTAGATTCGTTGATAAAGTGTCCAATTTGGTCGAATCGTTTTCAAGTTTTAGGCATCCGAACACACCACGATTCATTTGTATATACAGGGTGTTTTTTTAGACGTGTGGTTTTCAATCTGGTAATGCTTTTTTCGGAGTTGGTCGTTTTGATAGTTGTCACTTGATTTATGCTCAGTTTGGTTTGTCATTTCATAATGGGAATTTCTATTGAACAACGTTTGCAAATCGTGCAAATTTATTACCAAAATAATGGTTCGGTTCGCGCGACGCATCACGCGCTGCGTCCAATATTCGGTCGACATAATCGCCCAGCAGAGTCGGTAATTCGAGCAACCATGGATCAGTTTCGCACCACGTTCACTCTAGTGGATAATGCGCATCTTCAGAGATGCCGTACAGTGCGCACCGAAGACGCTATTGCTGCTGTGGAGCAGAGTATCGAAGAAGACCCGAATATGAATCTATCCGCCATCGCGCGCAACAGTTTATGGAAGATTTTGCGGAAGCGTCTTCGTTTGCGGGCTTACAAAATCCAACTCGTGCAAGAATTGAAGCCGAACGACCATCAAGCGCGTCGCACGTTCGGTGAATGGGCCCAAAACGAGATGGATAATTGATCACTGAAACAGTTTATAAGATATTAATGTACATAAATAAGCCATAAAATCAAAAAAATAAATAAATTGTTTTAATACATACTTGCTTGAAACATCAAGAATTGGTTCTTACCTTTGTGCATCCACTGTTGTGAACAATTTTATTTTGGAACAGTGTAAGAATAAAGTAAAAGGAGCAAAATATTACTAAATAATTTCTTTTAAATTTTTTTTAATAAAATAATATAGAATACATAATTCGTCTTTTTTTATATTAATTATAGATTTTAATTTTAACTGTTTTTAAGGTTTTGCTTTAATTCCTCTCTCTATTAATTTTATTTTCTTTTTTTTTATAGACTTGGAAATTTCCTTTAAGAAGAAACAAAACTTGTAGCGATATCATCATGCGTTCAAAAGTTATGATTTTTCGACCACAGTGCGCCGCCACGCCACCGGCCGCCGCTTTAACTATATAAATATCCTGCGGATGACCTTGCGGACAATTTTTGTTTGAAGACACGAAGAATAGACTACGGAACAAGGCTTAAATATTTTGTTTACCTCCGCCCGTCGTACCCACATGTTCTTTCAAGATGCTGATGGTGCTACTGGCCTACCCTACCCATGCAATTTGACGTTATATGATATGAAATTATTCAATTGATGAATAATGTCGAAAATGGACACATAATCGACCAGCTGGTTCCTAAGACAATAGCTTCCGACTTTTTTCCCAAAAGGGTGATCTGAAAAAAAAGTTTTACGAAACAATCCCTCATCAGTCTTTTGCCAACCTTAAAATAGACTCCTATTGTACATAAAGTTTATCTCATAACATTTATACTGTTTATATCGGGTTTTTCAATAAGAGCGCTACAAAGGTTTTTTTTAGATATCAATGAAATTCTTTATTCCCGTGAAAGAACGTTCGATGCCATTATGTATGGAACTCGATTTCTTTTGCATGGCCACCACGGGAACGCTTGCAGAAGTCCAGACGCTGAACCAAACTTAAGACGGTTTTCAAGCATAAATCAGCCGATACTGCTGCAATTTCACGTTCGATATTCGTAAGAAGTTCATCAATCGTCGCTGGCTTGTTGGCATAGACCATAGACTTGACGTAGCCCCACAACAAATAGTCTAACGGCGTCAAATCGCACGACCGAGGCGGCCAAGCGACTGGACCATTTCGTGAGATAACACGTTCTCCAAACTTGGTTTAAAATAAATTGATTGTGACATTCGCTGTGTGGCTTGTGGCGCCGCCGCGCAGTCCATATCATCCAATTGGGGCCAAAAATATTCGGTTATCATCGAACGGTAGCGATCCCCATTCACAGTAACGTGCCGGTCTTGATCATCACGGAAGAAGTACGGCCCAATGACGCCGCCGCGCCGGCCCATAAACCACACCAAACCGTAATTTTTTTCGGGATGCAATGATGACTCATGGAGTATGTGTGGATTGCTGCCTGACCAATACCGCATATTTTGTTTTTTGACGAAGCCATTCAGCCAGAAATCAGCCTCATCGCATAAGATGATTTCTCGATGAAAATCCGAATTATTTTCAAGTTGTTGATCAGCCCAATTCACGAACATACGACGCTTCTGGTGGTCAAGCGGCTTCAGTTCTTGCGTCAATTTAATCTTGTAAGGATGTAGGCCAAGATCTTTTCGCAAAATTCGCCACAACGACGTCACAGAGATGCCCAACGCTTGAGAACGACGTGTGAGAGCCACAATTAGGCTTTCTGCATCTGAAGCATCAGCGGCAGTAATGTTCTCGACACTACAGGCATTTCTTTGTCTCACTGGCACGGGAACATTTTGTACTGTGCCTGTGGATTCAAATTTTTCAACTAGACGCTCAATTGTTGATCTGCTAGGACGATTATTACGACCATAAATTGGACGTAGTGCTCTTAACGTTGGGGCCACTGACTCCGAATTTCGGTAGTAAATTTTAATAATTTGGACTGGTTGTTGGCTCGTATATCTTTCCATCATGAAATGGTAAACCTTACTGAAGAGAAATGTCAAAAGAACGGCAAGAAATATGGCCTCGTTTGATGTCCCTGTTGCTCTACTTTTTGTAGCGTCCCTGTTGAAAAACCTTTTATAATATCGCAATAGCTAAATAGAGATATTTGTTAACTTTGGTGCTATTAATAAACACACGTCAAAATATTATTATTTATTCACACGTCTGAAATAAAGAGGAAAACTTTGAAAGCCATTTGAACCCTTAATCGAATGTATAACTTTTTTGTCTGGAAAAAAGTTTCGACTGACGATGACAGGATGAAGAACTTTTCCATATTATCTGAACAACAATATAGTAGGTATATACCAATACTCTTATACGGGACGTGTCAAAGATATATGATTTATCGATAGGCTATTGAATGTCTGATTGATGTCAAAAAGTATCTTCTTATATTATATTCTTCAAAAAGTAGTTAATTTTATTGATTACATTGCTTTGTTGGTCCTGGGGGAGCAATTTCAAGTTGTTAATCAAGTTCATCATGAAGATATGGCCTTTATGTTATAAGAAATAATTTTTTTTTATGATTAATTAATAAATTTGTTTGTTTATATTTGGAAATGTTATATTATATTTATTATGGCAGGAAAATTTGGTATTAAATTCAGTAACTTGATATTTTAATTACAGATTTTTTTTTTTAAAGTGTTGAAAGATGGAATTGAATTCCTTTCCCTTACCTATTTTTGTCCAAGAAAACTGTTGACAAATGGATTTGATTGCACTCTTAAGTCTTAATTGTTTCAATTTCAAAATATTTTAAAGATAAGTGTGAATCATTGTATGATAAAATCTAAACACGGGTTTTGAAGCCAAAAATATTGTGTGGAATTATTTTTGTTTTTATAAATAGAGCTGCAAGCAGAAAAAAAAACATAGTATTGCACCAGTGCCGTCGAAGCAATATTAATGAATTAATGCAAAATTTTAGACAAATTAATACGGTGTTAAAGTGTTTTTTAGTATTAGTATGATGCTAGATTAAAAAGAGGATTTTACAAATTTTAAACGAGTTAGCATCACCATTAAATTACCAAATGCGTAATTTCTGTTTTATGTGATTTTTAAGCTGGTTTGGTTTTGGCAACACTGGTTTTGACAGCTGACGTGTGTTTAGTACCTTGTGTCACTGTCAAACAGCTTCAGTTTGGTTTGCAATTTAACCATGGATCGTCTTACAAATGAACAACGCTTGCAAATTATTGAATTTTACTATCAAAATTCGTGCTCGGTTCGAAATGTTCATCGCGCGCTGCTTGTGTTCAGCGATGAGGCTCATTTTTGGTTGAATGGGTACGTAAATAAGCAAAATTGCTGCATTTGGAGTGAAGATCAGCAACAGCTACCAATGCATCCCGAAAAAGCCACTGTTTGGTGCGGTTTATGGGCCGGCGGCATTATTGGGCCTATTTCTTCAAAGATGATGCGAATCGCAGCGTTACTGTCAATGGTGAACGCTACCGAGCGATGATAACAAACTTTTTTTTGCCCGAAATGGAAGTTCTTGACTTGCATGATATGTGGTTTCAACAAGACGGTGCCACATGCCACACAGCACGCGAAACAATGGCGCAATTGCGAGGCGAGTTTGGTGAACAGTTAATTTCACGTTTCGGGCCGGTCAATTGGCCGCCTAGATCGTGCGATTTGACACCATTAGATTATTTTTTGTGGGGGTATGTCAAGGCTAATGTCTATAGGGACAAGCCCGCTTCGATTGACGCACTGGAAGCCAACATCCATGCATTCATTCGTGAGATACCGGCCGATATGTGTGAAAGAGTATGCCAAAATTGGACTCAGCGGATGGGCTACCTCAGACGCAGCCGCGGTCAACATTTGCATGAAATTATCTTTAAACATTAAATTGCAAGGTTCAAACTATCGATTCAAATAAATATTTCATTCATTTTTTCGAATTTTTTGTGTTTTTTTTTTAAAAAAAGTTCTAAACCTCTTAAAAAACCACCCGTTACTTACTCCATCTGTCACTTTTGGAATATCAAATGTCAAAAAGTATGATTGCTTACATTTTTGAACGAACATTGACTATATTTTAGGTGTGTTCCAGCTTGAGTTTATTAAGAAAATATAGCTTTACTATGATTATAGTTAAAACATTGTTTGGAAGCAACAATATTTTAGCAATGCGCTTTAATGTAAGAACATTTTTAAGTATGTGATATTTTTCGACAGTGTTTTAAAATTTGGGCAAAGTGTAGCCGAACAAAAAAATACTCAGAGGAAATTCAATTTCGCGTTGCATAAATTTTAAAACATTTTTTCTTTATTCGATAATTCTTCTGACGGCACTGACGACACAAAGAAACTTGTCCCTTCTTGATATCTGGCACACTTTTCGTATGTTTTTAGGAATTCAAATTAAATGCAAATATAATTTGTAAATAACAACAGAACAGAAGCGATTGAAGGTAACAAATTTATTTGCTTTTAAGCATACTCGTACTTAATAGTGAACAAGAAAGAAATCAACTGTATTTTAAGGCTTTTGATCAACTCTCTTACGGTATCATCTTGTTTACATTAAAATTGTTTACATTGCCTCCTGGACTCATCTTAATAATAGATTTAACCAGGTCAAATTCCATAATTCTTTCTCTTATCCTTTCATTGTCAAACATAGGGGTTCCCCAGAGTAGTCACTTAGAACCTCTTCTTTTTATCTTAACTATCAATGATGTTTTCCTCTGTATCTGTACACGTTCTAGGTAGTAGACAAATTCTAACTTGTTTGGATGATATGAACATTTAAAAAAGCATTAAATATGCCAGTGATCGTTTACTTCTGCAAGATGTTATAAACAGTTTTTTTAATTGGTGCAATCCAAACTAAATTTGTTTGATAATTATCTTCAATTTGTATTTAATTCTACTGTACTACCTGTGTAAAATTAGCTTATTCCTACATATCTTATAAGATATTGTATCTTTCAGTTAGTAAGCATTCACGAAAAAACAAAATAAATATTAATCCTATTAAGGCCCACATTTTTCAGTGTGAGATTTTACTAGTTTCGGGGTTAAACCGGAGTTAAATCCTGAAACATGTTTTTCAGACAATTTAGATATTGAGTTCACTCAACAAATTTGGTGAGTTAACTGAATAGGCATTTCTGAAAGATGCGCGTCAAAAATCTATTCAAATCGAGATAAGACACTATAGAAAGGATGATCTTCATAGTGATGCCATCTCAAATTCGATGGCGAAACATTGATTTCTAAACTGTTACACTTTGATTTCGATAGATTTTTGACAAGTAGGAGTTAAATTTAATTCTTCACTGAAAAACTACTTTTGAGTTAACTCGGGATTAAAGTATTTGCAGGATTAACTAACTCTGATTTAACTAGGAGTTAAGTATCAGAAAATGATTTTTTCTAAAAACAAAATTATTGGATCGATTATTAGAAAAATTATTCTACATTATATAGTATTGAAAGTTTCAAAGGCTTTGGAGTTCACTTAACCTCTAATCTCAATTAATTAAGTTGTATTAAATTCAATTATCGTGTGTGAAACTTAAATTTTCTTAATCTGGAATTAATTGTTTTTTTCTCAGCCATTTGCTTGGCGTGCATGAGTCTTCCAACCGTATGTGGAAGCTTTAAAATTTTATTTAAATAACAGTCAAAACAGTTCACGACAGTTATAGTTTAAATTGGTATTGTTTTTGTGTTTATTTATTTATATGTAATAGTATTTGTTTTAAGTACTCACCACTAACACTGCACTAATGGATGAGTCAGATGAACACTTATTTTATGTTGCCAAACCTATGGTCGCAAGATGCTGCTATTACTAAACTCAGTTCGACAAAGATCTGATAGTGTCTGATAGGATATCCTGGAAAATGCAATAGTAATACACATTTTCAAAAAAATATTCCTTTCTCAGAGAACTTGACAGTACGAGAAGGTGTTCGATGGAATTGCACGATCATTACCACATCATACACTTTGTGCAATTCAAAGAAGCAGTTATATTGCCAATACACAAAAAAGGAAATTCATCAGATCCAGCGAATTATAGAGGAATATCCTTACTAAATTCATCCTACAAGATATTTACTGCAGTGTTAAAAAATCGCTTGACGGAATGGATATCGACAGAAAACTTACTGAAAGAAAACCAAGCAGGATTTAGGGCGGGATACTCTACACTAGGCCAAATATTTGTTGCAGAATCTTTTATTCAACAAAACAAGAAGCTCTATGCCTTTTTCGTGGATTTTAGAGCAGCATTCGACTCTATTGATAGAAGTTCAATGTTTTACAAGCTATATGGAAGGGGAATGTCGCTAAAGTTTAGGCGAGTGCTGTAAACGTTGTATGAAGAAACGATAGCAGCAGTATGGAATGGGGAAAATTTATCTGAGTGGTTCGAAACGAAATCAGGTGTAAAACAAGGATGATCCTTAAGTCCTCAACTTTTTTCACTGTTCCTGGATGACCTCTCAGATTGTTTACCAGGAGGTGTAGTGTATGCGGAAACTTGGATCAAAAGTTTGATGTTTGCGGATGATGTAGTGCTGCTGGCCTACACACCAGAATCTTTACCGCTCATGATGAATAGGTTACATGATTACTGTTGTTTGTGGAATCTAGAAGTAAACCTTCAAAAATCTAAAATCATAACAGGTATTCAAACAAGGTGGTGGAAAGTGAAAAATGGAAATTCAATGGCGTTGATGTTGATGAGGTTAAAAGCTATAAGTATCTTGGTATTCATCTTACAAAAAGCCTAAGTATGGAAATGCACCTTCAAGAAAAGCTCTCCCAAGCAAAGACGCCAATCAACACAACGTGGAAAGGATGTTTCGGGAATACATATGTATCTCATCAGTTTTACTATATGCTGAGCAAATATGGGGATATAAGCAGCAAAGTTGAAAAATTATTGAGATACTACCTGAAACGAGTTTTTCACTTACCTTCGAATACACCAAACTATTTACTGATGATAGAAACTGGTCTGTCGCCCCTCTTTACGAAAACTCCAAATAGACTTAATTCTAAAACCATTTAATATGGTAGATTCGCGACTCCCCAAAAAAGCTGCTTTAAAAACAATTAGAAGCAAATCGAGTTGGTACGCAGAATGGTTAGAGCTTGCTCAACTATGCAATTTGGAGACCTGAGTATCGAAAATATAGCTAATTGGAGACCGGTACTGAACAAACTTATTACAAAAGTGGACGAATATTATGTAACAAAGTACAGAGAAGATGCTGCAGGGTCAATTTACAGAGGAATTTACAGCCGTTTGAATCACAATCTATTGCAGAAGAACTACTTTAGAGATGAAAACAGTGTGCAATCAATTTCAATGATGGTTAAACTTCATGGAGAAATGCTTTGCTTAAATTATATGCCTCACAGGGATAACTTACCGTGCTTGTGACAGCTTTGCAATCTGGAAGAAAGGGAGGATATTCTGCATTTCATGGGAAAATGCCCTGTTCTTTGTGAAACAAGAAAAAGTGTTTTAGGAAAAAGCTTTCTCAGTGATGCAGAATGTATAAACCTTTTAAATTACCTCACTGTTCCACAACTATTCCAATATTGCCTTAGCTTACAGAGATAAAATAATGAGGGAAAGCTTTTGAAAAAATTTGAAGAAAATATTTATTTACTATTATTGTAACTTCAATTAAACAAGAATTTTCATTGTACATATTTAATATAAAATACCTATAAAGATAAATTAATGAATAACAAAATTGTCAATCTGGCAGACGGCAATGCCACGCTTAATTGTTTTTGTAATTTAATGTTATATATTTTAAAGAGTTTAAATAAAAACAACCTACCTACCAACTTACCTACACTTTTTTCAAACAAGAAGAAATTATTCGCTGGAAATTGGCAATTTTTTCAAATGTTTTTTTGACTCAAACAAAATGTAAATTAACAGAAACATATAAAAAAATGCAGTCTATAATTTTGTTTTAAATGTAGCTTATAAGTATCTACTCAATGTAATTACGCATATAACTTTTCCGATCCAATACTCAGCAGTGCAAATTTATTCGAAATTTATTCTCAACTTCTTCAATGTCAATTCTTAAGTTCAAGGTTTTTTTTTCCAGCCAAACAAAATAAAAATATATAAGTTCAAGGTATTTTTTTCAAGCCAAAAAAATAAGTATTAAGCATTTTAATTGTTCTTCGATAAAAAAAATCATAAACAAAAACAAATAAACAAATTAAACTGCACGACTCTGTTAGCACCTAATTGTGTTTGCATGGTTTAAAGCCAGATAAGGAGATTAAGGGACTTAAGAACTAGAAGGCATCTGTGTTTTGATGTTTTACTAAATTGAAAATTGTATGCATGTATTTTTTTAAGAACCAAACATAACGGTACCTGCCATATAAGGGTTTTTAAGCGTTGAAGAAAATATTATTTTCTTAAAAACGGCTCCACTTATTTTTATAAAAAAAGAATGTTGATTTTATTCTTGTTTCCGAATTTTTTTTTATGGCACACCTTCAAAGAGCCGTTTGCTGATACACACATTTTAAACAGGGCAACAACAGGAAGCCTGAAATTTAATATATTAATATTTTTTTTTAAATTGAATTGCTTTTTGATATTTCGCCGCCGCGGCCGAACAATGGTCCGTTTGTTGAATTTTGGCTACACTTATCAAATTCCAAGTCAATTCTTGATGAAAATTATTAAAATGTGTATGAAATAGGGTTGCCAAGACCTTGGAGTTTATGGATTTAAATTTAAACACCATGAGCTAATATTTCGACAAAATGCATTGAAAATGATCCATTTTTGACAGAATTTTCTAAAGGCAACCCATGTCCACTTATTGATTTGAATGTCATCGTTCCTCTTAAAAACTCAAATTAAAATTGTTCCTTTAGAAAAAAAAAACAAAAACATTTAATAAAAACTTAAAAAAAATAATTTTAATTTAAATTAGTTTTATTTGTACCGCTCTTAACATAAGCCTTATAGTAAAAGTCTAAAAACATTGAAGCCATAAATACGTTTTGAATCACTGCCATGGAATTCATAAAATTAAACGATAAATTACACCAATTATTAATCAATGGCATTCCGAAATGGAAAATAAAATAGCAGAATTGTACAATCTGCAATTGTGTAATCCTCCTCTTCCATGGTAGCAAGTCGATTTTCAGATCCATTGATGAGACCAAATAATACGAGTACATTGCAATATGAACCAGTGAATTAAGAATGCCCAACATTGTAGGATGGCTTCCTGAAATAGTAAATGAATATCGTTAGAATAAGTTGACTCTCGTCCTGTTACATAATACCTAAGTAAAGTTCTGATTAGTTATCTGACACATAAATATTGAAACAGAGTCATAAGTCCACAATCCATAATTAATTGTACTTGTATCTATTATATCCCACTAAGGAAAATCAAAAGATATCTGGAATTTTTGTCTTCTGTGGATTTATGACCCTGTGCAACACTATTTAAGTGTCGGATAACTAATCACAGCTTTACAAAGACATTGTGAAACAGGCCCTAAGTCAATATAAAGGTTTTTATACAAGGACATTTGTAAAAAAGACTTTCTTCATACCAAAGAAAAATTTCATATAAAGCCAAACTGCAAACACCATTATGGCATGATGATAAACATGAAGAAAGGATATTTGACTGTTCTTTTTGCGGAGAACAAAAAATACCTGAAAATTATTAATTAACATTATCAAAATTTAATTATTTTATTTGAGATCAATAATGATATTTTATTATTATTTTCAATTACCGTGTCGAAGAGATCCAAATACTTTGTGATGTAATAGATGTAAGAAACGTGCATAAGGCGCAGCACGCTTGGCGAAGTATCTGTGAAGTCAACAGGATGACAGGTTAGACTGAAGCCCTTACGCATATATGAGTTTGAAAGACCCTTGAAATAAATGTTGAACAAATTTAATAAATTATTGTTACTGGCAAAAAAAAATTGCTTTGAATTTATAAATTAAGCAACTCAGATCACATTTAGATACTTTACATTTTTACTTATTTTATAAATGTTTACCAAATTAAAAAAATTTCTAAAAAAAAAGTACTTGCCAGACGATGTCACTTAAACAACAGGACATCTAAAATTTCATATACTTATATTTTTTTTTTTTAATTTTGATTGCTTTTTTGACACTTCGTCTCCCCGCCGGTAGCACAGTGGTCCGTTTGTTGAATTTTGGCGACACATATCATATTCCAAGCTAATTCTTGATGAAAATTTAAATTCAATACACTATAAGTAATTTGGGGACGTTCAATTCAGTGGTACTGGATATTTTTTTGAATTTAAAATGGGGCTTCAAAATTTAGCTCAGAATATGGTTAGAAATTTCAAAATAAAAAAAAAAAAAACATACTGTCAAAAACAAACAAATTAGTCAAATTTATCTTTTAATTGTCTGAAAATTTATACTTAAATGTGTTATTTCCTTATGAAAGCTAATCCAGATATGTACCAAATTGTTGGTTAATGTTCCTCAATATTATTTATAATTTATTAGGAGCTTCATCGGAGGTAATTTAATTTAAATCGGTTCAATCGATAGAGAAAAAATTAGGAAAAATGGGCCTATGGGAGATACTATTATTAAAGGCTGTTGTTTAAATTGTGACTCTCAGCATATCAGCACTCAGATCAAATATCATAAATTTCATAGAAGCAGTTTTTGATTAAATTTAAAAGTTTTTTAAATAGCTTTGTAAAGTAGTAAGTTGAAATACTAGTTTCCAAAAATTCTGTTTAGTCGAAATTATGCTTGATTTTTTTAATTCTGTATGATCAAAATTCTGACCGGCCAAGATTCTGTTTTTCAAAATTTTATTAAACCAAAACATACTTAATTTGTGTCATGTAGAATTTTGTATGAACAATAAAATTTATTATTTTAATTTAATATCCAAATAAATATTTATTTGAACATTTTTGTTAATATACCTCTTATTTTTACACTTCTTAAAAGTTTTTACATTCGAAAATTTGATTAAAATTACAAAATTACACTGAAAAAAAGGTTGTTAATATCAATATACTGTTTTTTCATTGTCCAATAATTTCTTTGTTGCCATTACCAAAATTTGTATTTTAAAAATGTTTACTCAATAAACGATTTGTTGGCTCAGTTAAACTTCGTTTATTGAAAATTTTAATTCAATAATTGTTGATAACCGGTTGCTTGTATTAATAAACCGTTTTTTTTGACACAATAAACTCATATATTGCGGTAAACAATTTTTTCATAAAAAGACTCTTTTACTTTGATAAATACGTTTATTATCTCAATAAACTCATACATTGCGCTTATGAACCGTTTGTTGGGGATAGAGTCTGACATCTTTTACTTTTATAAAGAATTTTGTATTTAAAATTAATTAATTTTCGAACGCAATTAATAGTTGATCGTGCCAATAAACCACCACACTCTCCGAAAAATAACCTTGTCATAAGCATTATAATTTTCATAGAGCCAAACCGAAGCAGAAATCGTTCACTTCCAATACTAATTAATGCGGATTAATTTTTTACAGTTTCCTGCGTCAAGTTGCGCCAGCCTCCTTTAAATAGTCTTCGACTTACTGATCTTTGATCAGGGGAGTATTATTTACGTAAAGGTGAAAACAAATTTTGGTTCATACAAAAATCGTTGATACTTTTTTGGGTTTCCGGTAAATTTTAAATGTCAAAGTTGTTATGAGAGTTGTTTCAGATAATGGCTGCCATACATTTTCTCATCTTCTTGCTTAAGAACTCTCTGAGAACTCTTGCTCTAGTGAAGGGAACCAGGCCTCAGGCCAGCCAGAAACATAAAAGAACTCCAACTTCGAACCAGACAAAAGTAATATTCTATTAATTGAATGATCGCCATTTCTGTCAACATATGCTGACGTATTTTCCGTTGGTGCATTAAATCTTATAATCTTTTTGACACACCTTGTTCCACTTTCAAGCCACAAAGAAGTTGAAGTTGAGTTTAAGCGTCTAGAGAATGATAACTTTTTTTTTTAGAACTATGAATGTTATTAATTTTCGATAAATTATATTTCAAAGCTGTTTTACCGACCCGACAATTTTTTAAAATTGAAATGCATTTAAATCGCAAGTTACTTTCTGTTTGAAGTGCACAGTGTGCATTACATAAAGTTCCATCTAAGAAACGTCATCACTTTCACTTTAAAAAAAAATTATTGAATATTGGGTCTGTTCGTTTACATGCAAAAATTGCCTTTTTCTACCAATTTTAGTCTAATTTTATTTTTATAATTTTTACTTCCGAAAAATTGGTGGTTTTGAGAAGTAAACGAAACAGAGGTAAAATTGTCACTTCCCTGACTAAAATTTAATTTTCTGTCACAACTGTCAACTAATAAATACTGACAAATAAGCAAATTGTGCGCGTTCGGAAAAATGAGATCTCCGCTAAAAAGTGAGCAAGGGAATCCAATTTTTTTTCCTCAGGATTTTGACAGTAAAACTCAAAAATTTTGCGAAGGAATCCTAAAGGGCCCTACACACCATCCGTGTTACTTGTCAGGTAACATTGACGTTTTTTTTTTGTCAGGTAACATTTATGAAAATAAGCCTTCACACATATCAATGAACATTGACAATGATTTTGCTTAAATTCTGTTTACTTGTTTCATAAACTTCAAAGACGATGGATACTAATAATTTGTGTGAGGTAACGGACTTTAATGAAGATTTTGTAAACAAATACCACCATAAAAATGATAAACCCTACACAACTTCAATATTTTATCAGTAAACATTGAAGAAAATCAAAATAATTTTTCGTTTGTCAATGTATCAATATTACTTGTGATGAACATTGAAGTGCTTACTAACGATCAATGTAACCTGAATCGAGACTAGTTCAAGTAATATTGTCAGATAACATTGACGGTGTGTAGGACCCTTAATGTTCATTTAATTGATTTTGCTATGAGGTCTTTGAGAAAAAAAAAACTGAGGAAAAAAAATTTGGAATCGATTACTCACTTTTAGAAGGAGCGAAATATCTGAAATCTTAACTTCCTGAATGTTACAAATTTATTCTTGGAAAATTTTTAAGAATTCACTGCCATGTCAAGATCTTATGATGGCAAAACTTGACAAATTATCGTATATTTTCCGAAAATTCTACAAAATTGGTGTGGTTCAAAAATATGCCAATGATCAACTTGTCACTTTACAAATTGTGTACTGTCACACTTGTCAATTTCTATGAAACATAGCCTAAGGACTTCAAGACTTTCATTTCATTTTTAGCTGTACCACAGCTTTCATATGTACATATTTCATATTTCCAGGCTGGAGCATTGATTGGTTTTAGTGACGCAATCACGTTATCTTTACAGACAGTACCTACTTCGGAAACCACACAGAAAAAAATTCCACGGAAGTTTTAATGCAAAATGAATGATAACATGAACAGTAACTGTCTGAATACACTTGTTTAGCTGTAGTTCGTATAGAATTGTCAAAGTTGAAAATTACGAATATAAGTGTAAACTGTACCTAAAGCTATATTTGAAACAAAAAAGTGTATTTTATAGAACAAGAACAATTATTTTGTTCAACCAAAAAATGTATTGTACATTCTACTGCAAAATTTACTGTTTTCAATTTAACAGTAGAATGTGCAACAAATTTTACAGTCTGACTGTACATTTTACGAAAGGTCCTGTTATTTTCAAAATTCAGTTGTGAAATTCAAACCCATATCTCTGTTAAATTGAAAACAGTGGTTGTCGGGTCAATTTTGCAGTCGAATGTACAACAAATTTTGTTGGGTGTTCAGCCAGTAAAAGTATCATATTGGACTGTAAATGTTTAACAAGGTGTCAGAACAAGCGTTCTGAATTCATCACGTTTGTCTTCAAGAGTAATATTTTTCAAAGAAGCATACAGTTAAGTAAGGTTATGTAGATGTAGCTGTCAAATAAGAAGGGTCATCAAGTCATAATCTTTTGCAGAATACAAAATCGATGTAAGGGGTCCGTCATCTAACGTTTTTTTTTTCAACTAGTACTTATTTCGTGAATGGTAACACTTAGCTCATGTCTGATTTGACAGATAATTAGTTTTATCCTTCCGCTGAACGAATATGTTTGTGTATACGCTTCGCTAAGTGAGCCTGCGATCGACTTAGAGAAGATGCCGATTTTGCCAAAAAAATCATCTTTTCAGATGAAGCTCATTTTGATCTTGGCGGGTAGTAAACAAGCAAAATTGTCCCATTTGGGGCACAGAAAACCCGCACGCATACATTGAAAAGCCGAAACACCCAAAACGAGTCACTGTTTGGTGTGGATTTTGGTCCAGAGGCATAATTGGGCCATTTTTCGAAAATGAGCAAGGAGTGGCCATTACAGTCAATGGCGATCGTTATCGGGCCATGTTGAACGAATTTTTGTTCACAAAAATTGAAGAGGAGGATATTGGTAACATTTGGTTTCAACAGGACGGCGGTACGTGCCACACAGCCGAAGCTACACTCGATGTTTTGCCCCATTTTCAAAAAAAAAAAGAAGTTATTGGGCGGACCCTTTCGAAGGCGAAATAAATGTACATAGTTATGTTTCTGTTTGTTTCTATGTACAAAAATACTACCTAAAATTTTACACAATCATACAACCTTAATAAGATTAGATCTTCGATCTTTAAGCTTCAATTTAACGGCTGCTCTCATCGACGTTCTTTGCGTTTATCGAAGCACGTCAACTGCAACATAAATGCACCCCAATTCTACCTAATGAATAATTGTATATTCGATTAATAGGTACTTACAGTTAAACATGTTGAAATACAGTCTTTCTGACCTTTAATAGGTTTTCACACTACTTTAAAAAAATTCAAACTACTACTTACAACGGAAAATATATATCCGTTCAAGACAATTTGCATTATATTATGCAATCGAATGAATAGCTTCACATCGATGGGTTTTCGGCTTTCCATCCACTGAGGTCCCCATTTTTTGACAAACATCACATATAGCACGAGAATCGCAGCAACTGGCAAAGCGGACCCACCCACCAATGGCAGATGTTGAATACGCGGATCTGGAATTCAAAAACACTTGTAAGTGATGCTTCAGTGATGTTTCATAGGATGTAGGTACATCATATACCTTTGTGAAATGTTCCAGTAAAATCTCTAAGTGCTTGTATTACAAGCTTAGTCACTTGCGCCATTTTTTAAATATTGTTTTTTTTTTTCTCAAAACACAACTAAATTAACACTGTTTTCAAAACCGATGGTGGTATTTTTAAAAACACTTCTTTTCAATGAGAATATGTCCCATATATTGGGTTTATAATAATATATTCAAGCAGAAATTTTTACTTTAATTTTAAAACTAATTATTAGCCAATTATGGAATGTGTTATGTGTGTTGTATTTTTCCGTTCTCGTCGTGTCGCGTCGTCAACAATTTATTAATCGTAATCGATACACCAATGAATGCGCAACGTTTGACTGTGTTCTGGAAACTAAATTTGGATATTGGTCCCGTTTCCAATAATTGAAGTTCTATTTATTTATTTGCCCATTTGTTTTAAAGGAAATGAAAGACGGGAAAAGTGAAAACGTCATAAATAAATTGTGTATTACTATTGTTTATTTTGATTGGTTTGGTGTGTTTTTTAGAACTTTCCAGCATTTGTTGTGGTGTATTTGTTTCGATTATAATCAAACATTTGAATTGTAAAATTGAATATTATAATTTTATTCCTATAGACTTTATTTTATAAACATGAACAGAACATAACATAAAAAAAACAAAACAAAATAAAATATGTATAAAACTATTGAACACATACATCGAATTTGATATTATTGAAACCGATTATGCATTAATACCCCTACTAATATTTGTTTGAAAATGATGACATTAATTAATCAATATTCATATAGTTTCCAGGTACCTATATGGTTTCTTCGTTGTGATAAATTTATTTTGATAAAGCAGAAGCATAGGAATATGTGATTTTAATTTGATTTTAAAGCATTTGCATGCATGCGTTTGAATATTTTGAATGCAATAGGCCTTGACTTTGGACAAATGTTCGCATAGGCCATGGGGTATTATCTAAATATAAGCGTGGAGAAAAATATTACGTAAAGGGAGGCATGATTTGATTTCAAAAACAGAAAAGTTCTTTTTTTTTAATCATAATGGGGCATATTCATAGTCACTTTTAAACTCCAGTTTATCTTAGACTGGGGTTTATTCAATGTTATTTATTAGATAGGATAAACCCAGGTCTAAGATAAACTGGAGTTTAAAAGTGACTGTGAATATGCCCCAATGTAGCTAGCTGTCTGAAATTCTTCTAAGATCAATAACGGTGTTTTTTTTTGAAAAAAGTAAATAGCCAGCTCAGCAAACACCAAATAATAATTTTTTGTTTTGTGTATAAACAAAAAGGCAATGTTTATGCAGGTCGACAGACAAGAAAAAAAAAATTCACGACTTGATTGCACAAAGTTGCTATTGTGGTTAACAACTGTATTACATCGTTTAACGAGAAAATATTAAAAGAGTCAAAAGTACTAAATAAATTAAATTTTTGTTTGATTATGTCTTTGTTTATAAAATAATGTTTTTAAAAATTTTTAAATGCATTATTGTTAAAACTATTGAGAAGCATCAGATTGCAAAATTATAACAAAACCGGTTGAACCATCAAAAATATATAAGCCGTGTTTTATTGGTAATTTTATAGCCAGCGCAGTAAAATTTCCCTTGGCAAACAAAAACAAAGAGTGTCGATAAATAAGCCAGTAAAAGAGTGGATATAAAAGTGGTTATACATAGTTAGAACTTTGAAGATGGCGCTCTTGAAAAGTATTCACGACTTGAACCTTAATGTTGTTTTTACTCACAAAATGGATGTGATCTATGATATTTGTAGCGAACACAGCCTAAAGTTGCTAAAGCAATTTATTAACACAGCCAAACCGTTTTATTGGTACTTGATTATTGCGCTAGCTATAAATTACCAATAAAACACAGCTATAGGTACTTGAATAACCAAAAAATAAGACCATTTTCAGAAAAAAAAAAGGGAAAACATAATTGATTCAGTGAACAGTTTTTGAAGAAATATTATTTCAAACTTAACATTTTGAAAAATAATTTTCAAACAAATTTTTTGTTGAAAATTTTACATAAAAAAGTACCTACTCTTTTTTTCACAATTCAATGCTCTTATAAATTTTAAGTGAAACACAGAGAACCGGATTCTTGTACTTTTTGAGAAAATTTAAAATAACTAAATCTACTTACTACCTACGCTACGTAGTGGAAATAGAATCTTAACATTAATGGATTGGATTCAAATTAAGAGAATTTATTTCTATTACTTTCTATTACTTTCAATTTTCGAAAGAAGAGATTTTATAATCTGGTTTTTAATGTTTGACTTAAAATTAATAAAATATATAAAAATATATAAAAAAAAACATTTTATCGGGATTGCAAATTTTAAAATTTCCTTTCCAAATAGACGAACATTTTGTAAAAATCTGGACAGACTACAGCAGAAATAATAAATTCCGCACAGAATTTGTTAATGTCAAAGAATAAGCAATCCGCACGTACCCTAATTTTTATAATATCAAAGCCACCGCCAGCCGCTTTAATTGAACGTTCCATAACAATGGTAAAATTTGAAAATTGCATATTGAAATCAACTGGCAAATGCCCTGGTTTTGACAAAATCTTATACCACATGATAAAAAACTGCCCTCATTCTTTAAAAACCTAAATATAATTAAATTTTTAACACCGGAATCATTCCCTAAGTCTGGAAAACGGCAACAATGATACCCATCCCAAAACCAAAGAAAGAACTCACCGAATTTAGCAGTTGTTATCGCACAATTTCTTTACTCCTCAGTTCTCGAAAAATACCTAGAAAAAATTATTTGTAAAAGTATTCAATGGTTTAGGTATAGAAAAAAATAGTTTAATAAAAAACGAGGTCATGTTTCTATTCTATCTATCGATTTTGAAAAGGCATTCAGCAGTAGTTTCAGGAAATCTTACTTCTGAATTAGTCTCTTTGGGTTATGGTGTCCTACAAGGATCAATTTAAGGACCAATTCTTTTCTCTGCTTATGTAAATGATTAACCACATTTAGTAGAATATTGCGAGCCATGAATGTATGCTGACGATGTTCAGCTTATTAAATCTTGCAACTTGGCTCTGATAGAAGATTGTGTTAGTAGTATAAACGAAGACCTAAATGCAATATTCGAATGTTCAGACAACTGTGGTAGAACTAGTGTTTCCATGAAAGCCCTTGATTTGTCCTTTTTCCCGACTTTTGAGCTAAATGAGACTTCTGTGGAGTATGTGGAGAAAACCAAGAATCTGGGACACTGACTTGGAGCGATCAAATTAATGGTATCGTGGCAAAAGCTTATGGTGCCTTAAGGAATCTATCAGCTTTCCAAAAATTCACCTCTCTTGGTACGAGGAAAATGCTTGCTAAATCACTAATTGTCCCCATTTTGTCGTACGGTTCTGAAATCTTCTGCAACCCCGATGCTGTGAGTCAGAGGCGGCTTAATGTTGTGTTTAACAACATTACTCGATATGCTTACGGTCTCTGAAGATATTGTCATATTTCTTCATATTCAAAAATTTTATATGGTGTAACGTTCGCTAGCTTCTTAAAAATAAGGACTTTGATAAGTATGTTTAAAATTATTCACACGCAAAAACCTCTCGAACTTTATAATTAAATCCAGTTCTCTACTTCAAGTCGAACTAGTCAAATTTTGATCCCTAGTTTCAGTTGTCTCACTTCTGAGAGACAATTTTTTGTTATTGGTGCTCGTTCATGGAATGGGCTTCCACGTGAAATTAAAAGATTAGTGTCATTTAACACTTTTCAAAGAGACTTGTTTACTTATTTTGCGAGTTTGTAGATTTATCACCATCACTTATTTTATGTTTCAAATCATTAAAATTGCCATAAACTATATGCTTACAGATCAATGAACTGCACAACTTTATGTAACAAATCTCTTTCATTGTCTTTTGCTGCACAAACTGTTCTTTGTATATAGTAATTTTTCTTGCATATAAAAATTTTCTGTAAATAGGTAGTTATATTTTTCTTTTTTTTTTTGCATATAAATGAAATCTTAATTCAAATATAGAAAACTTATATATACGTACAAATTGTAATCTAATTTAATGCCCTCAGATTAATTTCCTTGGAAAAGCTTAATTATCTAAAAGATGTTAATTTTAATATTAAGTTCCTTTAAAAATAAATACAAATACAAATTCGACCAAATCAGCATGCATATCGTCTTGAAAAAGCTCCTCAAATGGCAAATAGGCCCGAAACTTTTCAACTTTGTCAAATCTTTTTTTAGCAAATCGCAGATTCAGAACAGAAAATAAATGTTAAAAATCTTTCAAATGGCATTCCCCTTCGAAATTGAAGACTGGTGGAACGTATCTGGTTCTAAGCTTTCAGAACATAAGAGCAAACACCTTCACTAGCTGTAATAGCTATACTCTAGATTTAAGTAGTATTTCAAATGTAAATAGCCTTTATATTTTAGTTACCTATAATATTTGATTGTAAATATAGATTTAAAGAACATAGTTTATCACTTAAAAAAAGGTTCTCAAGGCTCAATATTATCAAATATCTAGCCTAAAAAAAGTCAATCTTATCCTAACACACTAGTTAACGTAACAAGATCTTTTATCTTATCTAAAATTGAATATGGACTTCCAATATACGGTATAGTTTACATATTATCTCCTCATCATATCTTGCAACCATCCGGATCAGTGTAAGAGCCTTCAGAACAACACCAATCAAAAATATATGAACAGAAGCAGGCCTCCTATCGATAAAACAATGATTTTAACAACTCACATCACTTCTAATCGTTAAGCTATTTTCAACGCCAAGCTTTCCCATAGTCGATGGTGTTAAACTTATTCTAACTCGGAAAGAAGTTCCCAAATATCATTCCTCCATCTACAATAATTTAGCTTATAACAAAAATTATAACTTTCATCTCAACCAAACTAGGAGGGTTTTAGAAACACAACCCCCTTGGAATCTACATTCGATCAATACGAAACTTTCATCTCACCACAATAAACTAACAAACAACGTTGTCTAAAGGGTCCGCCAAAAAACTTTTTTTTTTTTTGAAAATGGGGCAGAACATCGAGTGTAGCTTCGGCCGTGTGGCACGTAGCGCCGTCCTGTTGAAACCAAATGTTGCCAATATCCTCCTCTTCAATTTTTGTGAACAAAAATTCGTTCAACGTGGCCCGATAACGACCGCCATTGACTGTAACGGCCACTCCTTGCTCATTTTCGAAAAATGGCCCAATTATGCCTCTGGACCAAAATCCGCACCAAACAGTGACTCGTTTTGGGTGTATCGGCTTTTCAATGTATGCGTGCGGGTTTTCTGTGCCCCAAATGCGACAATTTTGCTTGTTTACTACCCGCCAAGATCAAAATGAGCTTCATCTGAAAAAATGATTTTTTTGGCAAAATCGGCATCTTCTCTAAGTCGATCGCAGGCCCACTTAGCGAAGCGTATACACAACCATATTCGTTCAGCGGAAGGATAAAACTAATTATCGGTCAAATCAGATATGAGCTAAGTGTTACCATTCACGAAATAAGCACTATTTGAAAAAAAAGCGTTAGATGGCGGACCCCTTACAAGCAGTACTTTCATGAACTCAAAAATTAATTTAAAGCCCACAACTGGAATCTCATATACACAGGCGGAACCAAATCTGAAAAAGGAACAGCTATTGCCGGAGTAAAAGAAGACGGTATAGTCTCATTTCTACAAGTGTACTCCCGAATGCAGTTCAGTTTTTGCCGCAAGCCGAAGGAAATCTCAGCTATGCACCGGTAGCCTCTCAACAATCTGTTCTCTACGTAACATTCGCAGATACAATTTAAATCTTATGGATACCCGGCCACTTTGGCATTAGTATCAAGGAAAATGAAGCTACAGACGCTCAGCAAAAAAAAAAACGTCAAACATCATCGAACGAAAATCCTTTCGTTTAATAAAAATTATGTTACGACGCTCATCAACAAATTTCGGGAAACAGATAAAATTGAAAATTGTAAACTATATCCACAAAATTATGCTCATACCATCGCTGATGCTATTCCAGCGAAATATCCTACCAATGCAACATCTTAAATGAATAAGTGCCTCATTCGACTCTCGGTTGTTTCAAATTTTCTCGAAAACGGCTCTAACGATTTTGATTGAATTTTTTGCTTTTAAAAGCCAAAGTAATTGTAACAGCCATATTATTGACTTGTTTCAAAACTAGTTTCATGACAGAACTATAGTTGTATAGATGTTTGGAGGTGCTCCAATTGGTACCATTCAAAAGTATTTTGACACCTAAGACTCGAAAACTTAAATCTAGCTTTGGATAAATCTCTTATTTCATAAAACCGTGTCAATATTGGGACTCCAAACTTCTATAAAACTAGTTTTGCTATTAAACTAGTTTTGAAACATGTCAATAATATTATGGCTGTAAGAAAATTACATTTCAGGTTTTTGGCATTCCACGTTCTTTTAAGAAAATGATCATATTTTTAGGTTATTCGCCTATTGCTTTTCCATCATAATGGTAATTTATAAATAAATATAAAAGAAATATAAAGGGTTTTCCAATAAGAGGTGTCATTTTGATATTCAAAGAAAAATGGCATTTTTTGAGATAAATGATCGGATGTTTATTTCATTATAAAGAGGAAGGTATGCCGTTAATAATGGAACACAACATCAGCCAAATGGCCGCCACGACCACGCTTACAGGACCATATCCTTTTCATGAAATTTTCCATAACCAAATCCCAAAGTGGCTGCCCTATGTCCTCGATAGCCTCACGAATTCCATCTTTGAGGTCTTGAATCGACGCTGGGCTGTTGGCGTAGACCTTATCTTTCACGTGGCCCCAAAGGAAGAAGTCAAAAGGTGTTAAATCACAAGATCTCGGTGGCCATTGTGATCACCTCTTCGAGAGATAACACGGTCCGGAAACTTTTCCCGTAAAAGATCGATGGTTTCATTGCTTGTGTGGCACGTAGCGCCGTCTTGTTGAAAGTAAACGTTGTCCAGATCAATTCCATCCAATTCCGGCCAAAAAAAATCATTAATCATCTCTCGATAGCGCAATCCATTGACCGTAACTGTTGCTCCAGCCTCATTTTCGAAAAAGTTAGGTCCAATGACCCCGCCGGACCATAAACCGCACCAAACAGTCACGCGTTGAGGATGGAGAGGCTTTTCAACAATAACTCTTGGGTTTTCCGAGCCCCAGATGCGACAGTTTTGCTTGTTGACGTAGCCTCCGAGGTGGAAATGGGCCTCATCAGTCAAGATGATTTTTCGATGAAATTCCGGATCATTTTCATGCATTTCAAGGACCCAATCGGCAAAGACACGACGTTGTTGATGATCAGCCGGCTTGAGTTCTTGTGTTAACTGAACTTTATAAGCCTTAAGACCCAAGTCTTTATGCAAAATACGGTGTAATGACGTTTGTGGAATGCCTAATTCCAAAGAACGACGAGGAATGGACAAACCTGGGTTTTCTTCAACACTTTGGGCTACAACAGCAATATTTTCAGTTGTTATTGAGCGACGTGCACGGGTTTTATTCTTCACATCACTAACTTGTCCCAACAGCTCGAATTTGTCCACCAATTTCTGTATTGCGGTCCGTCAAGGTGCTTCACGACGACCCAAAAATGTTTTAGTTTTACGAACCGTCTCTGCCAAATTTTGTTGTCGTCACATATCGCTCAGGAAGTACTTGGGGTTTGGCGGAGCTTACGTTCTCATATTGCATTTCATTCCCGGTTTTGATCTCTGTACTTTGTACATTTGGCTTCTCTGCGGTATATGTTTTCGATGATGAAATCATATCCGGTGAATCTGTTGACGCACAAATTCAATAGCGAAACACCCGCTGTTGGGCAAGATCCGAAAACATCATATGGCCCATGGCTCGTGGGCGTTTGTAATGGGTTTTCCTTTTTCTAATACAATATTTAGGAATTAGGAGGTGGATGTTACCTAATGTCACGCCCGAATTTCTGGGTTCACTAGAACACTTTTAGTTTGACAGGTGTCAAAATGTGTCAACATTTTTGGTACGGCGGCGGCGGCGGATCGAAAAACGGAGTACGCCAATCGATTTATTAGGTGGATATTAACTAGTTTCAAAGCCGATGTTCTGGGTCCACTGGAACGCTTAGTTTGACAGTTGTCAAAATTTGCTAACATTTTTGGTACGGCTTCTTACTATTTCAGACGATATAGCATTTAGAAATTTTCAAGAAAAAAATGTTTTCAACAAAAAATCATTAAAACAAAAAAATTAACGATTGACATGTATCTTCAATGTGTAGCAACATTTCAGTTGTTCATCACAAGAGCAAGTTCATGCGATTCGGTCGTGGATAAGATACATGTGTATTTCGTCCTATTTCTAAAACAGAATTTAAAGTTTTATCTACCTCTTGAAATCAGCAATATGATCAAGTTTAGGTTGTCTTATGTTGTCCCACAAAGCATACATTTAGGTCCCTTACTATTCATTGTATGTATAAAAATGAAAATAAATAAATCATACTTTCATACTTTGAGGTGAATAATTTAATATAAATTTAAACAATTCGATGGAAATATAACCAAAGTAATAATTCAAAGCAAAATCTTTTACTTCAAAATGACAATTTACTTGAACAGAAACAGTGAGCTTTGTTTAAATCCTAAAAAAAATTGCATATAACAAACCTAACACCCTTTAGTGAATCCAAGCCTGGGGGTGTCCGTAATGCCGTAAACTTTATATTTTTGATATTTCCTGTCTCTTGACCTTCTTATACATAAAATTTGAACTCCTATTAAGTGGGATTTAAAGCCCACTTAGGAGGAGTTCAAATTCTTTATGTTTTTGTTTAAATATAACGGGTGATTTTTTGGCTGGTTTGGTTTTGGCAACACTGGTTTTGACAGCTGACGTGTGTTTAGTACCTTGTGTCACTGTCAAACAGCTTCAGTTTGGTTTGCAATTTAACCATGGATCGTCTTATAAATGAACAACGCTTGCAAATTATTGAATTTTACTATCAAAATTCGTACTCGGTTCGAAATGTTCATCGCGCGCTGCTTGTGTTCAGCGATGAGGCTCATTTTTGGTTGAATGGGTACGTAAATAAGCAAAATTGCCGCATTTGGAGTGAAGATCAGCCAGAAGCATTGCAAGAGCTACCAATGCATCCCAAAAAAGCCACTGTTTGGTGCGGTTTATGGGCCGGCGGCATTATTGGGCCATATTGGGCGAATCGCAGCGTTACTGTCAATGGTGAACGCTACCGAGCGATGATAACAAACTTTTTTTTTGCCCGAAATGGAAGTTCTTGACTTGCATGATATGTGGTTTCAACAAGACGGTGCCACATGCCACACAGCACGCGAAACAATGGCGCAATTGCGAGGCGAGTTTGGTGAACAGTTAATTTCACGTTTCGGGCCGGTCAATTGGCCGCCTAGATCGTGCGATTTGACACCATTAGATTATTTTTTGTGGGGGTATTTCAAGGCTAATGTCTATAGGGACAAGCCCGCTTCGATTGACGCACTGGAAGCCAACATCCATGCATTCATTCGTGAGATACCGGCCGATATGTGTGAAAGAGTATGCCAAAATTGGACTCAGCGGATGGGCTACCTGAGACGCAGCCGCGGTCAACATTTGCATGAAATTATCTTTAAACATTAAATTGCAAGGTTCAAACTATCGATTAAAATAAATATTTCATTAATTTTTTCGAATTTTTTGTGTTTTTTTTTTAAAAAAAAAGTTCTAAACCTCTTAAAAAATCACCCATTAGAATTTATTTGGTAGGAAGTTAAAGTTTCTTATTGTAAGTTTTATTTTATTTTAGTCGAATTGTTCTACGTTGAATTTTTTTAGTCGAATTTCCCGCAAATCCTAAGTATGGGTCTTAATGGTTGATGCCAATTCAGGAAAGCATTAACCCCAGCGGATCTTAATGGTTTTTGTGGTGGGTCTTATTGCCATTTCAGAAAGGAAATGTTAAGATAAAACAAATTCTTCCATCCTTGAATTCCTTGTAACTAAGTTCCTTGGAATACAAATTAGATTTAAAAAACCTAAGGGGTCACAAGCCTGTGGTTTTAATAAAAATAATCAAAATCGTAGGAAGCGTTTTGGAGATGAACATCTAAGCTTTTTTTATTGGATGGCAGTTTCTGTAATTTTAAGAGCTTACAAAATTGGTCAATTTCATCTTTAGGGAATTATCTAAGAAACCTTAAGCCTCAAGTTTGCAGTAAATTGGGGAACCCCACTTTTTTTGCTCTCTCTACTATCGTAATAGATAAATATCTATATATATAAAAATGGATCGTGGTGGGTTCAGATGTCTAAAACTTGAGAACGACTGGACCACTTCCTTCTTCGGGTTTGTTCGTAATTGTACCGCGAAGGTTTAGGAAAAAAGGAAAGTCGGAAATGTCTCAGCTGGCGCTGCAGGCAAAAATTTCGTTTTACAGTTCAATTCAATTAACTTTCAACAAATGGCGCTGTAAGCGGTTAGGAAATGGCTGTAGGGATATTCTCTTTCAAATTTTTGTTTTTTTGTAGGGTCAAATGGGGTCAACATACAATAATTGTCCGATTTAAGAAATTCTTTTTTTTTTTTGAAAGGTTTTTCTTAGCAAATGGCTCAAGGGATATTTTTTTTTAAATTTTGTTATTTAAAAGGTGAAAAGGGGTTAACATAAAAAAGTTTTCGATTGAAGAAATTTGCTTTTGTTTGAAGAGTTAATCTTAGGAAATGGTTTGAGGGATATTTTTTTCGAATTTTATTATTTGTAGGATGAAATAGGGTAAAAATACAAAATTGTCCATTTTAAGAAATTAATTTTTGATGTGTATCTGAGAATAATTAAAGATGTTGGTCGGGTCACAAGGTGGACATTCGTTGGAAAAATTCTGGAAAGATGGCACTGCCTTGGCACAGCGTTGAAAGTGGCCACTAACTGGACTTTGATGGCGTGGAGATCTTGGCAATGGAGAAACACACTTGCAAACGCTACACTTTAGAAACACTACACATAATCAACAACAAGAACAACATGAAACGTAAACAATACATACAAAACATCTCAGCGGTGTACTGCTCCTTAGTTTACAATAATAGATCCAAAACATGAATGTACTTATGAAAGTCTATATCATGTCCACCCTACATGCCTAAATACATTTACACTTTTATGTAATTACTTCTTTTTTTATAAATAAAGACGGCAACAACCGTCGAAACTTTGAGAAAAGTAAATGAATTAATCTTTCATTTTATCATCATAACGACCAACAAAGCCGATGAGAATCATCTTTAGCTATTCTCATTCATTCTAAGTCAAAAATTTCACCAAAAAATTTTTAATTTTTTTTAGAGAGTAAAAAAAATCGGGTTTAAGAAATTCTTTTGGTAAGCGATAGGTTGTTTATTAGTGGATGGCCTCAGGGATTTTTTTAGAAAATTGTAATTTATAGGGTGAAATGGGGTAAAAATGAAAAGTGGCATCTGATTTCAAAAATTCTTTTTGTGTTTGAAAGGTTATTTAAAAAAATTTCTAATTTTAGAGTGCAATGGGATAAAAACAAAAAAGTGGTTTTCGATTGCAAAAACTCTTTCTGTGTTGTGAAAGTAATAAATTTTGGACTAAGAGAATCATGGTTTTACATATTTAGCCATTCATAACGTTAAGAAGGTTAAAATCCATAAAGTAGTATTCGATTACAATAATTAGCTTAAATATTAATTTATATTTTCTTTTGTAATCTGTTTACGAAGCTAAGGTTTGTCTACCTGTGCGAAGCTGGACGGGCCGGCTAGTAGATAAATAAAAATAATATTAGGTCGAATTAAAACACCGAATTCGTTATTTTGCGAATCCTATAAAATGCCCTAAAGTAGCTATCTACATCTTTGTTATATCCGACATAAAAATGGAAACTCGATCCATTGAGGAGTTTAACCCAAATCTGGTGTTGAAATGTTTTCCTGAAAAATAATATTCTTGAATTTCATCAAACTCATACAAAAGTAAATTTTAAACAAAATATTATATTTTCATTTGCACATTCTACAACCGTGAAATGCAGGTATTGAAACAATAAATTTAGTATATGTGTGTCTGTGTATGCATAATGTATATGGATGCACGTAGTTAAAATTCAAAACCCATCTAGGGAGCACTGCATAATTAGCTCTGAAATTTCATTATGAACCTCTGGCCATACGTTTTATATTTTACGAAAATTGTATTTTAATGAAAATACCTTTCATATACTTATACATACCTATGCATATGCATTGCTGCTACAAATTACAACCCTTGGTCCTTGGAACTGAAATTTAGTCCTCTGCTTTTTGTATTACTATAGGTATATGTATTTTATTTATTTGTGTGTATTTTAGGGTAGAAAAAACTGTTAATTCATTTAATACTACGCATACAATTAATTATTTTTACTTAATATAGTATAAGGAGGAACAGAGCGACAGAATATAGAAACAAAAAAATATGAAATACAAAGTGAACGGAACTACCTATAAAAAAACTTAATTAAGTAAAAAAAAAAAAATGTATTATAGTATATCATCTGATTTTTTAAATGGTGGTTTATTGCACTTTCGTCCTTTTTCGAACATAAGACTTCCGATAGAAATCGAAAAATAACGCAAACATGAAGAGATTTTGTATCAGCCCCACAAAGGCCACCAGATTAGGATGGCCGCAGTCGTTTTTCACTATCACAATGACAAAGTGAAACACTAGGTAGCCAAATTGTGCCAGTTGCATTTGGGTGATGTATCGCTTCCACCAGATACTTTTGTTGTATTCGGGATGGATGGAGGTGACCAAGTAGTAGGAATACATTATGGTGTGCATAAATAGGTTGATAACTCCTAGCATTGTTGAATGGCTTCCTGTAAGATAAAATGGGATTTATTTAATAGAAAATAATTAATAACTACATAAAATGAGGTATGTTATTTATAATTAAGCGAATTTTTTTATATTTTATTTAAAAAAAAATAAATGTTTTTTTTTTTAGAAGTTGGGTGTATTAGTCTTGCTAGTAATTTTTAATGAATCGTATTCTGCCAGTCGGTCAAAACCATAAAGAAATTGGGGAATTAGAAAAACGATAAAGGTTAAAAATTAAAATAATAATAATTCATCAACGAGAGACTTAGGGCCAGTTTCACAGTCAGAAAAGTGGCACTTAAGTGGGCAATGTGAAAGTTTAAAGCGCAATATCACAGTGCACACTTCCCTGAATAAGTGGCACTTAAGTCTCCAATGTTGGTGACTTAAGTTCCACTTACGCTGGCTATGAAATTAAGCTTAAATTCCTTATATGGGAAACTTAAGTGCCACTTATTCCGGTAAGTGTTGACTGTGAAACTGGCCCTTAACTCTTAAAGACTAATATGAACATAATTGTTTTGTTTGTTTGTTTGTATGTATGTTTGTTAGTTTGTTTGCTTGTTTGTTTGTTCGGGCTAATCTCAGAAACCACATGTACGATTTCAAAAATTCTGTTTGTGTTTAAAAGGTTGTTTTTAGGGGATGGTCAAAGGCATATATTTTTTTAAAAAAATTGCCATTTGTAGGTTGAAATGGGGTAAAATAAAAATTGAAAAAAAATTCTACCTGGGTTTAAAAGGTGATTTTTAGGAAATGGGTTTAAGGATATTTTTTTCCAAATTTTGCTATTTTTAGGGTAAAATGGGGTAAAAATAAAAAATTGTCGGATTTAAGAAATTCTTTTTTTGTTTGAAATGGTTTTATTCTTAGGAAATGGTTTTAGGGATATATTTTATCAAATTTTGTTATTTGTAGGGTGAACTGTGGGTGAAATATAAAAATTGTCCGATCTATGAAATTCTTTTTATGTGTGAAAGGTTGTTTTTTAGTGGATGGCCTTGAGAATTTTTTTCAGAAAATTGACATTCATAGGATGAAATGGGGTAAAAACGAAAAGTGGCATCTGGTTAAAAAATTCTTTCTGTTTTTGAAAGTTTTGATATTTACAAAAAAATTGTTATCAAAAGAGTGAAATAGGATAAAAAGAAAAAAAGTGGTTTTGATTAAAAATAAACTTAAAGGATCATTTTTGTACTTATTTAGCCATTCATAACATGAAGTAATTTAAAACTCATAAAGTAGTATCATTGAATAAATATAGAAGTGACACCCAATTACTCAAAGGGCCTACCTCTCCTCGGTAGCCTTTGGGAGTAACAAAATAAAAGATATCGAATTTGTGTGTACACAAACCAATTGAATAGGGATATTTTATTATTAAATTGTTCCTTTTTGTATCGGTATCCATGACGACGATGGTCAATATTTTGTTTGTTTTGAAATTTGTTTATAATTTTCAATATAAAATGTATTTGTGTAGTTTCCTTTAGCAGTATTGGTTGTTTTTTGTTTCTTTTTGTTTAAATGACAATGATTTTTTTAAACTTAGGTAAAAATTTTGAAACTTTTTTCAGAAAAAAAGTAGTTACACCAACAAATCGTTCATGCATAATAAACTGAGTAAATTCTTTAAGAAAAGATATACTGATTAGAAAAGTTTGGCAATATTTTCATAAGGTGCATTTATTTCCACACCAACTTTGAGGTAGAATGCATGGCGCGGTTTTTGTACATGGTATCCCCTGTAGGTCTACTGCATGGATTATTTGTTAAGGAGTTTTGAATTGGATTTTATATATGTCTCAAAATGTATATCTATTTTTTTCAGTTTTTTTTTTTGAGCACTTGGCCCTCGAATTAATTATTTTAATTTTCGTACGTAGCAGTATTCTCATTGTGTATTGTATGAAAAGTTTCTCATGTTCTACTGAAGAACATGGAACCCTGGCGTATTTCATAGCATAAACTTGATATATTTTTTTGAAAGCAAATATATATCATCAAAATTGTTTTCAAAACCTCTCATTATATTTTCAGTCAGTATGCCTTATTTCTTGGTTTATATGAACTTATCAAAAGGTTTTCTAAAAATTACGATATGTATGTACATATAGGTAGTTTTCTTCAGCCCTCGGCGTTTGCAAATTATGGTTACCCAACCTCTCTCCCTTTCCCTCATATACTGACCCACAAAATATTGTCTTACCTACCAAAATGTATCTTGTTATATTTCTTGCATTTTGAGACCTTTACCTTAACGATGAGATCAGTAGAACTCAAGTAATGCGAGTATAGCCAAGCAATGCAGATTTAAAGGTAGTTAGTTCGTGTTTTGATTTCAGTAAACAATTTCAGTAAAAAATCATAACGAAAATGATTTTCATCCTCATAAATAAATGAAAACATACATTTTATGTACATAAATAATCCAATAAAAATTCAAAATTTCGGACTTAACACAGTCACATCCGTTTCCATAGAAATGTATGTAAAATATTAATACAAAATAAAACACAACATTCGTTTACATAGTATTAGTGAAAAATTTCCATTCAAATACATGAATGGGAATAATAAAATTAAGAAAGTTTATTTCATTGAATTCACAAGCCTGGCATATTTTTTTATGCGACAGCAGCGACCACCCAAAATCTTAGTGGAGTTTTCCCCGGGTGTCACCTTCTATTTATATTTATTCAATGGTAGTATTCGATTACAAAATTAGCTTTAATATTTATTCATATTTTCATTTGTAATTTCTATGCGAAGCTTGGGTTTGTCTACTCGTGCGAAGCCCGGTGGCAGTGGCGTAACTAGGATTTTGCTCTGTGGGGGCAAAACATTTTTTTTTAGATGGAACAAAATATAAAACAAAACATTATACAGATTGATTCGCATAAGGTGTAACAAAAAGCTAGGGCGTGTAGGTTGGGTAGAGACAAATCGCATAGGAGTTTGAAATCGTATTGAGTTTGAAATTTAATTTTTCAAAAACTGCTCACTAAAAGTGTTGGGCTTTGATTTAATAACAGAATTGAATATTTAAAACGGAGGTAGTATCTACTTAATATAGTTACATTTTGAATAAAAATCGGATTAAAAATAAAATTAATTTCACAAAAAGTATTCACTCACACAAGTTGATTTAAAAAGACCGTTAATAAATGGAATTTTATCTTTAAAAAAAGTTATAATGGAATATAGTGAGCTTATAGTGGCTCTTGTAATTCCTCCCTTTGTCCCCCCCCCGTAGCTACGCCACTGCCGGGTGGGGCAAGCTAGAATATTAGTCAACAATCACGAGTCAGCCTTGCTGGTACGTTTCCTTCAAAAACTAAATTTTTGAGCGGCGTGCATTGTATGAGGCCAGTTTAAAATATCTCTAACGAGCATATCAGAAAAACATTTCCGTCGAGTATCTATAATGTTTTCAATCCGAACAATAAGCATCTGGTTTCATAATTATAAAGGTGTAGGAATATTCAAATTTAATTTTAAAAAAACACATCAACTAAAGTTTCTTTGAACTTTTCAATTCTTATCGATGAGTTAGAATAATGAGGATTCCAAACTGTACAACAATTCTCAAACACTTTAACCAATATATCTGAGTCATTAAACTTCTTACTTCTTAGTGTTTCTCTTGACAAAACCTAACATTTGAATGGCCTTGTTGATCATGGAGTCGTTATGAGGTTTAAAAATAAAAATAAAACCTAAGCTTTGCATACAATTTAAAAAAAAAATATAATCAAATATTATATTTAAACTACTTTTTGTAATTGAATACTACTTTCTGGGTTCTAATCCACTTCGCTAAATTCGTAAAAATATAACGATCTAAGTCCAAATTTAATTAATTTCTCAACACAAAGATATTTGTAGTCAAAAACCATTTTTTTGTGTTCATCCCATTTCACTCTATAAATATCAAGATTTTTTGAAATAACCTTTTAAACACAAACAGAATTCTTAGAATCGGATATCTCTTTTTTGTTTTTGCAGCACTTCACCCTATAAGTATCAAATTTTTGAAAAAAAATAATTCTGAAGCCATTCACTACAAATCACCTTAAAAACTCCAAATGAATATTTTAAATCGGACAATTTTTGTATTTGTACTCCATTTCACCCTTTCAATTGAACTGAAAAACGAAATGTGCGCCTTCAACGCCACCTGTTGAGAATTTCGGACTTTTATTTTTTCTTAAACCTTCGCGTAGCAATTACGAACAAACCAGCAGAAGGAAGTATCCAATTTGGTCCAGTCGTTTTCAAGTTTTAAGCATCCGAACCCACCATTGTCATTTATAAATATAAGAATCAGCAGTGGTCCTAAATGACTTCCTTGTAGAACACTCTACGGTAGATATCTGAAAGATAGCTAGAAATTTTGAAAACTTGCAATCTTCAGTCGGATGAGACTCCTACCACTTGAACAGAGAAGAGTGAGTGCTAAAACATTTCCGCTTGTGAACAAGGATTCCATGGTTTACCCTATCAAAGGCTTTAGCGAAATTTGTAAAAATTGTGTCACTTTGTAGTCCTTTTTTGGTAATAATTGCATTTGTCGTTATGGTTTGATTTGTTGCTGTGGATTTACCCGGGACGAAACCATTCACGTAAACAGAAATTTTATTTTGAATTATCAGAGATACTCTTTTGTAAACTATTTTTTCAAATAGTTTCGGGATTGTAGAAATCTTACAGATTGGTCTATAGTTAGTGATATCTTGCTTAGACCCGGACTTAAAAATCAGATATAAGAAAGTTGTTTTCCATGTATCCAGGAATAAACCTTTAGTTGCGGAGCTAACGCCGCCGTAGCACATTTTTTTAAAAGGATAGGAGGAATAGGGGCCTTAATTTTTTTTTTTTTCAAATCTATAGGTTTAATAGGATTTCTTCAACCTCCATTTGGCTAAGAACAAGACACCCAATGTCGATACATTGACTAATGTTAGGTAAAAGTTGATTTGAAAAAAAAATCTGAACCATAAATAGATTGAAAATATTTTGCAAAGAAATTGCAAATAATCGATTCTTAACTTGTTGCGGTGCTAAAGTACTTCATCCTAAAGCCTAGACAGTCGTAAGATCTGTTTAATATAAAGAAATAAACGACAAATAATGAAGCAGGTAAATCTGTTTTCGATGTTCTTAAATGGAATTTAATGAATTTTGAAATTTATCCAAAACTAGATAGTATTAATATTTCGAGTTTTAGGTATCAAAACTTGCGTTAACAATACCGATTTCTTCAAAATTAGAAAATCGAAACCTCAATCAAACTATAGTTTAGCAGGAAAATTAGTTTTTAAACGAGTCAATAATATAGATGTTAGTGTGTTTGGAAGAACTGTATCTCTGTGAAAAATGGTCGTATTGGGATGAAACAAAAATCACTATACATTTTTTTTAACATAACTTTATTGCGCAATAAAATGATGCATTTTTCAGTTTTCAAAACTGTCCTCAAATTAAAAATAAAGTGATGAATAAACAAAATATCTGAATTAATACATACGTGTTTTATTGGACAAACAAATGTTGACCCAGACAGAATTTTGACCCCGAGCCATATCATTGTATATTCATTATTTATGGAAATTCTGAGGCTACATACTAGAAATAGAGAAAAAAGAAGTGGATTTGGCCTTTTTTTTTGTAAAAGTAAATTCCAATATTTTGGCGATATTGCCAAGTAAGAAGTAGATTTTAAACATTTTGAAAAAAAAGAAGTAGATCTACTTCAATTGAAGTAAAGTGGTACCACTGGTGGTTTTCGTGCATTATTAGTACGCCATTAGCAGTGGGATAAATAAAACGGTTATGATGGAGTGTATGACTTTTTGTGGAGAATTACAACAACAATTCGTATCCGAAGTCAGTGGCTTGCTAATATTTTTAGTGGCTTTTTTCCCAATAGAGTGTAGTGGGCGTGCAAGTGCCATTGCTTTAAAAAAAGCTCTTACATATAAGCCCTGTACTGACCAATTTTTGTTGAACAGAGTATAGCCTTCAAAGCGACCGATTTGAAAATTATTACTGCTGTTTTAATTATCAGATCTTCAAAACTTAAGATCTTTTATGCAAGCTAAAATGTCAAAATACATTTTTGAATACAAATTATTTGCTAGGATAAACACATTTCACACTCAAGAGGTGTTTGAGTGTGTCGTCAATTTTATTTTAGTTTTCAAAAGTTGATGACAAATATCAAAATTTTGAAAATCAATATTCTACACAGAAAAAAATCGTTTATAAAAACAATAAGATTTCCATATTGAGCTGAAATCTTTATTAAAAGTCAAAAATATTAAGATCTTTCCACATAAAATAGAAAAATCAGATTGATTGAATGAAGAAAAACTTATTGGAGTTTTTAAGGGCCAGTTTCACAGTCGACACTTACCGGAATAAGTGGCACTTCAGATTTCCATATTGGGACATAAGACTTAGTATCGTAGCCAGCATAAGTGGAACTTAGGTCACCAACATCGGAGACTTAAGCGCCACTTATTCAGGCAAGTGTGCACTGTTATTATGTGCCTTTAATATTTCATAATGCCCCACTTAAGTGCCACTTTTCTAGATGTGAAACTGTCCCCAAGAGATTTCTAATTATTTTCGCACAGAAAATATTGTATTTAATAAAACAAACAAAAAGAATTATTTTATATAAAGTCAAGCTATTCAAACGTGTACGATAAAATCTGTTGAATTTTCAACATGCAATTTTCATATCACGCAATTGTCTTAAAAAATTATAACTTGGCTTCTAATCCTTGGATTTAAGATTGGATTGGAATACCGAAAAATTTCACAATAGAGAGGTAATTCGTAAGAAAAATCAACTTTGGGATTTCAATCAAACCTGACTGTAATTTTCTTGAAATTTTGAACTTGAAGTTTCCTAAGTAATTCCCTAGCGGGAACATATTTAAGCTTCAACTTCGGAATTTTAACGATGACAGAGAACACAAAAAAGTGGGTCCCGAAATTCTGTTTGTCTAAACAGCCACAATGACTGTGATTTTCTTGAAATTTTGAATTTAAAGTTTCTTAAGTAATTCCTTAGAAGAGACATTTTTTAGCTAAAAAAAAAAGTTCGTGCCGTACAGCCGTTATGAAAGAGGTAATTTATCTCGAAAACGGCTTTTAAGCTTTTGAAAAAAAAAATGTTTACTGTTGTAAGAAGCATTGTAGGTAAAGTTCCCAATTCTGTGAAAATAGAACTACTTACTGTTAATCTGACATAAAACCGTCTTTTTATTTTCAATTTTATCGTTAAGGGCTTAACCGATTTCGAGCAAAATCTTTACGCATAAGGCCCTTAAAAATTGAAATAAAATTACATATATCTAAACTACATATAATTTTCCAAAAAAGTGTGAAGTGAAAAAGGTCAAAAAAGGTCAGTTTTAGGAGTGCTTTTATAAATCTAATTTATAATTTAAAATTTTTGAAATTCTATGCAACTTGAACCACAAGAGCAAGTTTGTGGAATCAGTTGTACTTTTTATTTTGTTTTTGTTTTTTTTTTTGGTTTTGTGGTGGTTTGTGCAACTGCAAAATATTCTGTAATGTTAATTATCTTGGTTTGAATCTTATTTATTCTATTTATGACACAATTTTTAGTCAATTTCCATTAATTTTCTTTTACTTCAAAATGTATTAAAAAAAAAGAAGATTTTTATATTCAGACTATATGGAGTAGGCGTTAGGAAATAACGCCCAAAGAAATAACCTCGAAATCGATTTGGAAATATCGCCCAAAAAAAAATTCGGAACAATTGTTGTTGTTTTTTTTCTCCATTTGGGCGTTATTTCCATTAAATCCATTATTTTCAGAAAAAGGAAATAACTCAAAAATGCTACGAAAAAAGCCCATATCAAAATCTTGCAAATAGTTGTAGTGAAACAACTTCGACTTAAATCAAATCAACCTTATTTCACTCTTATAAAATAAACAGTGAGTTATGTATGGGGGGCATGCATTGTCAACCCCCTGCTTGGAGACAGTATAGAATTTGGGGTAGGTGCGAGGCTGGGTGTGTGCAAAGTTTCCCTAAATCCAGATTCTTTAAATGCAAAGAGACTTTGCATACCCCGCCTTGCACTTACCCAAAATCCTATAATGTGCCAAAGCAGGGGGATCGCAGAGGGCCAGCATGCCCCCGATACATACCTCACTGCTTATGCGCCGCAAGTTTCATTCGAATTTCACTTTGGAAATATCGCCCAAAATTAAGGATAGAACGCCCAAATTAAAAAAAATATTTAAAAAATCACCCAAAATTGAGGATATAACGCCCAAATTTTACAATAACTATATTAACATTGAAATGATTTGGGCGATATTTCCAATTTTATGTGTTATTTTGGGCGATACAAAATTGGGGCGATATTTCCAAATCGATTTGGGCGTTATTTCTTTTGGCGTTAATGCCTAACGCCATGGAGTAGCCCAATTGCGCATAGGCCTCTATATCGTTCACCAATGAAATATCTTTAAATAATTAAATCTTAAACTCCACAAAATAACAAGTTTTTTTGTTTTTTTTTTGGAGGTAATATCCTGAACTATCTTATAATTGGAGAACCAAAGCTTTTATGTACATATGAATCTAACACTTTTGAGTTAATTTATTTCTTATAAATTAAAAAAATTAAGTAGGTTTACCTATGTAAGGTGTTTCTATAATTTAACAAAAAAAAAAACTTACCAGCTAAGAATTTTGTGAATATGTAAACAGCAAACACCATACCAGCATGGTGATACACATGTAAAAATGTAATTTGCTTATTCTTCTTCCGCAGTACGAAAAACGCCTATAAAATAGTTTAGTTTTACGATTTGATTTTATGTTTGGTTTTATTTTAAATTCCACTTACTGTATCAAGAAGGTCGAAGTATTTAGTTATATAATATCCATAGGTTGCCAAGAGTAAATTCTGCATCCAGGGCTCATTGTTACTGGAATCTATTGGCTGACAAAACAGACTGAACTCTTTTCGAAGATATGAATTTCGAATGCCCTTTTAATATTATCGAAAATATACAAAATAAATTAATATCGGTTGTTGGGTTTTTTTTTGTTGTTTTTGAATAAATCCTTACCAGTATAAAAAGTCCTAAATTACTGACGACTTGAAGAAAATTATACACTCTTATGACGTTTTTCAAGTCGTAAGGTGGACGTTTCTCCATCCATTTGGGACCCCATTTCAACACCAACGCAAGATACAACGCTATAATCGAATACATGGGAAGTGGTGATCCCAGAAGAAAGAATCCTTCAACGCGAGGATCTAAAATAAATAAATAGATTTCATCTCATCATCTTCACCGGGAAATAAGTTCATCGAACACAAACAAAAAAAAAATACCTTTATACTCATTGAACCAATACGAAATCCAGAAGTAAAAATATTTCAAAATCAAAGCCATTAGAAAAATTTAGATTTGAAAAAATCCACCATCAACCGTCACCCCATAAACAGCCACAACGAAACGAAAACAAAAAAAAAAACACGCAACACAACCGTATCAAGGCCGCCGAACAAATAACTTTGTCGAACATTGTGAAAAAAGATTGTTTCCAAAGTCCCCAAACTTATTTGGAAGAAGTGGAAATTCAAAAAGCCTTCGATAATTAAAATTCCGAAGTAATTAATGAAAACAAAAAAAAATGCTGTTGGCTTGTCGGGTATAGTGACCTATGTTAATTTTGGGATTGACAAATGAAAAAATCAAACTCATTATAGATAGGTATAGCGTATAGGATAGGTAGGTATACTCGGTTGCCAGTTGGCATAATTTTGAGTAAGTTATTGAACTTTTTCCATCAGGGCCGTTATTTATTTTTTGTTAATTTTCTTAAGCCCTGTGATGTTTATATTTTACGTGCGATGGAAGGTTTGATGCGAAAATAATTTTCGCTTGATTAAAATTATTTTAAGGTGAACTTAATATGCAGGGTGATTCGCATGAGGTGTGACAAAAAGCTAGAGCGTGTAGGTTGGGTTGGGACAAGAAAAAAAAATTGTTTGGGGGGGAGGGGGGTTCAATTCCCCTAGTTTAGCCAGGAGGGGAAATTTTCTAAAAAAAATTGACTTAAAACAGAAAAACAAAATAAAAAACAATGGTTACACATAGAATGCCATGATACACCTTTTTGTAAGGCCAGAAATCTCTTCTTTTATTGTGTTTTTAAATAAAGTGATCTTAGAGAATAGTTTTTGAAAAATTAATTTTCAAACTCAAAATTTTGAAGAAAAAAAAATTGAATAAAATTTGTTGTACCAATTTTTATTTTCAAAATTTTAAGTATTAGATATTTAGTAGAATTTTTGTTTTTAATATTAAATGCTCTTATTAGTTGTCAGCCAAACACCAAAAACCGGATGCTAAAATCTCTTGCTCTAAAGGTCTTATTTCCAATACGTAGCTAGTAAAGTAGATTTAGTTATCCTCAATTTTCTCAGAAAGTACAAGACATTTAAGCATTTAGTTTTCTGTTTTTGACTAAAAACTAATAAGAGCATTGAATTTTGAAAAAAAAATTAAAACTTAATTACGTAAAATTTTGAAAAAAAAAATTGTTAGAAATTTTTTTTCATTTTTTATCAAAATTTTTAGTTTGAAACTTTATTTACAAACAAAATAAAAGACCGAATTTCTGGCTTCACAAAAAAGTATATAATGGAATTGTATGTATAACTGTTGTTTTTTTATTTTTTTTTTATTTTATAAGTTATTTTTTTTAGTGAATAGCCCTCCTGACTAAACGGGGGAATAAACCCCCTCCTCCAATGCGATTGTTTTATTGTCTCAATCCAACCTATACGCTCTAGCTTTTTGTTACAGTTTATGCTAATCACCTTGCATTTTTTTTTTCGTATAACTGATACTTTAAAAATGTGACTATGCTTAAATTAATGACGATGATTTAGTTTGGTTTTCTAAATATTTTTTTTATTATTTTTCATTGAATTCAATTAATATTGCACAGGCTGACGAAAAATATTTCGATTATTTTGAATGTTTTAACGCAAGCTTATTATAGGCAAGCTTTGAGTCCATTGCTTCAATATATTTGCACTGCATATTTAAATTGAAGGACTTTTAATATAAATACTTGAAAATAGGGAATGAAACATTAACAGCCATATTATTGACTTTTTCAAAACTAGTTTTATGACAGAACTAGTTTTAAAGATATTTGGAAGTGGACAAATCTGTTTTATTCAAAAAATATTTTGACACCTAAAACTCGAAAACTTAAAATTAGCTTTGAATAAAATTCTTAATTCATAAAACCGTGCTAAATTTGAGACTATAAACTTCTATAAAACTAGTTTTGCTATTGAACTAGTTTTGAAACAAGTCAATAATATGGCTGTAAGTCAACCTACAGATAAAATCCCGAAAAGCAAGAGTGTGTGAAGTTATTTTTGAAAGTTTTTCCAGGTTGTTTTCGATTTTTTCCGGACTGTACCAATTTTTTTTTGAAAAATATTCAAAAATTGGGGTTTTAAACAAAAAAAAAACGGTTTTTGACCTAGCCCCCCTTTTTTTCGAAAATCGAATTTTTGAAAATTGTTCTAGATTGTTCTAGTTGACCTGGACATTGTTCCAAGTTTTTGGACCTCTATGTTCAAAATTTCAAAAGTTATGGCCAAAATTCGAAAAAATTCTAGTTCCTCTTTTTTGAAAATCGAACTTTTTAATTTTCTTAGGTTTCAAAAAGTTTTATGAACATTGTTCAAGAAAATTAAAGCTGACAGAGGCCTATTTTTAAAGATAAGGCTTTCAAAACTTTTTCCACAAAAACGCAAAAATTGGCTCCAAAATTTAATTTAAAAAAAAAAAAAAATTTGATTTATATTTATATTTTTGATGATAAGTACATGGTGTTAAGAAAATATTGTGTGCTAAATTTATAAATCACTCTAAAATCGAATTTAAAAAAAAAACATCGACATCTTGATGCGCGGATGTATGAAACTACGAGAATAGGTTCATTGCGGAAATGATAAGTTCGAAGACGTAAGGGAAGGCGTTTCTTAGAAAAGCTCATGGATTGACATTTACTGACATTTAGTAAGAAAGACTTTTAAATATTGTTGAAGCAGGGAAGAATCAAGTGAATAACATATTACATATCACTTTTATAATTTGTTTATCATCGGTATAAATAGAAAGGTAAGAGTAAGAATGTAATGCAATTAACGTCATGAATAGCAAGGACAAAGAGGAGTGGGCTAAAATGACTTCCCTGAGGTACGCCGCCGGAGATGGCATAGATAGGTTCAGATTTGGAGCATCTAAACATTACCCTGTATATAGGCTGCAAGTATGATTTATTTTTTATATGTTATGGATCTTTAATTTCGTGGTTTCAAGTTGGTAGCGCTGGCATTTGACATCTGTCAAATTCAGCTGTCATTTGAATTGTCATAACAAATGTGCCACTTTTCGCTCATTATGCGATGATTATGGTCGTCATTATCGACCGACTACGCAAGCAATCGGTAAAATTGTGAAGAAATTTGAAGAGAATGGAAGCGTTACTGATGTCGTAAGGCCTGTGCATCATCGTAATGCACGGTTAGTCGAAAATATTGCTGCTGCAAGTGCGAATTCATCGATTTCATGGTGTTTGTAGCAATTGGTCGAATGATAACCGAATTTTTTTGGCCGGCGATCACAGATTATGAATTGGACGATATGTAGTTCCAGTAAGACGGGGCAATAAGCCAAACAACATGACCAATTATGCCTTTATTGCGGGCGAAGTTTCCTTGTCGTGTAATTTCACGATCATGTGATTTGACACCGTTAGATTTTTTTCTGTGGAGCTGCACAAAAGACCATGCTTACACAAATAACTCTAGACGCATTAAAAAACAAACATTAGGTACTCAAGTTATGGCCGAGATAACGCCCGAAATGTGCGAAAAAGTGGTTGAAAATTACCTCAAAAGAAACGCATGCTGCGAATTTTCCCGAGGCGGCTATTTGAATTATATTGTTTTTCACACTTAATGTCAAAGTCCGCAAACTTTATAATGAAATAAAATTTTCATCAAAATTGTATCGCTGTGTGTGTGTTTTATTTAGCTTTACTTTCGAAACCGAAAAAGTAATGACCCTTTATATCCAGACCGATTTGTTGCTTCCCCAAAAATGTTATTTGTATTTTTTTTAGAAATTCTATCTGTGTGGATTATTTTTTTTTTTAAATTGATATAAATATTTCTACTTAAGCACTTGCTACCTAAATATACAAAACAAAAATAAAGCACTTGCTATAAAGCTTTTTCGTTATGTCCTATAAAACATTGAATTTTAAAAAAAATTCCACAAAAACCCTCACTATAGTTTTTTAATCCTCAACAAAATACCCAAACTTCCTTTCTAATATTCTAAACTGCGAAATTAAATCCCTTCTGCATGGGTATTTTCCGAAAATACGAATAACGTTCCATGCAATCAATGTGTCCAGTTCAATTGAAAGGAATAATAACTTTGTACACCGCAATGTGCTAAATCCCAGATAGATATAGAAACAAAAAAGAGGGAAAGTGGGCAACCGACAAAATTATTTTCACCATTCATGGACCCCAAATTCAAATTTTCTTGAAATCAAGCGGAAGACAATTTATTTCTCCACCACACCGCCCACTTTTTTTTTCATGTATGTATATGGTAGGGACCTATACAAAGTCTACATCAGTCTACGTCTACAGTTATTTGGAAAATTCAAAAGAGAACCCATTTCAAAAAAGAAGAGAAATATGTAATATGAAAAAAGGAAAACAATAGTCATGGACAAATTGTTGGATCGGCATTTTCCAATTCGAAGCATCGCAACCGCATTGAACTAAATAAAACGAAAGGATTACACAAATACTCCTATATACACACACACAAACAAAACACACATGAAGGACAGAACACATCATATATGGCCTCCCCTCAGCATTCCGGACGAGCATTAGCCATAGAGAATGGCCCATCGATATGGTTGTCTATGCGACCCGGATAAATCCACCCATCTGCCATTTTCAAAATGATGTAATTTTAGAAAATTCCACAAAAATGTGTAGCTTCCGTTTGAATAGTTATATTTGCATAAATTGCTGGGCCGGCCACATCTACGGCTGCAATGGCAGTTGTGGCAGATGTTCTTTATATTCAATACATGGACGACGACGTCCTTAATAGCGTGTGCAGTTTTCCTATTTTCACTTATCCTATTTCAAATATTATGAATCCATATATGTATGTATGTACGTATGTAAAATGTAGGTGCTGGTGGATTCTATTTTATTTTGTTGTTGTGTGTTTTTTTTTTTGTGTTTCATAGACATGATGCCTTGTGTTGTCCATATGGCTGTAATCCATTCGAAATGGAGTACACGATGTCACAGACACTATAAAGACACAATAAGGAATCCCATGAAAACAGATTATTCAAATGAATATCCACATTGGTCGATAGGACATTCGAGCTTAAAGTCTCAGACGATTCAACAGAAGTTTAGCTTTGAATGAAGGTTCAGGGTTTTGTATGGAATCAAGACAAAATTATATGGAGATCATTTTTGTTTCAATTCGATACACTGTGCTGAGTGATGGTATATATCTACGTATATCTACCTTTTGTAAGGTTTCTCTAAAAGCGGAAACGGAAATGGAAAATCACAACACGTTCCGCAGAGACAAAACTCTGTGATGCAGGCTTCATTGAAAATTAAAGACCCCTAAACAAAAACACAAAACACGTTATCCGGTGGGAAATTCAACAAAAAGAATTTGATTATTATGCTGCTGCTGCTGTGTACCTTTGCTTTGCCAATGCTGCACAACCAACACAACACCATGCATTACATACATAAATAGGCTTCTAGAAAATTGTATGCAACTGCGTTAGGTGGGGGACTTCTGAAAAAAAACGACCTTCATAGAACTAATATTATATTTATATTTTGTCAGCATTTTTTAAAATTATTTCTACGCCTATATATTTCTATAAAATTATTGAAATAACTTTTGCCTTATAAATTCAATTAATTTTTTAATACATTTTAAATTTTTACACAAACAAACAGGATGTAGAATATAATATGCTGTGGGTGGTTTATGTATGTTAGTTTTGTACTCTAATTTTAACTTGCTCTATAGGGCAAATATTGGTTTCGTTTAAAAAAAAAATATGCACGACTGGGTCGCACAAACTTGCTCTTATGCGCGATCACATTGTGGTTCTATAGTCTCAAACAAATTAGCTATAGGAGTATATATTTTATCCATTTGCCAAATCTTAGTTTAGTTTCAGGTGGTATTATGTGAGTATACAAAAATTAACAATATAGCCTAGTGTTGCACATATGCAATATGCATAAAAGGAAATTATACTATTTAAACTGGTAAATTGTTTTAAATCAACAAAATTAGAAAGAAATTGATTAAAATAGTTTGAATCCGCTTTAACCCAACGCAATGTACACCATCTGATTTCTTATATAAATCTTTATTTATGAGCAAAAATTTTGAAAATCGTAGGAGCGGTTTTAAAAATAATTAATTTTTTTATGTATAAAATTTCGTTAACATTTTTAAGAAAAAAAATTGGGAATTCAATTATAAGAATTTATAAATGTGTTGTAAAAACTTAATTTTCAAAAAAATATATTTCACCCGTTTTCGAAATATCGAATTTTCAAAAACTAATTTTGAAATTTTTTTTTTTCAAAATCCGGAAATTACTTTTTTCAAAATTTTGATATGCAATAATATTTAAACTTATTACTTATTAATGAGAAAGTCTAAAATTTAAAAAAGCATTCTATGGTAGGTGCTGTTATTAATTGTTCAATATGAAATTTGAAAATTTTAAATGCTTAACCTTACTAATTACGCTAATCAAATTATTTTTTATCAAAATCTAAGGAGTCACTTTTGAGAAAAAAAAAAAATTTTCCTAAATGATTTGTAAGCATTTGTATGGGAGTTACCATTATTGTTAATTATAGGAATAATTTTTGTCCAAAATCTTTTAGATAGTTTAAAAAAAATGCTTTTTTCCAAGTTTAATACAAATCGATTAAGTCGTTTTTGAAATATCGAGTTTTCAAAAAAAAATTTTCAAACTTTTTTTAAAAATTCAAATAATATTTTTTTCAAAATTTCGGTACACAATTTTATTTCAACTGTATTAAATGTTCTCTATAAAAAAATTGATCAAAATCTGTTGAACCGTTTTTGAGAAAAGCGAAAATCAAAAAAATGGTTCTTTGGGAGGTGCCATTAATATCCAATTTTCTGAACCATTTTTTTTTTATTAAACGGCAACCTATACGTATTTAAATTTAAAGAGTTTTAAAAAAGAAATTCTGTGTAGCCGATTTTGAGAAAATAAGTTTTTACTTTTTGGCCAAAACAATTTGTATGACAGCTACTGTTTAGTTTTGGTCCTAAAAAAAAAGAAGAAAAAAGTCGGTGGGTGGAAAATCCAAAAAACTCTAGGTACTAAATTTAATGAAAATTGACCCATCTGTTTAGGCGTTTAGTCGAACAGACAGACGGACGTTTTTGCGAGACCCACTTTTTTCGACTCCTCTATCATCGTAATGTCAAGTTTGATCAAAATCTCGAGCCCCATAACAAGAACATAATTCTAGTTATGCCACTGCGCCCACTCCACACTTTTTCCGAAAACTTGTTGAAAAGTGGACTCAAGACTCAAACAAGATATCAACTCAAGGAGCTAGCATTTCTTCTAAAAACAAAGTCCTAAACGTAGCTTCCACCATAAGTGTTAACAGATAAATTTCCGTTAACATGAATAAGGGTACACTAAACTAAGCCTTTTCTAAAATCCTCGCGATAATAATGTTGTCAACATTGGAGATAGACCTACACCCAAAAATCATTTCCTAAATTATTCTTGATGAATTAGTACACACGGTTTTCTTCCTGAACTCCTACTCCTATGATTAACCTATTTTGTCGAAATATTTAAGAATTTATCTCTATAACCTAAATAAATAGACGGTAACTTCCATAAAGTATTAAATTGAATTTTATTTAGTTAAGGTTTAGTATTTCAGAAGAGAACAATTTGCTTCGAATTACTTGACCAAATTTCTCCAAGCCTTCTGGGTAAAAGTTTGTGTTACTGTGCATAAGGACACAAAACTTTCTCAAACAATTATTGGACAACATTAACAAATTTGGTCAACAAAGTTCTTAGAAGTTTGTTAGAGAATCAATGTGCCATTTATTCGACTAAGTTTCCTAAGTGGACCAGAAAGTCAATTGACTTCGTAATGGTTATTGAAATATTCTTTAAATACTTTTGTGGAAAGAAAACTATTTGCATCCTGAATTTGAAAATATTTCTTCAAAAACTGTTTTATGCATCTTTTTTCAGTCCTGTTAATACACACTACACACAGTATACACAGTAGAGCTGACGATGCAACAAAAAACAGGAAGAATAACTTTTTGAAATGCACTTTTTGTTCCATCAAATCGAAATGAAGATTTATTATTCAAATCTTCTTGTCGGTGTTGTCTGTCTCAAATTTTTGATACATATACTTACTTATTCTTCTTTTTTTTTCTAATTTCAACTTTTATATTTGACTCTTTTTTTCGCCTTTTATGAAGTTTTTATCCTCTCTCCTCCGTTGTGAAGGCCATATCAATTGAATTTTTTTTCTGAAGCTCTATTCTTGAGTTTGACAAAAAAATCTTCATATTCAGTTCAGACTCAAAAAAAAAAAAAAAAAACTCACCAAATAAGGAAGAGAAAAAACTACGAATGTAAGCAGTAAAATTAAAATGTCCTTGGCAGACGACCCGACGCGACGGACAAGTTAAATCTGTCGACATTATTTCCTATGGGTTTTGGTTGCGTTGGTGTTGGTGCTGGCTGTCGGCAATTTCTTAATAAACCAAAAGTCATGAGTCTGGCGACTGGTTGATATGGGCTTCTATAGACTTCCGAATTCAATTCCACATATGTGTTTGGCCTGGGCCAGATTGGCAATATGTGCGAACCAAGAGACTACTTAAGGCGGTTGGAATTGAGGGCGGCATAAAAAAAGAAATTGGGGTGGGTATACTTTAGTGGACTTTCACGATTGTCTTTAATATTTTCTAGCTGCGTTTTCAAAAAACATCCTTAGTAGATCGCATAGATTACATGTCTGGCTAATATTGTGGTTGTTGCTTTTGTGGAGGTTTTCAACTTATAAAGGGTGTTTTTTTTTTAAAACGTGTGGTTTTCAAGAAGAAATAAAACGCATATTATTTAATGTTATGGCCAAGAATTTAGCTTTATTATAAAGATAAGGATTTGCCATTATGTTTTAAAAATGATTTCGGGTAAGTGGCCGCCGCGACTGGCTCGAATAAACTCCAGCCGAGAGGACCAATTTTCGACCACTTTTTGCAGAAATTTGGGGCCGTATGTCAGCAATAACGTGACGAATATTCTCTTCTAAGGCGTCAATCGTCTCGGGCTTATCTGCGCAGACAAGAGACTTCTCATAACTCCACAAAAAAGTAGTCCAGCGGTGTTAAATCGCATGATCTTGGAGGCCACGCCCGCCACAGGCCCATGACTCGAGATAATGCGCTCACCAAAAGTTTCGTTGGCTGTATGGCATGTAGCGCCGTCTTGTTGGGACCAAAGGTTAATCACATCAACATCCTAAAATTCAGGTACGAAAAAGTCATTAATCATGGCTCTATAGCGTTCCCCATTGACTGTGACATTATGGCAGGCTGCATTTTTGAAGAAATATGGACCAATGATTCCCTCTGCCCATAGACAACACCAAACAATGACTTTTGAGGATGTAACGGCGTCTCAACAATGACTTGTAGATTATGATCACTCCAAATATGACATTTTGATGTGTAAACATCTATGCTGGCGGTAGAGTGAACAAAAAACGTGAACGTTCGTGTGCAACGTTACGTCGTGCAACGTTACGGTGTGCAACGTTACGATCTGCATTCTAGGATGGGTGCGTTCAGTGAAAAAATCTTAAGATCCCCTTCAAGCAAAACCAAGTCCGTTTTGGATCCGCGCACGTTGATGTTTACACATATTAACCGTGAGTCCCGGCACTCACACAATTTTTTGTTTTTGTTTAGGTATTAACGTACCAAAAATGAACTTCATCGCTGATCAAAATTTTCTTGCCATGCGTCGTGCGAACCGAACCATTATTTTGGGAATAAATTTGCACGATTTGCAAACGTTGTTCAAGAGTAAGTCTATTTATTATGATATAGCAAACCAAACTGAGCATAAATCAAGTGACATCTGTCAGAAAAACCAACTCCGAAAAAAGTATTGCCAGATTGAAAACCACACACATAAAAAAGAACACCCTGTATAACAACTTCAAAAGGCTGCTACTCCTAAAACATTCAAACTTTGTCTATATTTATTGCGTTTAAAGTGAGCCCCTTTCAAATAAGGTATCATTCACATCCGGAGAACTTTTATATTCAGAGCAATGCCGCGCGAAAGTAACGTAAAGTGCACAACTGGGAGGCATGAACTTGATCTTCTATGCGATCACACTGTGGTTCTAAAGTCTGAAATGAAATAGTTATGGGAAGTTATATTTTGTCCATTTGCCAAAACTTAGTTTAATTGCAGATGGTATTATGTGAGTATACAAATATAAAATAAATGAATAAAAAATAATTAATTTTGTGTGTATAAAATTTCGTTAACATTTTTAAGAAAAAAATTTGGTACGCCAAGTTTGAGCTTTTATTAATGTGGAGTTTAAAATTAAACTTTACCAAAAAATCTTCCACCCGTTTTCGAAATATTGATTTTTCAAAAAATTATTTTGAAATTTTTTTTTAAAAATCCGAAAATAATTTTTTTTTTTTGAATATTTAGATATGCAATATTATTTAAACTTATTACAAGCTTTTGTTTAAAAATTTAATTATAATCGGTAAGGTCAGACAATGCCACAGTTGAAAATCATAAAAAAACGTTCAATGTATGTTAGTTCAATGTAAAATTTAATAATTTTAAAGGGTAGATCGTATCTACTAATTTCGATGCACAAAACAAATTTTAATAAAATCGTAGGAGTCGTTTTTGAACAAACAAACATTTTTCTTAGCGGTTTTTAAACATTTGTATGGGAGAGGTACCGTTATTTTTGGTTATAAGAATAATTTTTGCTTAAAATCTTCTATATAATGTTTAAAAACAGCTTCTTTCAGAGATGAATAAAAATTGACAGAGTCGTTTTTGAAATACATATTGAGTTCTCAAAAAAAAACTTCAAAAAAAAGACAGACAGACCGACGTTTTTGCGAGACCCATTATTATCACCTTCCCTAATCATCGTAATGTCAAGTTTAATCAAGATCTCGAGTTCGATTTTTTTAGTAATTCATATCATAACTTGCCATATACCTATCTTTATATTCTTCCAAAATCCATTACATCTACTTGGTATAACCCATTCGCTACAAAATTGTTTTTATTTTAAAGGGTCTTTCAAAGAGAATTTAAATAAAACAAAGTGTGCATGAGATATCATAGACATTTTTTTTTCGTTTGAAAGGCATATGGATGTCATTATTTATGGAATACAACATCGCATCGTCCAAATTCCCGCCACGGTTTCTCTGGGTTGCACACATCCGAAATGTGCAATTTTCCAACTCTGGCGCATAAATCAGGCTGAACTTGACTGAAGGTATGGGTTATGAGGACTTTGAGTGCCGCTGTGGTTTGTGGCGTATTCGCATAGACCTGCAGCGAAATCAGAAAATCCCACAAGAAAAAAGCCTTACGGTGTCATATTGCACGATCTTGATGGCCAGTTCACATCACCTACACGTGAGATGAGCATGCCGTTGAATCGCTAGTGGAGAATTTCCAATGTGGTGTGAGCTGTGTGGTACGTAGCGGCGGCCGGCGGCGGCGGCATCCTGTTGAAACCACATGTCGTTGGTGTCCATATAATCCAATTCAGGCTAAAAGAAGTTGGTCATCATCGACTTATAGCGCTCGCCGTTGACGGTGATGGCTTGTCCAACGTCGTTCTCAAAGAAATATGGATTGATGACTCCAAAATCCCCACCAAACAAGGACTTTTTCGGGATGCATTGGACGCTCTTGGATCTCATGTGGATTGCTATCGTTCCAAATTCCACAATTTTATTTGTTGACGTACCCATGAAATTCATTCAGAAATCGGCCTCATCCCTGAAAATGATCATAAATTAGCTAAGCGTGCGAAAGGTTGCCCAAACTGAACACCCATTTGGTTAAAAATATTTTATCATTTGTACGTGATGTTGATATCTTTATCCATGTTGATTTGGCAAAACAGACTGAATAAATGACAGCCAATTTGACAGATGCAGCTTAAGCAATATGGCCACTATCAACTGTCAAAGTTTGGAAGTGCCTTTAGGCACTTTAGGCAAGGGTAGACCCTTTATAATTTTACATACCTTTTTCCAATGTTATGCTGAAGGGAGCCATTCAAAGTATGTGACTCAGGCTCAAAATTAAACCAGGCCGCTGGTGCATCACATATCTATCTACTAGTAGTCGTCTTCGTGTTATTATATGAAACTGAAAACACCAAATTGTTTTTTTTTTTTTTTTGTCAGTTTATGTATGTATGTGTATCTACAGTAGGCATAACCCAGTGGGAGGTGAATCTGAAAAGTCCCTTCAACCTATCTGAGTGATGCTTGTGATTTGTGGGTAAGTACACAGATCCTTATATTTTTTTTTGTGTTCATCTATAAAAATCTACTTCTACATAAATGTACCTACATATACCTAGGTATATGTTGAAACGTCTTCCTTTATAGGTCGGTGCTATCTGCCATTTAACTTGGAATCTATTTGCATGGCATTAAGTTGGCAGTCTATCTGCAAAAGTCAGCAATCGGATCGGCAAAAATGTGGTATCTATACTATATGTACTCTGTATATTCTATACGAATGTCTCGTAACTTCATAACTAGAATGATGAAGTTGCAGAGTGAGATGATGTGATTTTTCATAATATTCAAATTTGATCCTACTAATATGAGTATTTGCTCATACACTCCCAGTCAAAAGTATAGTGTCATCATACATTTATATTCCATATAAAACTTGAATCTGATGTTTGTTAATTTATTTATTCTTTTCATAAAATTGAAAGCATTCAAATCTTTCTCATACAAAATTTCCTGAGCATTCCTCAGACTAACATATATCGAAATTGAAAGGTGTTTTTATTTTGAATAGGTTTAATTTACATTTCGTAGTGTAGCGTGTTGGTAGGTACCTAAACCATTGGACCCTTACACCCAAACCTTGTCTTTGAAATGTAAGTTCTTTCAACATAATTTACCTAACCACACATGAAATGTTTACTTTAAGATTTAAAACCATGTTATGTAAAATTCAGACTCTCCTTTGAGCTGCATGAATATGAGTTAAGGATATAGGATGTTGAATGTATAAACGTTTTATCGTCCTTTTACATACATATTTGCATTGTAATTTGTTGACTTTTTGACTTATGTCAATGTTTGATGTAAGATGTTAGATTAAAATGGAAAAGTATGTCATAAAGGTTAAATTTTGTCTGCGGTGGCAGAAAAAAATAACAAAAGAAACCAAATGTGTACCGATAAGGTGTTTAGAATAAAGGTTTGCATGAATGTATTCATTTGCCTTCTCTGAACAAGAACACTAGCTACTTCAGTTTATTCTATTAGTAGTCATCGTATATACAAAGCAGTGTATACTGAAAATGAATATCAACTTCTACGATACAAACACTGTACATATACAATATTTGATCCATTTAAATCGAATCCAATACAAGTACAAAACTAAAGACTTCAATAAATTCAACTCAGTTTTGTACAAAAGTAAATTTTATACAAAAGTTAAAGTTAAAGCGTTCCGAAATTCTACTTTTTCCCAAAAGTAGAATACCTACATACACATAAACATTTATAGTTTAAAAAAAACTCCTAGATGTCGCTACAGTGAGGGGAAATTTTAAGGGAACAAACCACGATCAAATCTTTTCTAGACTCAGATGACTAGTTTGATTTGGTTTCTGTCGAGAAATAAAATAAATTCAATTCAAAACAAGAAGTGTTGTAAATTTATATACATCCTATGTTGTGTTCTTTAATCATCTATACACCCATAATTTTGAAAAAAAAACGGGAAATCGCACATACGGTTTCTCAGTTTCTGATGACGGTATAATATATAATAAAATTCAAATTGCGTAGAAGAACGGTGTTTTAGCTTTAAATTGAACTATAGCCACTATTTTTAGTTTTTGAGAATTTTTTGTTTTTTTGGTTTTTCAATATTTAGATGATTCGCAGAAAGACTCAAAACTGCTCAGCAGTTTCCAAGTTTCAGCGAAACTAAAGTTGAAAATAAATTTTCTAATTATATTATTTCAAAGGTTTAATGAATAATCTTCAAGCAATAACCGCTTAAGTTGACTTAAGTGAAAATTCGTTTTGTTTTGAAGCACCTGTAAAAATCCCTTGTAATTTAAACGCTTTTTTCTAAGACCAATAAAAAAAACACTTAAGTCATTTTCATACTAAGCAACATTATGGACAAAGGCTTAACTCAAATAAGTATTGTAAAATCATATAATATAATCAGTTTGTGTCTATTGATCTTTTTCTTTCAAATCCATCAGTTCCTGTGTTATCAGGTGTACCTCAAGGTAGTCATCTTGGACCTCTGCTTTTCTTAATTTTTATCAATGACATGTCTGATATTTTATTGAATTCCCTTCGACTTCTATTTGCTGATGATCTAAAATTCCTTAGATGTACTAAATCAATTAACTATTGCCTTCTTTTGCTAGAAGACCTTGAAAGACTGACAGAATGGTGTAGAATAATAATGACTTATTCTTAAATGTCTCCAAATGTCATTGTTTTTCTTTCAGTCGAAATTCATCTCCAATTTACTTTGATTATAAAATTGGTAACAATATTCTCGAGACAGTTTTTGAAAAAAAAAGATCTAGGGGTTGTATTTGAACCTAAATTCAGTTTTATTAAGCATGTTGAGTATGTTGCTGCAAAAGCCAATTCTATGCTAGGCTTCATTAAACGTGATTCCACTGACTTCACGGATCCCTACACTCTCAAATCACTTTATAGTGCCTATGTCATATCTATTTTGGAATATTGTTCTATAATATGGAATCCATATTATAACATTCATGCCAATAGAATAGAAAGTATACAAAAAAAATTCACTAGGTTTGTCATTTGGAAACTTGGTTGGAATATCGAAATGCCATCTTATAAATACAACCAGATGTCAGCTTATTGGCATTAAATCACTTTTTAATCGTGGTAAAGTTTTCTCAGTAATGTTTATTAGTGACATTTTATCTTATAATATTAATTGCCCATTTCTTTTGTCTTTGATTAATCTGTATGCAACTTCTCGCCAGTTAAGGGAGCGTTTCCTTTTTCGGAAAAACGAACACAGAGTTAACTATGCACTCAATGAGCCGATAACTCGCTGTGTCAGGGAAACACAGCAAATTTCGGAAGTACTTGATTTCAATATCCATTATAGTCGACTCTCTTTAAAACGTAATTTATTGTTATACTTTTTAAGCAACTATTAAATCTTGTATATACAGTCGACTCTCCCTAAGTCGAATTTTCACGGGATATCAAGATTTGTTCGAGTTAGAGAGAGTTTTGGAAAAATTCGAGTTATAGAGAGAAAGATTTTTTTTTTATTTCTTTTTATTTAATAAAAAAGGTTAATCCTATACATACTTACAAAAAGTTAACAAAAAAATATAGCTTCTTGTTTATTTAAAAAAATAATAATAAAACAAGGACTCATGAATTCATCGTTAACTCGAGCATGGAGGAATTTTTGTGAAGACTTGAGTGGTTTTTGAAGTGAAGTAGTAATCTGAGTTGTATGTTATATTTGGGAGATAAAAGCAATTTCTTAAGCGTAATTTATCATTATTTTCCAATCGGAAACTTCAAGCCCAAATATTTTGACTTTCTTATGAATGATTTTGAAAATATTTCACTCATGTAGGTAGGGCTTCGCGTCAGCTTTCATTTGATACCAAACTCGTTCGTGTAAACTCTGGGCTAAAAATTTCAAAGAAGCTTACAACTTATAAATAAAAGAAATGGAGTTTATAAAAACAGCTTACGCCCAATTTCTGCACAGAACAGCTAAAAGCCAGCCTAGTACCCAGTCTAACTAGACCAGGTACTAACTCTGGTACTTATGGTCCTAATGAAAAGCAAGTAGGAGCATTTCTTCACATCACTATAGTACTGGATCTAAATTCACCAAGCGGTACTAGGACTAAGGGCCAGTTTCCCAGTCAGAAAAGTGACACTTAAGTGGGGAATGTCAAAGATTAATTCCCAAAATCACAGTGCACTGTTACCTGAATAAGTGGCATTTAAGTCTGCGATGTTGGTGACTTAAGTTCCACTTACGCTGGGTATGAAATTACAGATAATTAGTTTTATCCTTCCGCTGAACGAATATGGTTGTGTATATGCTTGAACAACGCTGGGAAATATTGCGACATTACTTTGAAAATCATGGTAATGTTGCAGAATGTGTGCGAAAATGGCGTACGGATTTTGGAAGAAGAGAAGCACCGTCAGCTCCGTATGTTCGTTATCTTGTGAAAAAAGTGAAAGAAACTGGCATCTTCATCGATAAACCAAAGCGTGAAAAGCCAAAAACAGCGCGAATATTGCTGCTGTGGCAGAAAGTGTGCGTGAAGCGCCATCAACATCAATTCACCGTCGTTCTCAACAATTGAACATTTCGGAGACATCATTGAGACGAATTTTGCATAAAGACCTTGGTATGACGCCATACAAAGTCCAATTGGTTCAGGAGTTGAAGCCAACTGACCATCCAATGCGTTTTCACTTCGTTTAGTGGGCCTGCGATCGACTTAGAGAAGATGCCGATTTTGCCAAAAAAATCATCTTTTCAGATGAAGCTCATTTTGATCTTGGCGTTTATGTAAACAAGCAAAATTGTCGCATTTGGGGAACAGAAAATCCGCACGCATACATTGAAAAGCCGATACACGATACGGTACAGAGGCATAATTGGGCCATTTTTCGAAAATGAGCAAGGAGTGGCCGTTACAGTCAATGGAAATCGTTATCGGGCCATGTTGAACAAATTTTTGTTCACAAAAATTGAAGAGGAGGATATTGGCTACATTTGATTTCAACAGGACGGCCGGCGCTACGTGCCACACAGCCGAAGCTACACTCGATGTTTTGCGCCATTTTCAAAAAAAAAGAAGTTATTTGGCGGACACTTTACATATTTTACACTCAACACAACATATAAGTTATTTTACTATCATTAGTAATTCCTTGTTTAAAATTTATTGAAGACCAAATAGTCCAGTCATTTGGTAGTTCTTCCTGTAAAGGTTTGGAGGATTTTTGCAAGTTGCCATTTTTACAATTTGAAACTTGCCATGTCGCAACCATTAAAAAAAAAAAACAGCGGGCAAAACCCGTTTTTCGCAAATAACTCTTTTCCTACTAATTTAAAATAGAAAGCAGTCAATTAGAAAAATTAAAGCTGAAACAATTTTCTACATTTTATGTGTTATTATTTTTTTTTGTCCGAAAAAATTTATTTAAAAAAAAACGCAACGCAGCATTCAGTGGTTCGATGTATGGAGAATTGTAGATTAAATCTGAACCAATGCATCGAATTTGATGAAATTTTAAGATGTTATAAGAGATGGTGTATGCTATCTTCACAGTAATTTGTGCCCACTGATACGACTTTTTTTGTTAAAAAACATAATATAATCGTGAAAATTGATAAAGAAGGGCAATGTGTTTTATGAAAAATAATTATATATAGGTATCACCCTTTTAAATAATCCACCTATAGAAAATGTTTGGCACAACCACTTTTTGGGGCATTTTTGACCAAATTTTGTTCGTTTTTTTTTTAAGTAAAAACCATATGTAAAAGTGCGTTTCATATAATTTTTTAACAAAAAATAACATTAACATTTTTAGTATTTATTTTTAATTTATTATTAATAAAAATTATAAAAAAATTCATATTTATGAAATAGGTGTCAAATTAAACAGTGAAAATAATTTTTTTTTCGGAGAGGCCAAGACTTTAGAATGTTTTAGTTTTTGTATTCTATTTCAACGAGCTCAATACGAGACTTACAAAAGCCTCGTCTCGTCTCATCTCAGGTCCAGCTCTAAATAAATTTTGCAAAAATTACACGAACTTATGAACTTTAAACGGACTTTAAACTACGCAGCTTACTTATTCAAACTCCTTCTCGCTTCTAATCACACCTTCCCCTTCGCTGGATACAAATCATGCACAGAAAGATATCCTTCTCTTGCTTAAAACACAACCTAAAACCCTACTCATTACTTTAGAAAGTAGCTGAAACAAGAATTAAAATTTATTATGCTCTTCCGAAGCAATTGTTGGATTCCTAGCAGGATGTAATTTAATTCATCATATACCATGAGAATCATTTCCAGAAGTATAGCTTCACTTCAACATGCATCACAATGTCATAAAACTTAAGTCTTGGAGCTTCAACACTTTAACGCAGTTCCAAAGTAATCTCATATCTTCACACATCACCATAAGCTCTGACATCTGACAAATGTTCATTCCGCCTAATTTAGAATAAACGCTGGTGACGACATGCAGATCCAGGTGCTGCATTCATTTCAGAGAGCAGGAGTAGTTTCCATGCTGCATTGAATCACGCAAATACAGACACTGTAAATTTCCTGTGCATGTGTATATGTGCCCTGCATGCGAGCCAACCGCAGACCCAAAGACTCTTCTTAATAATATAAGAACTTGTCCTTGTAAGGTGGCACACCATTAAATTTTAACATCCGTTTTGCAGTTTTTCTTTCATTTTCTTCTCACATTTAATTGTTTTCTCCGAGGAATGTGAGAAACTTGTCACAATGAGCCAGGATAGGATAGGATAGGATAGGCTATAGGACACGACCTAACAGCCACCCTCCAGGCCACCCTCCAGGCCACCCTCCAGGCCACCCATTTAATGTTTTAAACCAAATCGGTGCGGTCGGTGGAGGGCTGACTGGCTGACTTCTCGGCCAAGGACTGGGCAAATTAAAACAAGTGTCAACGTGTTAAATTAGGGACCCAGGAACAAAAATTTCATTAAAATGTAATTGCCTTCATTTCACTTGTACATATATACATTCTACATACACTGATGGTTGGCACGGGGTCGGTATCCTGTTTCCGTCTTCCTCTGCTTCTAATTTTACTCTGCCACTGACAGGACCTTCTCCCATATTGCTTAGGCATGATGTTATGCGGAGGCACTTTGGAGTAAGTTCTCGCAGAGCTTATACGCTAGTGAGTTCCATAAATCCTTGGGAGCTCTTGTAAATGTTCAGGGGGATCTTATAGCCAAACAGAGTTCAAGTGAATTCGTCCTTAGTGCTTTCTTTTCGGTCCATTACAAGGCGAGTAAACATTTTTTCTGTTTCTCATTTTTGTTTGTTTTGTTTTACTTTATGTTTTTGTAGGAAATTTTGTCTGTTTGCGTGTTCTTTGTATGAAAAAAAAATTAAGAATTATAGGTTTTGTCCTGCACATACTAACGAGTACACACTCGATGGACATGGACATTGGGCAGGACACGGGTTTGCTTTGGTTCGCTCTGAAAGAAGCTTTCGAAAATAATTGCTTATGTACCTACCAAGGATAAAGCGACTATTCTAAGACGACCGACGGCCGATGACCAAAAAGAGATGTGGTCATGTTAATTGAATGGAATTAATATTAATGGGCTTGAACTTGATTACGAAATAATCTGTTGTACCGCAAAACGGGAAGGCAGTGATAAATTTTTCCGTTAAGGATATCTCTGCTCCTTGATTTTGGAAGAAAAGTTATGGTCTGCGGTTAGGATTGTACTTTATTGCCGTCGAGTATTGCTTTCAATTTAGCACACGCTTATACAGACTTAAACTCCTCTTTTTATTGGCACACTTAAGCAAACAATGACGACAGACCATATTCGTTTATTTAGCTATTTAACAAAGAGACGGGATGTATAAATGTAGGTAGGATATATAAGGAAATGGAGAACAAAATTCAATACTCAAACACTGATAACCAGAAGAAGAACTTAAATAAGTTGTGTTTTGATGCTTTATTATTTACTCCTGTTTGATTGTTTGTCTTTCACTTCCTTAAAATATGGGTCAATCAATAAAACCTAAATATTGGATAAAAATAAGCAAAAATAAATAGCCGAAGTACTTAGGTTAGGTTAGGTTTTTGGGCTGATAGAGGATCTAATTTCCATCACACTTAGATCAATGTAGATCCCTTGTGATACCCCGGAGGATTGAACACTCCATATAAGTTAACCTATAAAATTATTTCATGGACAATCAAGCCATTCGGAGGCTTTGATGAATTTCGACAGTTTAACATCGGAAAAGTTGGAGAGCTCTTCCAGATCGTTAAAGAAATATCTTCCTAGATGTTTGTGTCTTAGTTGCGAGAGTGCTGGGCAGTGACATAAGAAGTGAGAAGTGTCTTCATGTGCTTCTTCATCGCCACAACCTCTGAATAAATCTTCTGTGCTGAGCCTCAGTTATTTCTTTTGGTACTTCAGCAGATTGTGTCCGGTAACGATAACCACAAGGGAGTAAGGTGTTTTCTTGTTGAGTTTTAGGAGCTTATCCGTTTTACCCTTGTCAAAAAGCGGCCAAAGTTTCTTGGTATTCGCACAAGAGTCAAGTAGGGTCCATCTTTAATTCGTTTTTTCAAGAATTTTCTTTTCCACCTTCTTTTTAAAGGAACAGATGGGTGCGTTCACGTTTGGCTCTGCCTGGCTAGCATCAGCTGATGATCCAATACGTGCCAGTTCGTCTGCTTTCTCGTTACCTGGAATTCCTATATGGGCAGGAACCCAGCAGAGCGTAACATTGTGCTGCGAGCCTAGAATCTTGAGCTCTTCGCGGCAACAGGAAACGAGTTTTGACTTTATTTCGATGACAGAGAGTGCCTTTACGGCTGATTGGCTGTCAATAAAGAAGGTAATACCAGCTAGTGGTACCGCTAACATTGACAGCCGTTCAGCTGCTTTGGCTATGGCCAAAACCTCAGCTTGGAAGACACTGCTGTTGTCAGGGAGTCTATATGAGCTGGCTAAGTCAAAAGCTTCCGAAAAGAATCCCGCTCCAACTCCACACTACATTTTTGACCCATCAGTGAAGACTGCTACCGTTGGGTCGTTAATGTGTAGATGGGCGGCATCCCATTCTTGTCTGCTCGGAATTCTAGAAGTGGATGGTCTATAGAAATCTAAGTGGGGGGTAATGTAGTCAGTGCACACATTACTGCCTATATATTTGTTTAGAATCTGAGCGTGGCCTACTTGACTGTGTTTCCAGACATTTGTCTGGCTTAGTCTTAGCCGAAGTACTTAATCCATCTGATGTTCGATCCTTTTACATGATTACAAGGTTTATTTTCATTTTAAGTTTATAGTAAGTGTTAACATAATTTTGTTTCATTTTCTAGATGATAAATATCATAATGTGTGACGTAAAAAATGTTTCTTTAAAGATTTCACTATTTTTATATATACATTATTATTATGAAAATTAGAGAAACATTTTTTGACCATGAATTATAAATAGATAAATAATATAAATTTAAAATGAAATAACATTAAACGCTTTGTGGTATGAATACCATCAGTGTAAGTGCATTTTGATATTTATTTATAGTTAAATGAGCACCGCGTCAACGATTCTTGTAAGAGATTGAGCATTAAAGAAGCTCACAACCTTATCTTAATACAAAAATTTAAATAATAAATAATTTTCAATAAAAAAAAAAGTATATATATAAAAAGTACGAGACTAGAGATATGCCAATTTATAACAGTTATAAAAGTTGTTCACCATTAAAAGTAGGCGGGCGTTAACGCGCTTCGCGCTATGTTACGAAAAATCAGCCGCTGGCAATACCCACAAATTTCTCCATCAAATATTTTCTACCACCAGAGGCCGTAAGAATAAACAAGAAGAAGATTCATATCCAACAGACAAAAAGATGAAGACAACTTCACTTCATTTGTAGACGCTGAGATTGAGAAACAATTTTTGAGTTTGATCTGTCTTTACTAAGTCAAAAGTTATTCGAAATATTAAATAAAAGGCAAAGCCTACTTCAAAAATTTAAATCTTTTAATTGAAAGTTTAAGTTTTTTAACACGCTACTTGAAACGAAAAACTCTATGGGTGCCTACTTCAGGCCCACCGACGGCATACTTTAAGAGGGGCCGCTTAAACCAAAACTGTTATAATTGGCATGTCTAAAGGCACTTCCATATTATTGTTGCACAAGTTGTGTTTAAGCATTGAAAAATGACTATCTGCCTTGAGTTTCTAGATTATATTTCAAAATCAACTCTTGTTTTTGTGTAGACCCCCTTTATGAGGTCATACAGGGTCATTCATTTCGTGGGTTCAAGTTGGCAGTGCTGGCATTTGACACCTGTTAAATTCAGCTTTCATTTGAAGTGTCATAATATTAGTTGAATGTTTGCCATTTTCAATAATAGATCGCTTAACAATCGAAAAACGCGGTAAAATTATTAAAACTTACTATACAAAATTGGTGATTCACACGTAGCCACTTTTTACGCACTATGCGATGATTATGGTAATCATAATTAACCGACTACGCAAGCAATCGGTAAAATCGTGGAGAAATTTGAAGAGAGTTATGTTGTATGTCGTATGTCGTAAGGCCTGTGCATCATCGTATTGCACTCAAGTGTTGCTAATGATCCCAATTTATCGATTTCCCGGGGTTCGCAACAAGTGAACGATTTTTTTTCGCCATTGGGCGATTGAAGATCATTAATTGGACGATATGTGGTTCAAACAAGATGGGGCAACAAGCCAAACAACGATTTTTCGATTTTTTTACTGAACCTTTATATACAATTTGAGTTATCTTATAATTATGAAATACATTGTGTAATAGTACTTTGGAGTTTCCAGCTAGGGTAAATTACTCAGCGGTGTGTCCAGGGTTCAAGCTAAAGAAAGTACTCTGAAACTTTAGCTTAGAATAAGGTTCATCCTTTATTTTCTTTAAAATTAAATTTGTTTAACAATATGTTTTGTTTATTCTGGGACAGCTTGCGGCTCTAGGTTTTCTGGTCTCTATAACGGAATAGATCTGCTGTGCGTTTATCCTCGGGTAGGTTTCCGGTCTCCTAGCTTCTTGGTCAAGGTAGCGGATAAACTTCTGGTGTGTTGTCTTCGGGTAAACTTCAGTCTTCCAGTAAACGGCAGGTTATGAGTAGCAGATCGTAGGTTTTAACTACCTGGTAAAATCGCAGTATGTATGTATACTGGTAGATCACATGTTTTTAGTTGCCTGGTAAAATCGCAGTGTTTATGTGCACTGGTAGATCGCAGGATTTAACCCTTGGTAAATCGCAGTATATATATGTATACCGGCAGATCTCAGACTATGTCTGGTATTTTTTTTTACCTTTTATGCTGCAACTGGACGTCTCAGACTGTGCTGACTTCTGGCTACTGTACCTCGAGGATCTTGTTTTTCTACCGTCTTCGCAAGGCTCTCTTATGACATGTTGTAGAGAGAAGATACTGTCAATTATATATACTTAACGTAAAAACGATCATAGATTCATCATAGGTATCGTCAAGCATAATAAGAACCTTCGCTGACTGATTAGTGTGAAACTCACCACACCAGTCAGTCGGGTGAGGTGGGTCTCGACTTTGTCGTTGCAAGAGTAATTACATAATTGCTTTTCTATTATCACTATTATCAGTCTGCCTTGGCTTTTGGTGAAGGCAGGTCGTGATGCTAAATGGTTGCACGCTGGTTTGTTGTATGAAACTGCTTTTTTTCGGGTTTGTATGGAAATATCCAGGGCCGTCGTTCGGGGGGTGTCGGTGGGATTTGTAATGCTTCATTACAATTGACAAACTAAAAATCTTATGGAACATAGGGGGCCTATATTTATACATTGGCTTAGAATGAAAAGAAATAAAATATATATATTATACATGTCAACTTCGAATCAAAATTCGGTTGACTTTGATGTTCTCGGGGTGTTCCGCCCCGGTTGTCCAAGCCACACAACACGACCAATTATATGGCTTTTATGCGTGAGAAGTTTCCTGGTCGCGTAATTTCACGATGTGTCGACCTCAATTGGCCACCAAGATCATGCGATTTGACACCGTTAAATTTATTTCTGTGAGGCTATGCAAAAGACCGTGTTTACGCGATTAATCCTAGACGCATTTAAAACCAATATTACTCAAGTTATGGCCGAGATACCGCCCGAAATGTGTGTAAAAAGAGTTAACAATTACCACAAAAGAATCCCATGCTGCGAATCTTCCCGAGGCGGCCATTTGAATGATATTGTTTTTCACACTTAATGGCAAAGTCCAAAATTTACAATAAAATCAAATTTTCTTAAAAAATGTATCGCTGTGTGTGATTTATTTAGCTTTACTTTTTTTTTTACGTAGTATCTAGGTAAAAAGATTATTAAATGCCTTAAAAATAAATTAACATTTTAGTATATAGCATACAAAAGGAACTATTTAATAAGTTTTATTAAAATTCATTTGGTTTCAACGGGTTCCAAGATTAGTTTGTCTTAAACGAATCCAAGTAAGAAGTAAGATGTTATTATCTTCCGACGAAAAAAATCATTCCTTAAACTGCAAAGCAAGGATAGCTTCTCCATTTATTTTCTTATATCTGATATCTTACTCAAAAAAAAAACCCATTTCGCAATAAAAAAATTAGCGCATCATTTTATTTCTCTCCACTTAAAGAACTTATAACAAACAACAGCATTATTTAAAATCTCTTTCAAATTTTGTATCATTAAAAAATAAAGAATTCACACTACTTTGCAAAATTTTTAATCCTACCATCCAATTATCAAAAATATTACTTTGGCCTTTGGCCATTTCGACAAAAAGAAAAATGTATATAAATAATAAAAAAGGAATCTCTTAGCCACCAACACACACCCCAATTGAAATGAGACGAAAATTAAATGAGCATTGCCTGGAAAAATAAACCGCATCCCTGCTCATTTAAAAATTCTCGAGGCAGCAAAACTGTGCGTCCACCTTTTGCATGATTTGATGAAATGTGTTCCATTTCGCAAACGACGATTTATTCTTGGTTGGGGCAAAAAACGTAATATTTTGCCCGTTCATATACTTTGAGCTCTTTCAGTTCTTTTTTTCCTTCGTTTCTTAAATTGGGGGCGTCTTATGGATTTGTAAAAAAAATGATGATAATAGAGAGTGCGAACAAAGGTGCATTCCTACTTGGTGAAACCATCACAAATTATATCAAATTGGCTTCATTAAGGTTTAATTGAGAACTTCGAAGTAATCTCTGGCCTGAAAAGAGTTTTCGAATTCAACTACAAAGGACGCGACGGCTGGCGCAGTAGAGGAATACAGCGGCTTAGGCAGGACACGGAAGTGGAAGAGGGCGCGTCAACGAACTTGGCGTGCGAAATTGGAGACAGCCTGCTAGGGACCGGGCTGGCACGAAGAAGCTGTTAAAAGCACTTGTCAACAGCGGGCTTAAGGAATAAACGGGCTTAGGTAGGACACGGAAGTGGAAGAGGACCTAAACCAACTTGGCTAGCTTGCTAGGGACCGAGCTGGCTCGAAAATGCTGGTTGAGGCCCTCGTATACTGGGGACTGTAGCGCAACCTAAGTAAGCTAAAAAAAACAATTCTCACCTAATTTTGCGAAACAACTTAAGTGAAAAAACTTCACGGCCGCAGAAGAAAACCATGGGTTCCTGTGGTCATTTAAGTCGAAACTGAAGAGGTATCGCTATAACTCCATAACGTATTTTATTATTTTTGCCCCCGTTGCTCTTAAATGGGCTCCATCTTACTCAAACTGTGAGCAATTCTTTCTTAAAAAGCAATTCCAACCGACCCCGTCGTGCACACTACCTATTTATTTTTTTATTTTTTTTTCGAAATTTTCGGTTGTGTTGTCCCCTTAAGCCGATTATGAAAATGAAAAATCACACCGAAGTCAGCGCGCATAATATTCTCTAATTACTTTGCTGTTAAGTGGGTGACGAAAATATCCCTTAAACTTCAGAGCTCCCTCACATACACACTCAAATTTTAATTCAACTGACTGCTCCAATTGGGGTAGATAGTGTTTACACTGTGCTGTGACTGTTTGACACCCATCCAGATCCAGATCCAGATCCTGACCAGAACCATTTCGACGTATAATAACGATTGCTTATTTTCATTTGTGGGGACAATAATTTCACCGTTGGCATTAATTGAATTTTATATTTCATTAAGAGCCATCCCATATCCCCTCAAGGGTGAGGATGAGGGTGAGGATGAGGGTGAGAGTGAGCATGATTATTTTGTGCAAACTAGTTCCATTTTAAGCTATAGCAGCTTAAGCCAGTGCTTATATATAGACTATAGAGGGGAGAGGACCTCTAGCAAATTCAAATGGCATATGAAAATAGTTAAATTAAATACAAACGTTGGAAATTGTGCAAATTACCCCGGGTATTCAAGACTCTTGTAAGGGTATACGTTTGAATAATTCACCAAGGACAAGAATATTGTCAAGAAAATTCTCATTTAATTCACAAAATGATGTCCTTTTTCGCTTATCTGTAAGATACCATTCATAGACTATGTGGCCTCGTCGGCGTCGTATGGCCGAGATGCGATTTTGCAAGATTTCGCGAAGGTCTGATGTGGCTAGGGTTGTGGGTTTGTCGTCGGTGGTGGTCGACGGCCGGCCGGCGCGCGTGGCGAAGTCGCGTTGTCGTCAGGCTTCATGGTGTTACAGGAAGCTGTTGCTTCCTCTCTTATTTAAACAAGGTGTATTGCAGAGTGCTTTACTTGGCATATTCTCGTCCTTACATCGCAGATCAGTGAGTTTGAGTCAAATATTTGAATTATAAGACAGTGTGGAGTGGAGTCATTCGCAGGATCAAAAGGAAAATTATTACTCGAGGGTAGCAACAGCAGCATCAACTTCAACATCAACGGATGAACGAATAACTTGAGTTTTGCGTATAGGTATAGTCCTGGCCAAATAGTGCTAATTTTTTATTGTAATTAGGTTTTAAGGACTTTAAGGAGGTTATTACAAATATTTGCCAGAAGGAAATCCTCGAGATTATGAAAAATAATAAATAATGAAAACAAAATGTCCACACCATGTCATAGGCCGCGCCGACTTGATGCGATGGTCGAAGAGTTTCCCAAGCATCAAGCTATAAGTACCTAAGGACATTTTTTGTCTGTCACAACGAAGCTAAGATGATGATTATGTAGTGTTGACTTCTTAGGATTGTTAGTGACAGTTAGAATGAGGTCTATATAAGGAGCTCTAATGAAGTCACGCCGCGCCGGCCGTATTATTAAAATCAGATGATAGTGAGAGTGAAAATTTTGATGAGCTTGTGCCTTTTGAAACCTAAAAACTGGAATTATACAAAAGAGAAGGGAAAAATAAAATTAAAATTTTCAATTATTGCCTCGGAGATAATAAGATGAGGATCTTATGAAAAGATGAATATTTGATGTTTCAGCATTTGCCCTTTGATTTCATTTGAAATTTAACTTCAATTAATTTTTGTTTGTAATTTTTGAAGTAAAGCTTTCTTAACGTAGGCTATGCGATGGGGAGTTAACACAGAATAAAAAACTGAGCTGGTAGCAATATGAAAGGAGTAAATTTAAAGAAAAAAAAAAGTTAAAATAAAGCAACAAAATTGTCAGCTTTATTGTTTCTTAAAATTTCTTCATAATTTTACAGATTGCTTCCGTAATCCGTCGAGACTGACAATCATAATCATCATAATTATAATAAACAATTTTTTAGTAAGTTTAAATAATTTTAACACGTTGATCGATTGCTAAGCGATCCATTATCTTAAATGGCAAACATTCAACTAATATTATGACACTTCAAATGACAGCTGAGTTTTACAGGTGTCAAATGCCAGCATTACCAACTAGAAACCGCGAAATGAATGACCCTGTGCACAAGGCCGTAGCCAGACAATTTTTTTCGTGGTGGGACATAATTCGGAAAAATAAATTCACCAATTAGTAATCAAAACTAGAATAGCCCATTAGCCGCAATTCAACCATATCATACACAATTTTGTTTTGAACATATGGACATGTAGGTTAATGCATATACATATTATGTGAAGGTTTTATAATACAAATTCTATATCCCAAGCAACACATAAACTCTTGAAGTGTTCTCCAAACAAATTGATCAGCTCTTAACAAACTGTTAGTTCAATCTTCTTAATACCACTACACTTTATGATCTGTTACTTTGCTCTAGAAAAGTGTTGTTTGTTTTAACTTTTAAAAAAACGTCTTTTAAACATCTTGAATATCTTCATGGCAAATGTGTTTATATTGACTCTCTGTAGATCCTCTTTACAACCTTTTTAAAAGGAGTATGTTTAAATTGCGCAAGAGTATATTTCTTACTACTCTTTCAAATACATTTCGAAGATATTTTGCGGATGTTATTCCTAAAATGTCTTTATGAAGGCTTAAAATTGTGTCTTTAAGTAGAATTAATATTCTCTTTTGTTTGAAAAAAAAAATGTTTGTGTCATCTGACATTTGTGAATTGCGCTTTTCTTATTTTCGTATTTATTGTAACGGGTGATTTTTAAGCTGGTTTGGTTTTGGCAACACTGGTTTTGACAGCTGACGTGTGTTTAGTACCTTGTGTCACTGTCAAACAGCTTCAGTTTGGTTTGCAATTTAACCATGGATCGTCTTACAAATGAACAACGCTTGCAAATTATTGAATTTTACTATCAAAATTCGTGCTCGGTTCGAAATGTTCATCGCGCGCTGCTTGTGTTCAGCGATGAGGCTCATTTTTGGTTGAATGGGTACGTAAATAAGCAAAATTGCCGCATTTGGAGTGAAGATCAGCCAGAAGCATTGCAACAGCTACCAATGCATCCCGAAAAAGCCACTGTTTGGTGCGGTTTATGGGCCGGCGGCATTATTGGGCCTATTTCTTCAAAGATGATGCGAATCGCAGCGTTACTGTCAATGGTGAACGCTACCGAGCGATGATAACAAACTTTTTTTTGCCCAAAATGGAAGTTCTTGACTTGCATGATATGTGGTTTCAACAAGACGGTGCCACATGCCACACAGCACGCGAAACAATGGCGCAATTGCGAGGCGAGTTTGGTGAACAGTTAATTTCACGTTTCGGGCCGGTCAATTGGCCGCCTAGATCGTGCGATTTGACACCATTAGATTATTTTTTGTGGGGGTATGTCAAGGCTAATGTCTATAGGGACAAGCCCGCTTCGATTGACGCACTGGAAGCCAACATCCATGCATTCATTCGTGAGATACCGGCCGATATGTGTGAAAGAGTATGCCAAAATTGGACTCAGCGGATGGGCTACCTGAGACGCAGCCGCGGTCAACATTTGCATGAAATTATCTTTAAACATTAAATTGCAAAGTTCAAACTATCGATTCAAATAAATATTTCATTCATTTTTTCGAATTTTTTGTGTTTTTTTTTAAAAAAAAGTTCTAAACCTCTTAAAAAATCACCCGTTACATATGTAGGTACTATTAATTTGAAAATTGAAAAAGAGTTTAGGGAGCTGCAAGAGACTTAAGACCAAAAATTGCTCATCAATTATTTTAGTACGCGAATGAACATAATAATAGATAATTGCTTATAGTTTTTTTTTCTTTAACTCTTCGTTGACACTCAGTTGACACTTTCATTGTCTCTCTCTTCTTTCAATTTGATTCATTTGATATCTTATCATGAAGTCGTTAAGAGGTTTCTGACTCTTGAAAAATGTGATTATAACACAGATGTTTTGACGACATCTTAAGAAACTCTTTAAACGGTAGTTAGTTTATACAAAGTTACACATATTTTTTGTAAATTGTGACATAGTTAAACGTATATTTTTAATACAGTTTTTGTATGTTTTATTATTTTAATCAAATTTATTATTTATTTCAATAAAAATTTTCAATGTGCCATTGTACATAGGTAGATATATTATGTACAAAGGTAGTGAAATTTTCTTAAAAACTGCGGTGTTTGGACAGATTTCAATCGAAAAAAATATTGTTTATATCATTGGATAACCCCTGTCTGTCTGTCCAAACCAGGGTAATAGGGAACTAAGCTAATTTTTCAACCATCTGTTACTGTCATAAAACTGACGATGAAAATATAGCAAAGCGAAAATATAAGGCAATATTTTTTCTTAAAAAAAATAACTGCTACAATGTAAAATTTTAATCATGCAACTTCAAAACTTTTTAAGGCTTCAATGTTAACCAAACGCTCATTTTATTAATATGAGAATAATTTATCCAAAACCCATTAAAAGAAAAACAAGACATTTAGTACCTACATTTCATGAGGCACCCTGTAGGAAGGAATATTTTGATAAATGCCCAACAAAATACGTACGCCATATTTATTTCGTTCAGTTGCGAACAAAATATTTATTAAATACATAATATTCAATAAAGTACAGTTACATGTATTATGCCTACACTTTTATTTGTTTAGTAACACTGTGGGAGATAATAATTCATAAAAATATGTTTTTTCTTTTGTTGTCAGTGAATTTTGTATTATTTTTCTTGATTTTAACTTGTAAATACTTTTTTATTTCATGGCGCGTTTATTCTATGTGGGGTAGAGTATGCGATTTTTAAGTAAATCTTTTCTTGCATTACAAAATACACATCGTTAAAGACTTAATAAAATTAATTGTAAATCTAACCCTACATGAACATAAAGAATTTGTCATGGCTTTACTTTTTACTTTAAAATCATTCTATTTCATTTAAATTGTTATAAAATTGTATTTGTGTAAAAGAGAAAGAAATTATTCTTTATATTATTTTCTCCCTCCAAGTTTACACTTTTGACTACAAAAAAAAATCTTCAAAACCTCTTGAGAGCATCTTTAAAGATGCGTCAAAAAAATGATCTCTATAAACTCTTACAAATACTTTATTTAGAACTCTTCGCTCCATACAATAGGCTCCTCCCCTTTAGGCCTTTTTGGGTCTTAACGACCTCTTCAAGATTGTGTAAAGAGTTGAAAGATCTTCGAAAATAGCTTTTAGGGATATCTTGAAGACTCAATTGTGTTGTAGACTGAAATACATCAGCTAAGTAGAAAACTTAGCACTATTTAATTGGACTTGTTCAATTATTGATTATACAGCTTTTCACGGAATTTAGTCCATACCAATTGGCGTTTCGTCCCGGCGATCTCACTTCGACTCATCAGTTGACTAGAAACGCCAATTTTTATTGACCAAAGGCCTTTAAAAGCCATTTTAAAACTGGATGTTCTCTATCAAATTTCATACAAATCAGATCCACCCACAGACGCATAGATCGACGCTCGGCATGTCATGACGAAACACACTTTTTTGGACTTCCCGATTATCGTAGTGTTAGTTTTGATTAGAAACTCGACATTTTTTTACACGAAACCAATACTTGCCCTAAAGTAAGTAAAAATAAATAGTGTGCGTATGAATGCAGTTCAGTTATTTAAAATAAGAGAAAGAGGGAAAATATGCAGGATGGGGTCTCAAAGAGGATATGTTACGAATGAGAGGAAGATGTTTAAGTATAGACTAGTTTAAAATTGAGATAGGTAACTCAGCTCAAACTAGTGCTCTTATACGCTAAATTAAGGGCACTTAACAGTGCAACACAATAATGCATTTGCAACATAGCAAAATTTTTATTTTTTTTGAGTCATAAATAACAGCCCAAATATCCATAATGGACTTTTTAAATTGAGCAGCCCAAATTCAAACTAAAAAAGCGTCCGCGTGACTTTAACAATAATTTTTTTTTGAAACTTTGTCTCTTTGAATATTTGCCTTCCGGATTTGAAATTAGATAAGATTTAACCTGAATTTTGAAGCAAATGTAGTTTTTTAAAATAATTAGTCCCACCATTTTATACATTCATATTTAAGTATAGTTAAAATCACCCTTCTAAATTTCTTGAAATAGAACACAATTCGTTCAAAATTATCGATTGATGTGTGAAAATTTAAACACAAGAGAACAAAAATTAGATTTATGCAATTAGTCAAAAATAAAAATAATATAATTCTTTAGAAAAGAATAAATTGCTTTGCACTTTCACTCGATTTCCTGCCAACATTTTTTATAAATGATATATATATAATCAGTAATCACTCCATTTGTCTGCCAAACGACGACGTATTTCCACATCAAATGAGTCTCTCATAACAATTTTATTTTATTTTATGTTTTTTTTTTTTTTTTTAAATAATATAAAAGCTAGCAAAACTGATAAACGTTCATTCGTTATGGTATAGAGCTTGTGCTAAATCCAATTTCCGAATCTGGTATTTTTTTGTCTGCATACTTAATTGTACAATTAAAAATAAAAGCAATTTGTTTGAATTTGTCGACATTTCTCTTATGAATTGTAGAAGCCTCTGATTTTTTTTTTCAAGTATGCGCCACTCCACCTTTTTGATTGGGGGCCTCACTTTGATGTTTTAATATTGAGCAATGTTGCCAGTCGACAGATCTACAGTTTAATTTTTGATAAAAGGGAAATTTAATGTGGTATTATTTGTTTTAAACTTGGAAATATGAGGTTTGAAGTTGATTTTATCTTATGAAACATGTTTTTCAATCAATTTGAATCTCGAGTGGAAAGTTTTTTTTTTGTGTCATGATGATTAACATTGATTGGATTTCAAAATCAAAGGCTTAAAGCAACGTGTAGAAGGTTGATTCCTTGATGTCAAAACAAATATCGTCAATATAATGTATGGATACCAGGTCATGCAGGTATCAAATTCAATGAACTGGCAGACACTGCAGCTAGGGAAGCAATACTTTATCCTTTTATAAAGGATCTGCCAAATATCCTATTGTTTACAGGAAGAATTTTCACTGCTTATGAAAATGAAGAGCTGAGAGAGTCTTGGCTTAAAAAACAAAACTTTCTTCGAAAACATCAAACAACACATCTCAGGATTCCATATAACAAAACTCTGACTAGAGAAGAATGTATTACACTATTTCGTATCAGAGTAGGAAAAACAATCTTTACAAGCCAACATTACTTCACCAAAGAATCCCCAGAATTATGTGCAAATTGTAAAGAAGTTCTTTCCATTTGGCATATATTCACTGAATGTCCAACTTCTCGCCAAAAAACTACAACACTCTCACTCGAAGAAAATCAGAAATGCTTAGCAGAAATATTAAATCCGTCCGATGTCCAAACAATACGTCGTATCAAGGAAGCTATAAACCTGCATAATAAAATTAAAGAAATCTGAATTAAATTAACAATATAATTAGCTATTAAAAAAAAAAAAGCTTATGCATTGTCCATTTTAATTAAAAATCTAAATTAACAATAGTTTGAACCTAAACGACATCTATGGTCCTGTTGCCCTGATGTCTATAGTTTAAATAATTTTATAAATTTATTTTTATAAATTATTTTTGTTAAATAAATAAAAAAATGTAAATGTAGACTGTTCAACGCATGAAACGTTGATGATCACACGAATGACGCTAGTCGTCAGTTCTGTCCAAAAATGTTTGATGTGTAGTCTATGTTAAGGCGTTTTACCCTTCGCCGTCAATGTTTTACGGTCACACGACATGACCACGATCGGATACTTTAAGAGTTGACGCGGAGTTGATAAGAGCAAAAAATTATCTTTTTTAGCGTTGATAACTACACGCATGTTAGATCAGGGTGTCTTTTTTCGCGCAAATATAGGCTGTCAAGCTATAAACTGTCAGATTCCGTTCAGAGATTGCTACCGATGCTGACGGATTGAAAACTCCGAAAATATCTAAAATGTTTGAGATTAAATTTTTTGCACATTTGGAATGAAATATTCTCTATACCTACGTCAAAATTCAGTTTCTTGCCTATCTGTCAAGTTATCAAGCTGTAAAATTTCAGTGAAGAATGGCTGTCAAGCTCTGAACTGTCAAATTCTGTTAGAAGGCGGCTACGACACTGATGGATTCAGAAACCTCTTAGGCTCACTTTTTCAGTGGTGAGTTAAAATAGAGTTAGATATAACTCGAGAAGTAAACTTACCCACAGTTAACTGAGGAAATAGTTTTTCGGCGGAGAATGTACGCGGAACGACTTAACAAACTCGGTGAATAAAACATCAGAAGCATCTATTCAGTTAATCCTGCGTTAACTCACCAAAATCGATGGGTTAACTCAGGTTTAACTTTAGTCTCGCTCTGAAATTCTGGACCTTAAAAATATAAAAATTTTCAGATATAATTTTTTGTTCTGGAAAAGTGACATTTGGCTTGGGGTGACATTCGAATTGAAATATTCTATATATGTCAAAATTTAGTTTTTAGCTTATCTATCAAGTTATCAAGCTATCAAATTTCATTGAAGAATGTCGATTAAGATGAAAATCAACACAGGCTACGTTCAATCGTCAGAAAATTCAGCTGTGTCAACGTTGGTACACAGTCCACGAGCTGGGTAGCACTCTGCCGAAGTATCCTAACTGGACGATGCTAGTCATCCAGTTACCAGATTTTAAAAAAAATAACAAAAAGTGGGACATAGTGAGTTTTCTAGGAGGCACAAGTGTTCAAAAAGTTAGACAAAACCTGTCTTTGAAAAATTTAGCACCAGAGTAAAACAAAGTGAAGTGAGATGTAGTTTATTGAGTGGATGCGTTCAGCTTTGGAAGGATTTTGAACTTCAAATGGATGTGTTCACAGAAATATTTAATGAAAATATTTTTACAGTTTTCAATTGAATGTTTTCTCTGTTTGAATTTTTACTTAATAATGGGGACAGAGGTTTGTATAGGTTGGACAAATATTATTTTGGTATGAAAAAGGGGGACTGTCCCCCTTAAAAGGGAATGTCTGGTAACCCTTGGAATGAACTTCAGATTCGTGTTAACGCATTGACAGTGTAAACTTTGGAACACAGTCAACGACCTGAGGAGCAGTCTGCAAAAGAGTCGTAACTGGGCGATGACCTTCAGATTCGTGTCAACGCAACCGTCAATGCAATGAAAGTATTCTCTGCGTTGACGGTCATACGACCTGACAAGTGTGGGAAAGAGTTTGACGTCATTTTGATATCAGAGAGTCAAGCCTTGCCCATCTAAACGAAATAATAGATACACACATAAATCTTATTTTGATCCTATTTCCCATTTAGTTTAACTTTAAGTTGCTGGCAACACTCACTTCGAGTAGATATGTTTTAGCACTCAATCCATTTGAAATATTTTCACATTCTTTGAAAAAGGTCTATAAAAAAATACTGTTTAATCGTTTTTCCTGATGGTCTTTGGAGCATTTTTATTTTCAAATCAGAAGATAATCTAACTAGCTTTTCTCAAAAAAAAAAAAAAACAACGTGCCGTCGAGTATACCTACTTAGAAGAACACAATTATGGAACCAACTTGGCATAATTAATTGGGTGTGGGGGATGTACACAAGTACTTCACAAATTAAAAAGATTTCGTCCTTCTTCAAAATGGCAAACATTTTAATGGATGGCGAATGAAAAGTTTTCTTTGTTGTTTCGCAATTATTTGAGATTTGGTTTTTTATTTTTTTTTTTTGTTTTTTTTTTTTTTTTCAATTTATCTTTTTGCGTACGCCAAAACAAACAAGAACTTTCACAGAAAAGAAATTGAAAGGAAAAAACAAAAACGAACATTTCCTGGAAAAAACAATGGAAGGCGGACGTAAAACTTTTCTACTGTACAAGCGGATAATACCCCGACAAGTGGGACTTTGTAAATCCCTCTTATTGCTGTCCTCTTATGTCGCCAAACGTTTTCCAAGGAATGGTTTTTTTGTTGCTGTTGCTGTTGTTGTTATTTTTTTTTTTCTTTTTTCATTTGCTGGGTTTTGCCGAATTGAGGAGGATTTTTTGGTCAAACTTTCAAGTGGGTCTTATCTGGAAAAGAAAAAGGTTGGTAGGTATATGTATGAGTTGACAATAAAGCCAACGAACGACAGTTTGCCAAATCTGGAATCAATTCTACAATTTTCTTTTTCTCCGAACAATGTATGAAGCCCCAATGTTTCATTTTGATAAAGATGTTTTTTGCATGCCCGTATTGTTGAGTCTTGGATTTCAATTTCAGTTTATACAGAGGTATAGCTATACATAATATTTACATGCTACATAAGTACGATGATTATTATTTCAATTGCTTTATCAGCGCAGTAGAATTTGTCAAAAGCATAAACATTGGAATAAGAGTAAGAGCTATTGGAAGGATTAGATCAAGAATACCCACAGAGAAAAGATTGAATGTGATTGAAATTAAGTGGAGTGAATACCTACCTTTGTAAGCTTGGAACACATGAGAAGAACTTATAACTCAAAATGATAATACAAAAATATTTGCTGGGTCGATACTTATGTAAAGGGTTTATCAATAGGAGCGGGTAGATGTTGAAATGGAATAAAACAAGCTGTGTGTGAGGTAATAAGAAAATTCTTTGTTTTGTTTGAAAGGCTCATGTATGCCATTATGTGTGGATTATGACATCGTTCAAATGCTTGCCTCGACTTCTGACGGTGGCACAGATCGGAGTGGTCCAGTTTTTAAATACTCTCCCGCATAGATCCGGCAGAATTTGAGCGATTGCCTGTGTCATGTTCACCTTAGAGGCATCGGTCGATAATGGTTTATTCTCATAGACCTGCAACTGCAACTTCAGGAAATCCCACAAGAAAAAGTATAAGGCAGGAAATACAATCACTATACCGACTTTAATCGTAACGAAAGCGGCACGATACGTTGAATGGAACACTTACACAATGTGATTTCTGATTTGCATGCGATCTTATTTTGTGTTCATTTGTAATAGCTGTTTTCATTTGATAGTTTCTCGTGAAAAACAAGTCCTTATATTTTCAATTTGTGAACGTAGACATTATTTGCTCTGAGATCTATTTCTTTGCATTTTTTACAAAAATCATAATAAAAAAAATAATTATAATGGGGTAATGTAAACATTCCACAAAAATGGCATTAAACGGTTCATCTCAATAAAATCAAGCCAAAAATCAACTGAAAACTGTACGATGATTACATACATGCAAACACACAGAGCGATCAGGCACAAAACTTGTCGCATTCGACCTCGGTTTTCCACCGAAGGTGTTCGACACACTATACAATTATCGCATGCGATGACGAAGTCGGTACTATTATCTGTGCGATCATTGTATCGGGTATTCCCTGCTTAACGGGGACAAATCGCACGATCTTGATGTCCAATTCATATCACCTCCGCCAGAGTTACTTAGCCTTACCTTGAAATCGTTCATCCAGAGTGTCCATTGTGGCGTTTGCTTTGTGGCAAGTAGCACCGTTCTGTTGAAACCACACGTCGTTCACATGCATGTCATCCGATTTGGGCTAGAATAAATTGTTTATCTTCGATCGGCAGCGTTCTTCGTTGATGGTGATGGCAATGACTTTGTCGTTTTCGAAGAACTATGGACTCTCACGAATATCAGCGATGTTTCCAGTAGATCTTGCATTTCGTTGACCTACGAGTGTTGGGTGATTGTTAATTCAATCGGTCGACTCATTTTTGGCCACCAAACGTTGAATAGTCGACTGAGAAGGCCAACCATATAAACCGTACAATGAGAGCAACGAAAGTATCGTTAGCGTTAGTCTGACCAGCGCAGCGCAGCGCAACGGTTTGATAAATGTTTCGACTAACATAGGTGACGGAGCTGCAATTGGAGCTGCAGCCGGACTAACTGTCAACATTTTGAATATAAATATTTTTTGATGCGAACACTCCGCAAGGTAGCTGCAATAGTTCACCAACTTCTAACTTTTCCGTGCAGCATTTTCAACATTTCAAAATTGATTGGTGCGAACCAAGCCCATTTCAACTCGAGAGATGAAATAAACCTCAAGCTCTCTTCAATTGCTCATGGTTTTTCTTTTTTTAATATTTTATATACATATAACACAATTGAATTACGCTTGTAATAAAAGCAAAATCTTCAATTTCAGTGTCCATTTTAAATTTAATTTTCGTTTAATAAATGTCAAAAAGTATTTTTTGCAATTCAAATGACATCAAAACATCAAATGTCAAAAAGGTGAACAGCTGCATTGGGGCACGTAATGCAGCTTCATCTCCAGTTCCAGTTGCAGCATTTTTTGGTGTTCAAGCATCATTAACAGTAACCCAGCCAATAGCTCTATATTGGTTGGTATCCTCTTCTTCAACAGATGAGATAAATAAACCTACGTGCTAGACTAAAAGTTTTAGATTTTTTTTATAAATTTTAATTTTTTTTTTTCCAATAAGAGGTGTTATTTTGCATATCCCGCTATTTCGGTAGGTTAGGTTTGAAGGGGTGATTATACGGCAAGCCGTAACATCGCACTCGGATCTCATTGGATCCATTGTGTTCCCCAGGGTATGGTGAAGGTGAAAATAAGGATTGGTGAGGAAAGGAGTTAGAGGAGTTTAGGTGTGGGTATGAGAAGCCTCCCTGAACCATCCCGACTTTTGAGTAAATTTCAGGATGTTCCTTAGTGGCAAAAACGAGATGTCGCTCAGTTCATCAAAGAAGTAATCTCCGAGGGCCAATTTTCTGGTTCTTACTAAGCTGGGGCATTCACAAAGGAAGTGATAAGAGCCCTCCTCCGCCTCTTCATCTTGACACCCTCTGCACAAGTCGGATGAGCTGATGCCCATTCTGCGCATGTGGGTTCCCATTGAGTTGTGACCCGTTAAGATTCCAACCAAAAGGGATAGTTGAGGTCTGCTTAGTTCAAGAAGGAAGTCTGTTTTTTTCCTTGAGATGTTCGGCCATAGATTCCTCGAGACCCGACAAGTATCAAGTGCTGACCATCTATCGTTTGCGGCATCAAGGAAGCATTTGCGAATTCTGTTCTTTTCCTGTGCAAGTGGCATAGAAACGGAGGATACAGTTTGGCTTGGATCAAGGGAAGATCCAATTTTGGCCAGTTTATCCGCCATTTCATTTCCATATATGTCACGATGTCCTGGGACCCATCGAAGGGTAACTGTATTTGATGCACTGAGTAGCTTCAACTCGTTACGGCAACAGTTTACCAGTTTAGACTTTGTGACAACCGAAGCAATGGATTTAATTGCCGCCTGACTATCAGTGAAGATGTCAATGTTTCTATTTACGAATTTAAAAGTGGCAAGACTTTTTGCTGCCTCGTAAATTGCAAGCACTTCGGCTTGGAAAACACTGCAGAAATCTGGAAGTTTTATTGATCTATTCAGGGGTGGGTTATCTGAGAAGATGCCTGACCCTACCCCATCACCCGTCTTGGAGCCATCTGTGAAAACCGAAACGTTATCAATTTTAATGACCCGGTTGGCCGCCCAGAGGTCCCTTGAGGGGACATCTGTTAGGGCCACTGGGTGGAAATCAATGTGCGGTACAGTATAGTCCGTTTGAGTGTCTTTGTCCATGAAAGTCAATATGGTTTTATGTCCAAAATGGCCTCCTACCCAGTTTTTGCATTGGTTGAGCCTTAGAGCACTATTGGCCGCCACTTCCTTCGTAAATAAATCGAGTGGGGCTAGTGAAAGAAACGTTTCCAGGGCTGCGGTAGGAGTAGTTTTCATGGCACTAGTAGTGCCAATACATGCAAGTCTCTGAACTTTTGTTATAGTCTTAAGATTGGTTGCCTTTTCTAGGGCTGGCCACCAAACCAGACATGCGTATGTCAGTATTGGCCTTATTATGGCTGTGAACATCCAATGAATGGTTCTTGGGCTGGGACCCCATCTTTTACCAAAAATTCGACTACATGTATAGAATGCTATTAAAGCCTTCCTTTCTCGTTCTTTAATATTTTCTTTCCAGTTTAGCTTACGGTCTAATATCAAACCAAGATATTTTGCCGTACCAGTAATCTGCACCGGAGTCCCATTTATGGTGGGAGGATTAATGTTTGGAATATTATGTTTCCTTGTAAACAAGACTAGCTCTGTCTTTTGTGGGTTGACATTTAGTCCGCAATTGCTGGCCCAATTACTGAGCTTGTCAAGAGATGTTTGTAAAAGCTCACACAGTGTAGGTATAAATTTTCCTGATGCCATGATCACGATGTCATCGGCATAAGCGACGACCTTGACACCGCTTAGACTGAGTTTAATTAGTATCTCATTAACGACTAAAAGCCAGAGCAAGGGGGATAAAACCCCTCCTTGCGGAGTGCCTCTGCATGTCCTGACTTTTAGCTTGCTATGACCCATTTCTGCACTTACAAGTCTCGTTTGAAGCATCGAGTCAATCCAGTTTGAAAGCATCGGATCAATATTAAAGTAGTTAAGGGCTCGCCGAATTGCACTGTTCTCGACATTATTAAAGGCCCCTTCTATGTCCAGGAATGCTCCCAAGGTAAACTCCTTGAATTGGATTGATTTTTCAATTGTGCCGACCACTTCATGAAGTGCCGTCTCAACGGACTTGCCCTTCATATACGCATGTTGGGCCTGCGAGAGGAAACTAACATTAAGTTTTAGGCGAATGTGCGTTTCTATTAGTCTTTCTAAAGTCTTAAGAAGAAAGGAGGATAGGCTTATTGGCCTGAAGTCTTTCGCTTCAGTATGAGTGGGCTTGCCTGCTTTCGGAATGAAGATAACATTGACTTCTCTCCAACTAGATGGAATGTAGGTAATGTTCAGACATTGTCTAAAAATATCCACTAGAATTGGAACAATAACATCCTTAGAACTTTGGAGCATAATCGGAATTATGCCATCAGGTCCTGCGGACTTGTATGCCGAGAAGGAGTCAATGGCCCAAGCCACCTTCCTACTATCTACGATTTGGTTTCCAATATTAGAGATCGCACTTATAGTCGGTTCACTGTCCACAGGAGATGAATCAATGATACATCCTGGGAAGTGAGTGTTCATAAGTGACTCTAAAGTTTCTGAGCAGGTGTCAGTCCAGGTTTTATCGGGTTTTTTCAAAAAGCCCGGAGGAGTACTGACCTTTGACATGACTTTCCTGAGCCTAGCGGCATCATTTGTAGACTCAATGTCTGTACAAAATTTTCGCCAGGCTGCTCTTTTAGCATAGGTAGTTCGGTTCTTATATAGGTTTTTGCTGATCTTGAAGAGATCCCAGTCAGCAGGTTCATTACTGTATTTTGCTCTATTGAAAAGCCTCCTTGAGTTTTTCCTAAGAATGGATAGCTCTTTAGACCACCATACGGGGTTGAGCTTACCCTTTCCTTTGATAATGGGGCATGTACTTTCATAGGCATCATTTATAGATGCTGTTAGTTTATTAACCTGTTTTTCAATATCCGAGCGGTCTAACAAAGGTTCATTATAACAGTTACCTAACGATGAGGCCAATCTTATATTGAAGGCTTCCCAGTTTGTTTTCCTGGGGTTACGATAGGGTTTCTGATTTTCAACGTCATGCTCTATTTGGAATGTTAACATTCTATGGTCTGAGAATGTCACATTGCTTGAGACCTTCCAGTTGCTGATTACTATAGAATCAGAGTTCGTGGAAAGGGTAACATCGAGCACTTCTCTTCTAGTTTTGGTAATAAAGGTTGGTTCATTACCTCTATTTAGTATCAACATATTATTTTTAATAATAAATTCAAATAGTGACTCACCTCTTACGTTTGTGTCAGTGCTCCCCCACTGTTGATGATGGGCATTTGCATCGCAGCCTGTCAGGAGGTCCCATCCATTCTTACCTGCTGCTGCCACCAGATCTTCAAATGCCGCTGATGGCGGAGGGCCCGGTTCGTCACCTGGCATGTATATAGAGGCTAAGATCAGGGGCGGGCCCCCTTTCTTTCGCACTTCACTGCTGTCATGTCTCTGTTACAATGGGGAGATAGGAGGAAAAGATTTATATGTTTTTTCGCCACTATACAAGTACGGTAGTTACCTTCAGTAGGCCCTTTATAGAAGTACAGGATATAATCTTTGGACCTGAGTCCACAGAAGTTGCCACTGTTCACCCATGGCTCCTGTATCAGGGCGATGTCATATTTTTCTTTCGACAAGAAAGAGATTAAGGTGGCTGAGGCCAACTTACTGTGCTGGAGGTTTTGCTGTAGCACTTTCATCATTTTTATTTATATTTTTGTTAGGTAAGTTGGCTACCGTCAGCGGTCGCACCTTAACCTCATTGATGCCGATACAAATTTTGTACCCTCTGGATGGAAGTAAAGCCATTGTCTCATGATTAAGCATGACAATAGCTTCCTGGCCCGATTTTGTGGGCTCTTCCATCTCCATGACCTGCCAATCTGCATTCGGAAAGTCAGGATTGAGTCTTCGAAGAAAATTCTCAAGCCGTTCTTTCGTCATGCGTGGGCCCGGAATATTAATGCGGACTTTGGGTCTAGTGGGGAGGTCTTTTTTAAAAGCAACTTTTAACATTGCCCCTGAAAAAAGTTCTTTCATTCCGATGATTTTTGCTCTTAGCCAGGTAAGAGTATATTCGTCCCGGCACGTGAGCACTTTAAAACCTTTAAACGACGACAAAGGCCCGAATCTTGGCAAAATGTTGGTGGAGGAGAGCACCTCGTCGTTTACACAGTCGAGTAGCTTTTCCTCCACTTGAGCCCACTGCTCTTCATTTAGCCGTCTATCCGGGCTCCCTTCATTGATAACGGCCACTTGAAGGCTCTCTTTTACCAGATCAGCCAACGTACCTGCGCTACTTGTTGTCTTAGGCTTTTTGTTGGCTGTGGGTGGAGGGGGAGTCGAGTCGTTGTGTCTAATTCTCTTCCTTTGGCTACTTGGGCCAGCATCATTGACCCTTAAGTGCTTTGGGCCGCTGAAAGTTAACCTTTCAGAGATCGGCCTCACTTGTGGGTTGCTGTCCTTCACCGGTTTGGAAGAGGAGACACCCTGGTTCTTTTCTGTCACTAATTTTTTCTTTGCATCGTCAATTCTGGGATTGGCTGGCTCGAGCTTGGCAAGAAGCTTTTGGGCCCAACTCAGCCGTTTCCAGTCTCTCAGACACAACTTTTTGGGGTCGGTTTGGCCATACCTTCGCACGGCTCTCCTCGCATTTTCAATCTTTTTGAACACTGGACCTTGATTCCCTTCCTTGTTCTGCTTATTTGGATCCACCAGTTTTTCCTCGATCGGGTTTGGCCCATACGGGCATCGATCTTCGGAGACGGTATGCAGCAGAGTGTTAGAACACCCTGCGCGATCTGCGCAGACTTCAGTTGGTTCACTTGATCCAGGTCCTTTGGGAGTCGAGGTTGCTTTGGCATGTGACGTTGTCATGGTTTTGGCCAAGGATTCGCCTCTATCCGTCCTCTGTCCTATAGCGGGATTGGCAGCCACAGTAATATCTGCGTCCGAGCCGTCGGAGCTAGCGAAGGACCGAAAATCATCTTCGAGGAGAAGATTCTCCTCATCCGATGTAATCACTCCCCCGCCAGTCGCGTCCTCAGAGTCGAGGAAGTCCATGAGATTCTCGGAGAGAACCTCATCAACCTCCTCGGCACCACCACCACTACAGACAGGAATGCTGTCTTTAGCTTTTTTAAAAATATGGTTTGTCACTGGCGACTTATCCTCTTTCGAGGCCAAGCCATCGCCGGCAGCCGTGACTACTGCCGACTCTTGAGCGTATATCCCCACTCGATTTTCATTCTTTATTTGACTTTTATCCATATTTTTTTTTTCGATAACATCTCTGTTTTGTTTTGGTTTCTTAGTTGTTTGACATTGCAGCTGGATTGCTGAAACATCAAAACGTAAGCCCCCCCACCACGTCAAGGTGAAACCTCGGGGAGGCGCTATTTCGGTAACTGTCACTTTTGATTGGGTCCTTGAAATGCATGAAAATGATCCGGAATTTCATCGAAAAATCATCTTGACTGATGAGGCCCATTTCCACCTCGGAGGCTACGTCAACAAGCAAAACTGTCGCATCTGGGGCTCGGAAAACCCAAGAGTTATTGTTGGAAAGCCTCTCCACCCTCAACGCGTGACTGTTTGGTGCGGTTTATGGTCCGGCGGGGTCATTGGACCTTACTTTTTCGAAAATGAGGCTGGAGCAACAGTTACGGTCAATGGATTGCGATATCGAGAGATGATTAATGATTTTTTATGGCCGGAATTGGATGGTATTGATCTGGACAACGTTTACTTTCAAGCAATGAAACAATCGATCTTTTAAGGGAAAAGTTTCCGGACCGTGTTATCTCTCGAAGAGGTGATCACAATTGGCCACCGAGATCTTGTGATTTAACACCTTGCGACTTCTTCCTTTGGGGCCACGTGAAAGATAAGGTCTATGCCAACAGCCCAGCGTCGATTCAAGACCTCAAAGATGGAATTCGTGAGGCTATCGAGGACATAGGGCAGCCACTTTGCGATTTGGTTATGGAAAATTTCATGAAAAGGATATGGTCCTGTAAGCGTGGTGGTGGCGGCCATTTGGCTGATGTTGTGTTCCATAATTAACGGCATACCTTTCTCTTTATAATAAAAAAACATCCGATCATTTATTTCAAAAAATGCCATTTTTCTTTGAATATCAAAATAACACCTCTTATTGGAAAACCCTTTACCTACAATTTGTTTTGAAAAAAAAAAAATAAATTTTTTTTGTCAGGCTTTTTACTCCTTACTGGCCGGTTTTTTAAATTGTACAGATTGTGATCTAATTGTAGGTATATTTATACGAAACGTCTCATTTCTCTTTCATTTGAAATGTTCTATCGTATCTGTTAAGCTCATATTAAATTAAATATATAGCGAAAATAAGTACATGGATATTTTATCGTACACATGTGCCAAAATCTGGCATTTACGACGAATCAAAACTAAGGATTGTACTCTTTTGTAGATATTATGACAAACAAAAAATACTGAATAATATGCAAGGTTGCGTCTTGAGTACGTTACTATTCATTCTATTCATCAATGATATCGTGGAGGAGATTGGAGGAGGAATCCAGTTTGAAAACATCCGGATATCAGTTCTTATTTTTGCGGACGATATCGTATTCTTTTCTGAATCTGTGGAAGGAATGCAGCGTATAATGAACCGGCTAGAGAAATATTGTGAAAATTGGAATCTGTCAGTAGTTAATTTGCAAAAATCTAAGGTTATGATATTCCGAGATGGACGGTGATAGATATGCAAACAACGAAAAGTGGACATATAAAGGCAAACATTTTGACATAGTCCGAGAGTATAAATATTTGGGTGTACTTGTCTCTTCAAATCTCAATATGAGAAAACACTTTGAGTTAAAACTAGCGGAAGCGAAAAGAGCTGTTTCTTCAGTGTGGGGTCGTTGTATCGAAAATAAATGTATCGAACATAGTTAAAAGCTTAAAATTTTTCATGATGGTGCCCAAGTTTGGGGATACTCCCAATTCGAAGAGGTTAAAAGATTCCTTAGGTACTTTTTAAAACGCATTTTTCGGTTACCAATTAGCAAACCAAATTACATGTTCGATTTGGAAACAACAGAACCGCCATTGTTCTTGAGGACCCTAAACCTGCATTTTGATTATATAATGAAGGTGATGGAGATGGAGGAAAGAAGGCTGCCTAAACAAGTTCTTAAAAAGATGTTATCTTCCAGGGGAAATCTCGTAAAACAGTAAACCCGACATGAACCCTTCGGATGTAAGACAAAAGTTTGGAATATTATTAGAAAAAGTAAGCCACTCAACATAAGCAAATTTCAAACAAGAAGCACAGTCTTCACAATATAGATTGATTTACAGCCAGCTCAATATAGATCTTCGAGAAAGCACATACTTATTAAAGCGATACCACATAAATATGATAAATGTAATATTTAAAGTTGGAGGCGAACTAATAAATTTAAATTACATTCCGCATCGACCCGACTTGCCAAATCTATGTGACCTTTGTAACCTCAAGGAGAGGGAAGATGTACATAAAATATCATTTCATCACCAGATGTCCCATTTTGAAAGAGTTTCGTGTCAGGTACTATAGAGTAGCTTCGATGGAAATAAGCGACACGTTCGACGTCCTGAATGGAAAAGTATCCTGGGAAATTTTATATAAATAAAGAGTCCGCCATCTAACGTTTTCTAGTTTCAACTAGTGCTTATTTTGTGAATGGTAACACTTAGCTCATGTCTGATTTGACAGATAATTAGTTTTATCCTTCCGCTGAACGAATATGGTTGTGTATACGCTTCGCTAAGTGGATCTGCGATCGACTTAGAGAAGATGCCGATTTTGCCAAAAAAATCATCTTTTCAGATGAAGCTCATTTTGATCTTGGCGGGTAGTAAACAAGCAAAATTTACGCATTTGGGGCACAGAAAACCCGCACGCATACATTGAAAAGCCGATACACCCAAAACGAGTCACTGTTTGGTGCGGATTTTGGTCCAGAGGCATAATTGGGCAATTTTTCGAAAATGAGCAAGGAGTGCCCGTTACAGTCAATGGCGATCGTTATCGGGCCATGTTGAACGAATTTTTGTTCTCAAAAATTGAAGAGGAGGATATTGGCAACATTTGGTTTCAACAGGACTGCGCTACGTGCCACACAGCCGAAGCTACACTCGATGTTTTGCGCCATTTTCAAAAAAAAAAGAAGTTATTTGGCGGACCCTTTATATTACAACCGCACTCAGTTATAGGCAACGCATACTCGAAGGAGACTTTTAAATTAAACGAATAAGTTAACTATACATTTAAGCTTATACAAATTGTCAATCTGGTAGACGGCCTTTTAGTCCAGTCATTTGGTTGAAAAAAATAGAGGTTATTTGGGAAGTTTTCCGGGAGTTTTGAAAATTGGTAATTTTATAGATTTCGACGTGCTCTTTCAGAATTTCAACTTTGCCACCTCGTATCTTTGCCGCTCGCGCCTCCATATTGGAAAAATGGCGCCTTAAAAATTCTACTGAAATAATGGTACTGAAAATATAGAGAACTGTATCAAAAATAGGTTACAATTTTAAGTGGCTTGGGGCAGTATTAAAACTTATTTGATTCAAAAAATATTTTGGATTTTGTTAGGGTATACATCGATACAAGTTTTGAACGGCGCGGCGGCCGAACTCGATTTTCCGAAAAAAATATTTTTTGATACTAAAACGATCCACCCTACTGAATATCTCAGTAACGGTAAATGATGGAAAGAGGACCTTACCTTCGAAACCCAACATTGAACTGCAAAACCACTTTAAAAAAAGTGAATTTTGGCGATTACGGGCAACGAAATTTACATTATATTCAGGATTGCAAATTATTTCATTAGCTAAAGTATTTGTGTGCTATTTTGAATGCAATAAGACCCTTGCAAGAACTTAGATTACTCGCAGCATTACTATATTACCTATAGCTTCAACAACAAAAGTGGAAATTAATTAAAATCGATATAAAAATTCCTTTTGAAATTTCAAAATGATTGGCGGCACGATGCTATGGTTGCGAGTCGAATCAGCAGTGCACGAAGCATCCAAATACAAGTAGTCAAACAAATCCTTAAATTCCTCGGTTTTCGTATTTAAAATTGAATTGAGTTTTTCACATCGAATTGATTTTGCATTTGGCAACTAAATAAAGGTACATTGGAATGTAAAACACTCTGATTTATGAACAAAATCTATTCAACCACCAAATACTCGAATTGTATTACAGTCAGTCGAAGGGAGAACAAATATTTTTAATCAAGGAGCGATTTTAAAAACGAGTTATGTAGCAGCTATATTAAGCTTAAGTATTATGAGAAATATTTGCTGAAAAATGTTCAATTGAATAAATTGCCACGCAAATTGATTATTTTTAAATTAATTTTTTTTTAAAACTTAGAAGACGTGTAATTTTCGAGGTGGATGAAATTTCTTGCAAAGGTGAATAAAATGTTTGTTCTCCTATCGGTTGTTGAACAAGTTTGATCCAGCATTTCTGGCGATACTTACTTCCAATTCAGTCACGCGATTGAAAAATGTCTCAGTTCTTCTCATGCAACTTCATTGTTCAGTCGTTGGGCAGGTGTCTTTATTTCAAATTATGACACGAACCGCGTTTAGATAAAATTGATAGCTTGTATAAGTCTTCAGATGTGCTATTTCTATTCCTGTTCCATATACCAATTTTTACTCTAAGGTAAATTTTCTGAACAAAATGCTTAAAAAAGACCCGTACAGTAAAATGCGTTTCACTCGACTTGAAAAAAACATTCTGGGTGCTCGAAGTATGCCCACCAGCGGTTGGACAGCCCCAGTCCTGCGGAGTACTTTTATAAATTAACATATTATCTATACTCACTCTTTATAGGTAAATGTGTAAGTATACCCTAACATAGCTATGTAGATTTCAATAGGTACATATTCAACCTCCTTTTATGCTATGGTCATCGCCCAAACAAAATATCAATTTGTGTGCAAATCAATATGTATAATATATTTACATTTATATACATAAATATGCTGGCGTATCCTTCAGGATGAAGCAAGTGATAATAATTATTATTATTGTATGCCTTTAAGTGGTAATAAACGTTACGTAAAGAAGGTCTTCATACAAGAGTCCGTCATAATTGCGAGTTGATTAATGCCATCAGCTGAAGTGACCCGTGGCCTATTGTCTTAGTTGATTTCACACTTAAGGGGTTCAAGGAATTCCCCTCAAACATAGTTTTGTACAAAATCATTGATGAACATAATATTAGATTTTCAAGAAGACTTCGTAGAATTTAATGTCAAGTGGGTTTGTTATTAATTATAATTATGTGCGCATAATTAAAGTCAAAGTCTTTAATCGATTTGTTTTCAATAAACCAAACAAAAAATTGACACCAAGACCCACCTGCAGAATTTTTTGTTTAAATGTAAAAAAGTTGTTTCCAAAAAAAAAAAAAACAAAATTATCCTTTGTCCAAGTTCCAGGGTCACCTCCAGAACTTTTGTCCCGGTTCCAGATCCACCTCCAGAACATTCTTTCAAAAAACAAATTGTTCCTTGTCCAAGTTCCAGACCCACCTCCAGAAGTTTTGTCCTGGTTCCAGATCCACCTCCAGAACCTTCTTTCAAAAAACAAATTGTTCGTTGTCCAAGTTCCAGAACCACCCCCAGAACTTTTGTCCTGGTTCCAGATTCAGCTCCAGAACCTTGTTTCAAAAAAAAATTTGTCCTTTGTCCAAGTTCCAGAGCCACCTCCAGAACTTTTGTCCTGGTTCCAGATCCACTTCCAGAACCTTCTTTCAAAAAACAAATTGTTCTTTGTCCAAGTTCCAGACCCACCTCCAGAACTTTTGTCCTGGTTCCAGATACACTTCCAGAACCTTGTTTAAAAAAAATTTGTGTCAGTGCCGGGTTAATATGTGTAAACATCAACGTGCGCGGCTCCAAAACGGACTTGTTTTTGCTTGAAGGGGATCTTAAGATTTTTTTTTCACTGAACGCACCCATCCTAGTATGCAGATCGTAACGTTGCACACCGTAATGTTGCACACGAACGTTCACGTTTTTTTTTTCACTCTACCGCCAGCATAGATGTTTACACATCAAAAAAATTTGTCCTTTGTCCAAGTTCCAGATGCGGGATTTCGTACCCAAGCCGTGAAGTTGGCTTCGCTCAGCGTTTTGCCCGATTCTCTCGGTCATTTTATCCTGAGCTAATTGAACAAGCTCTGAGCTAACTATGATGGAAAAAAGAAACACACTTTTTATAAAAAAACATAGATTTTTTTGACAGTTCCGTGATCTGCTCAGAGTTAAAAAAAAACGCCATATAAATAGAAAGCTTTGACTCTAATTTCAACCATATAGTTTAAGCGTGCAAATAATGAATGATTTAGACAGTGCCACTTAAAAAAAAAAGCATTTGGCATAAATGAGTATATAAAAGAAACTCACTTAAGCTAATGAAAAGAAGGTTTCCAATTTATCGAAAGAAGACGTGACCTTTAATGAGCTTAGGTTTTGCATCAAAATTTTGTACAGTGCATGTTTATGTGATTCCCTAAAGGGCAAGTTCGAATTTTTTTTTTAGCTTATCTGAAATGGCCAGCTCCTATACAACAAATTCGGTTTTTTCAAGTTTTCTCGAAAACGGCTTTAACGATATTAATTAAACTTGGTAAATGTAATAATAAATTATAGTGAAAGTAAGAGAATTACGTATCAGGTTTTAGTCAAAAAGTCACATAACGGAAAAAGTCATTCCAGTTTTCTTTTGAGAAAATTGTCTTATTTAATATTTTTGAAAAATATTCTAGAATGAAGTAAAAATTGGGTAAAAAATAAATTTTGTTTTAAATATTACATCTTCGTTACCGATCAAGAAATTTGATCATTTATTTTTTTGTTCTTGCGATACATTGATGGAAAGGATCAGAATTAGGGCTAAGTCATTGTCAGATGCTTGGTTTAGCAGGAATCGCTGTTAAAGAAGTAAACAACAGGCAAACGAGTCGCTTGTTCCAAAACCTAAGACTTCTTTACACACCAGAAAAGTTGAAAAGTATCGTGCGATACTTGGCTGAAAAGGTAGTACTTTCAGTATTAACATTGACAGCAAATAACTGTTAAACAATAACAAAAATAATTTGTTTAGTTATTTTGCCTCTTTTAATATTTTCTCGTTTAACATAATTGTATACACAAAATTATAATATCATGCATCTTTTATGTGTGGATAGGATTACAGTTTTATATAGTTGTTAACTAAATGGTTTTTTAAATTGGAGCGGGTAGATTTTGGCTGAATATGGCAGCCATGTTGTTTTGGTGACATCTGTCAAATCTGTTGTTTATTAGTATTTTTTAGTATTTAGTATTTTATTTATTCATGGAAAGCTTACACTGTAAGATACAATATCTTATAAAATAGTGAAGCTACTGATATGTATAATTGCTACAGGATTGATTAAAATTTAAGTGTTACATATTTGTATACAGTGATTCAAATTAATTTACTAAGAATTACGATAGTAATGTTTAAGTTCTTTTCCTAATTGCTTCGTATTGCTTATATTTCTAATCTCTCGTGGCAACGAATTCCAAATTCTTACCGAGTTGACAAAAAACTGGCGTTCGGATGTCAGGCAACGAAAACGCGGGATTCCAAGATCTAGGAAATTTATAAAGTTTTCAAATGACATTCCAAGAAATTGCATTGAAAAATGCGAAACTCTATCGTAGCGTCGTAGTCCGTAAACATATCGTATAGCACTATTAAAAGCAACTATTAATTTTCTTTTACTTTCGTAATCTAAATTGCAAAAAATTTCACATCCATAAGTAATCAAAGGTTAAACCAGCGTTTTCACAAGAAGAGCTCTAACGTGTGTTGGAATAAAGTGCTGACTAGACCATAGCGTACGAAGGACACCATAAGATTTACCAATGGTGCTGTTTACGTGGTTCGCCCATGTGAGGCTGCGGTTAAAAACAACTCCTAAATTTTTAGCTGAATCTACGAAAGAAATTGGACAATCATTTAACAGGATTGGGGGAAAGTAAGACAAATCAATTTTGGTTTTGGATATCACGAGACACTTTGATTTCTTTGGGTTCAGAAGTAAACCGTTTTCGAGTGACCAGCGTTCTAATATATTTAAATCTTCATTTATACAGGCTACATAGTGTGCAATAAGGCCCAAAGGGCAGCTTAAGTAGAGTTGGGTATCATCAGCATACATACGTATTGAACAGTGTTTTAAAATTGTAGGGAGTTCATTAACATATATTGAAAAAAGCAAAGGGCCAAGAATTGAACCTTGCGTAACACCACTAACGACAGATACGAAATCAGATAGGGCGTTGTTAAGTGTTACTCTTTGCATTCGGCTTGTAAGATAAGAAAATAAAAGCTTGGCCGCTGATTTAGAAAAATTGAACGAATTGAGAAGTTTTCTACAAAGTATACCGTGATTGACCATATCAAATGCTTTGGAGAAGTCGAGAGGTATCAAAAATGTAACATTATCCTCGTCAATAGCTTTTCTAATATCTTCGGAAACACTCAACAAAGCTGTTATGCAACTATTTTTCTTTCGAAATCCTGATTGTTTAGTTGTCAGTAAATTAAATGAATCAAGGAACTCGCTCATCTGTTTTTGAACGACTTTTTCAAAAACCTTTGATAAAAATGGTAGTATCGAAATTGGTCTAAACTCGTCTCCTTTTGATGTCTTTGGGACAGGTACAATTTTTGCTTTCTTCCATTGTTCTGGATAGGAACTTGTTGTTAAGATGGTATTGAATACATGGGTTCTATAGGGCAGAAGAGTTGGTAAAAGAATTTTTAAAAACGAAGGATGCATGTTATCAAGACCTATTGCGTTAGATTTTATAGAAAGCAACGCTTCTACTAGGTCCTCCGATGTAATAGTGGAGAACATAAAAGAATTCATGTTTGAATTATAGGATGAAGATGTTATTTCGGAAAATTGTAAATGTCCTGAAGAATGATTACTTATATTAAGGTTAGCTACAAATGATTGGTTTAGAGCGTCGATGTTTATGCCATCTGGATAGACATAAGATTTACTCCATACGCCGATACTTTTCAAATTTTTCCAGACTTGTTTGGTATTTAAAGAAGCATTGAAACGACTTGAATACAAGGAGGCTTTTGCTTTACGGATTTCCTTAATAGTTTTGTTGCGAAGAGCTGTAAATTTTTGATGAAGAGTGTTAATACGAAACATTTTCCATCGTTTATAGGCTAAGTCACGTTGTTTTATCAGTGATCGAATTTCATTTGTACACCAAAGTTTATTTTTCGGGGCACAAGTTTTAGTTTTTAAGGGAACATGGTTTTCAAAAAGTCTGTAGATATTGCTATTTAGAAAATCTACCTGCCCACAAGGCGATGAAATTTCAAAAATATTATTCCAGTTTATGTTACTTACATTCATCTCCAGTAAAGCATAGTTAATTTGTTTAAAATCTCGGGATTTGATGACAAGATTTTGATTTATTATGGTTTTGTTCACTGACAAAAAAGTTAGATTAGAACAGAATATAACAAGATACATTCGTAAGAACGTCAGAACAAGTTAGAACAGGAAATAGCTACCTTAGCTGTCAGTAAACAACAACAACAACAAATTTTCCGAGCATGTATTCAAGTTTAAAATTGACAACACGTCTTAAAAATAATATAACTTAATTTTTGAAAATTCACTTTTAGAAGAGTTAGAAAGAGGTTCAGAATAAATAAATCCAAAAGGCTCGTTGAATAAACCTTATGCAGTTACTGGTGCTAAATCAACATGGTAAGTTACTAAGATTGAACAGCACGTCGCTGAATGGGCTTCGGGGATTTTGGAAGAGGGCCCCAATTTTTGCCGAAAAATCATCTTTAGCGAAGATATACATTTTTGGATAATAAGCTAAATTGCCGTATAAGGGACAGAACAAACCCACACGAGGTTCACCAGGTGACAATGCATCCTCAAAAAGTTACCGTTTAGTGTGGATTTTCACCCGGCGGAGTCATTGGTCCGTTTTCGAAAATAATGTTGGTGAAACGGTCACCGTCAATGGCGAGCGCTGCAGAGCTCCATGATGATCGATGATAACCGATTTCTTATGACCCAAATTGAATCAAATAGACCTAGACGACATGTGGTTCCAGCAGGACGAAGCTACATGCCACACAGCAGACGCCACGATTGGCATTCTTGCGATTTTTCTTCCTTTGACAATAACTATATCTATCGGACGAGACCAAAGACATGCGAATTCATAACATGCGAAGTTATAACAGTTTTTCGCCTTTTAAAGTGAGCGTGAGTTAACTCTCTTCGCGCGACATGAAACAATATTCTGGGTGCCTGAAGTATGCCCACCGGTGGAGGACCCTGGAGCTGTGAGGCCGCATAATCAGTACTTTTATAGACCAAAAATGTTATAATTGGCATGTCTAGAGTCACTTCCATATCTAACACTGCTGTGGAGAAAGATAGTAACAGCTATTGTCAAAACGATATCGTTCGATTGTTTTCGTCTTACGAAATATAAGGCCCCTTGAATGAGTAAGATTGTAGCTGGTCCTAGTGCTGAAATCTTCATTTGAGGGATCACACTCCAAGTGGTATTTCACAACATATTTAAGCTTGTTTGAACGTTTTGCAAAAGCATCGATGGGTAGAGTGCAGAGACAGAAAAGAAGGAACAAATAATGATAGGGACGTTGATATATTTTTGTATCTTGTAGGGTGTAACTAACTACATACGCAGAATTATTTCAAAAGAAGATGTTGTATATTGATCGGAGTTCAGTGCGTTCTGTCTCCTCCCAATAATTTGTGTACTAGAATGTTACTTATTTCCCCTCGGTTTAATCACCATAACCCTAAAAATTCAACAGTTCAGTCGCAAAACATCCGTCCCGGTCGGTTTTTATATGAAAAAGCCCCATATCCTATACAAAGGCCTGCGTTAAGAAGCTTTACTTCCAAAATTATACAATTTCAAATCAAAAACGTATTGCTTACTTGAGTTACTGTTCACTTCGATGTGTCTTTATACAGAATACTTTCATACTATATACTTAGACCCACTAAAACTTATAATCATATTCATGCCTTTGATATATTCCCCCTAAATCGAACACAAATAGAACCCTTGGGTTTAACATCCTTCTTATTTTATTCATACATTACATACATATGTGCCTCCTCTACCTACCTATGTATTGTAACGAAAAATAAAATGTCTAATAAGGGTCTATTCAGGGAGTGTTTTTGGCAATCTCCTTAGTTCCGGTTCAACAGTCGCAACAAACTCCAATAACAACAACAACAACAACATCAAATAAAACAAAATACTGAAATACTTTTTTATGATATGATAACTCAATGTTCCTTATATATTTTATTATATATTCAGGCAAATGTCAAACAAAGATAAATGTGGCCAATACAGATTCCATATCCACCCACCGCGCCAAACCTTTGCGTTGCAAAAAAAAAAAAGAAAAAAACATAGAAGAAAAACTTGTCAACTTTAATTCAAAAGTTCTATCCCCAGAGAGTAATTCTGCCGACAACACCATACAAATTGGAGAACATTTACCTACGCGTGTATGACGACACACATAAATTCATACCCTATGAATGTGACAGGACTCGCAAAAGAGGCTTTTAGTTAGCTTGAACTCCAAGGAATACCAATGCTTCGGTAATAACTTCAATAAATTCTGACAAATAAACGGAACATTTATATCAAGTGACAGGCGGGCGATGACATACATTTATCGATCCTCTCCATACCCCCGTTACCGCCAAATATCTGATAATCTCGGCCAAAAAAAAATATGTAACTACGTTTTTTTGCCCAAATGAAGGACGGTAAAACATGTGGATGTATGATGGAGCGGTGCGAGGCATCTATATGTATTGTACATAATGTGTATACCTGCGAACGAAATATTCCAGAGTGTGTCCTGCTGATAGTTTTCATATTTTTATCTGAATAAATAAAAGGAAATAAAATTACGTGCATGTCCTTTTTTATGCCCCCCCCCATCGGGAGAGTAGCCGCATAGGTATATTTAAGGATGCTTTTTTATCAGGTTTCATATAGCACAGGCAAGTCAGAAATGCCCGTGGGAGTCCAATATTGCGTTTATTGTCTTGTTTGTTCGTTGATTTGGTGTGATTTCTCTCACATTGAAATTCCAGCTCAAAGCTGTGGGAATTGAATAAGCTTACACCACATCGAATGAAGGTTGGTTGACACATCCGGACCTCTTGTCCATGAGGATCTATGATAAGAGATTAAAATTCTGTAGGTGGTAGGTACTTAAGTTATAGTGGACTGTTGAATAATGTATTCGGCAGCAAATATCTCTTGATGCTTTTGTACATGATGATGGTAAAGATTTTTTAATAGAAGCTCGAAGGATATGATTTTTGGATATGTTTGAAAGGATGTATCAATCACGATAGTATTAGAATTTCGGAAACAAAAAGGTTTATAAGTTTGCATTTAACAACATGCTGAGTAATCAATGAGCATCAGTGCGTTGAATGACTATCACCACTTCACCTGCTATTAATTGATTTTGAAAAGGCATACGACAGTGTCAATAGGGAATTCAATTGTTTGTTTGAGGCAAAAGAGGCATCAATGCAACACACGATACGACGATGCCCAAATGAGGCTTGTCAGAGAAATTGAAACCGAAAGTGCAGTTAAACAAGGCTTTATACTATGTATCTGCCCATATTATTCAAGGTGTTAATCTGTTAATCAAAACTTATATTACAATGTGTTTTCAGTCTGCTGTCCGTCAGTTTGTTTGTGTGTGCATGTGTTCGTCCCTTCGTTCAGGATTAGGTACATCGAGCAAGAACCTAAGAAGATGGATAGGTTTGCCTGAAATTCGGTACATAGCACTTTTATTTGATTCATCAGTAGGGGGATTTTCGAGTCCTCCCAGCCTATTCTTTTAATAATAAAAGTAATTTTTTTCTCTTCAAGCAATCTTTGCTTAGAGTTTTTAGTTTCACACTCATACTCTACCATTTCCTTAAATTTAGAGTAAACTAAAAATAAAAACGTTGGCCTTACGTTTGGTGTAATACGTTCCATATAATACATTCCTTGTAATTAGTTACATGTGACAAGTTCACGTTACCATTTTGTTTATTGCATTTTGTACATTGGGTTCGCTCAATAACAAAAATCCGGCATTTTGACAAACTTGTATGTTTACAGTTTGAACAACTTTACCGTGAGTCTTGAGAATCAAACATTTTTAATTATATAAAAGGCTTTGTTGGCTCAGTAAAAAGTCATTAGTTAGCGAATTTATTTTATTAAAAGTCATAAACGTTGAGTAAGTGAATTTATTTAACTAATTAATGTAAAATTTATTTCTTGACGAACGAACTTGTACTTTATTAGATACAAGTTGGCCCACCCGCCTTCTCACGGGTAGACAAACCTTAGCTTCGCGTAAAAATAACAAAAGAAAATATTATATTTTGACTTTTTGTAAGCAAATACCTTCTACTATCTGGGCTTAAGCCAACTTCACGTTATGTGTGGCACAATTTGTGAATATGATCCTCTTAGTCAAACCTTTATTACTTTCCCAACCCAAAAATAATAATCAAATAAGTAATAACCTTTCAAACACAAAAAAAAAATTCTTAAATCTGACATTTTTTTTTTATTTTTACCCTATTTTACCCAACAAATAACAAAATTTGAAAAAGAATATCCCTAAAGCCATTACATAAGAAGAACATTTCAAACAAAAGAATGCAATAGAACTGCCCTTTCAAACAAGTAAAGAATTTTTTACATCAGATATATTTTTTTTTAATTTTAGCCCCATTTAACCCTTCAAATAACTATTTTAATATTTCCTAAGAAACACTTTTCATACAAAAGAAGAATTTTTTTAAATCGGACAATTTTTTATGTTTACCTAATTTCATCTTACAAATACTTACATAGATAATAGTTTAAAAAAATATCCTTGAAGCCATTTCCTAAGAATAAACTTTTAAACGAAGGTAGAGTTTTTTTTTCAATCGGATACGTCTTTTTCATTTTACCCCAGTTCACCCTACAAAATGAATTTTTCCGATATTGTAAAAGTTATTCCGCTATTCGGGGTGGAGATGAATCCAACAAATCAAAGGTCATTAAAATCGGTTCAGCCGTGAGGCACTAATAGTATTTATACCATATGTAATGGCAATACCCAAGTATTTGGACTACAAAATTGGTTTTCGACATTTTGGCGGTGTCGATAGTTCAGCTAGTAGAGAAAACATATGGACAGTAAAAGCACCTTTACCCATTTACCTTTTGTGTTCTTAAGGAGCTCGTCGAAATCCAGTGCCAAAAGAAAAGAAACTTATCAGTTTTATTTAACGAATAATAATAATAATTGATTGAGATTAATATCAAAAAACAGCAAAACTACTCAGTATTTTAAGTAGAGCTAGATTTTAAAGTTATAAATCATATCCACACTCATAATCATTTACTGCATAGCTCCACTTTCGGACATTACCGCATTCTGATGTATGTTGCTATTTGATTTACAGTGGATGCCGCTACGACACAGGCGGTTTTCCTTGGGAGACATTTTAGAACGATAAAAGATTGTTTTGGTATACTCCCACTATAGAAAAAGTTGACTAACGCAGAACAAATGTAAGAGGGAGAATTTTACCATTATCACTGGAGGCCTTAGCCTTGCAGGGGTAATTCTAAAAAAATTTCACATTAGAATCGTCATGTAATTTTAAAAGTTCCTATCTTGTAGTGCGTTGAAGCTCCATATCAAAAAGTAACATTTTAAGTTTTTTTTAAATATAATTGATATGGTCATGAAATATGAAACATAAACAAGTTATGAATAGATAGTGTGTTAAAAGGAAATGCCTTACGAACCTTGCATAGCTCCAATTTATTTATCTTTAAAGAGCCAGGTATAACAAAGCTTTTCAAAATCGCAGATAAACAATTTTGAAAAAAAGGGAAATGGCAAAATAATTGCCTTTTCCATCTACTGGGCGTATTATTGCTGCCAAGCCTCCGCTCTGATAAAGCTAACTCTGTCCAAAAATAAAATTAAATTTTATTTCCTCGGTCTCAAAAATATTTAATACATCTTTGAAAACTTTAAAATTTAAATCGGTAAAATTCGTGTCAAAACTTATTCAAATTAAATTAAATTTATGAAAGATTCTTTTTTTTTCACGAAGGATATTCTAAAAAAAAAATAATAAAAATGTTTGCTTCGTAGGTACTATCTATAAAATAATGTTAAAGATTTGTGCATTTGTTTGTTAGTGAAATTGATATAAGCCATTGAACAATGGAGAGATTGATTGATGAAGCACCAGAACGAAATCTTAAGAAGGCGGATACCGAAGGACTGCATTTTTTTGTTAACATTTCAAAGTATGTTTTATGTAAAATGTATGTACATAAATATACATTCATATAAAGGGTTTTCAACAGGGACGCTACAAAAGTAGAGCAACAGGGACAGCAAACGACGCCATATTTCTTGCCGTTCTTTTGACATTTCTGTTCAATAAGGTTTGCCTTTTCATGATGGAAAGATATACGATCCAACAACGAGTCGAAATTATTAAAATTTACTACCGAAATTCGGAGTCAGTGACCTCAACGTTAAGAGCGCTACGTCCAATTTATGGTCGTCATAATCGTCCTAGCAGATCAACAATTGAGCGTCTAGTAGAAAAATTTGAATCCACAGGCACAGTACAAAATGCTCCCGTGCCAGTGAGACAAAGAAGTGCCCGTAGTGTCGAGAATATTGCTGCCGCTGAGGCTTCAGTTGCAGAAAGCCCAAATGTGTCTCTCACACGTCGTTCTCAAGCGTTGTACATCTCTGTGACGTCGTTGTGGCGAATTTTGCGAAAAGATCTTGGCCTACATCCTACAAGATTAAATCGACGCAAGAACTGAAGCCGCTCGACCACCAGAAGCGTCGTATGTTCGTGAATTGGGCTGAGCAACAACTTGAAAATGATTCGGATTTTCATCGAAAAATCATCTTCAGCGATGAGGCTCATTTCTGGATAAATGGCTTCGTCAATAAACAAAATATGCGGTATTGGTCAGGCAGCAATCCACACGTACTCCATGAATCATCATTGCATCCCGAAAATATTACGGTTTGGTGTGGTTTATGGGCCGAATGTCACAATCAATTTATTGGAAACCAAGTTTGGAGAACTTGTTATCTCACGAAATGGTCCAGTCGCTTGGCCGGCTCGGTCGTGCGATTTGACGCCGTTAGACTATTTCCTGTGGGGCTACGTCAAGTCCATGGTCTATGCCAGCGACGATTGATGAACTTTGTACGAATATCGAACGTGAAATTGCAGCAGTATCGGCCGACTTATGCTTGAAAACCGTGGAAAATTGGGTTCAGCGTCTGGACTTCTGCAAGCGTGCCCGTGGTGACCATGCTAAAGAAATCGAGTTCCATACATAATGGCATCGAACGTACTTTCACGGGAATAAAGAATTTCATTGATATCCAAAACTGTTTTTGTTTTATTTAAAAAAAAAACTTTTGTAGCGCTCTTATTGAAAAACCCCATATAATACCCCAGGCCCAGCTCCGCAGTGGGGATAAATTTATTGCATCGGAAGCCTAAACACGTTTCAAAGTTTTTAGTGACGACGCATTTGTGGTCAATGGTCATTATACATCCGAAGGTGATTGGTAGTACACAATCCATTTACTGTTCAGTTTTCTCGATGCAAGTGCCACTTATGGAAAACAAAAAATTAAAGCTATTCATTTCTGGACGAGACTAGAGTTGTGATCTTTTTTACTATAAAATGTCAAAGTGTTCTGACAAATTCTAAAAATTCTATTTGAATAAACTCTGCAAAAAAATATAAACACATTTCCGTCTTTAGAGATTTTGATTGTTAAGTTGCTTAAATTTTGCATTTTACTTTAAATTAAAAATTCATTTTCTTTGTTACTCAAACACGATACTCATCTTAAATTCTCATTTTGCCTGCTTAATTGAGTAGAAGTCGGTACAACAAGAGTCATTATTATTTGTGAAAAATTGAATGAAAATTATATGCAAAGCATCATGTCATTACCGATTTACAAAATGTCCTTATCTTTATTTTGCCAGCAGCACTCTTAGAACCGATTATGATCTTTCTTCCTCTGCTCGTTCCCGTACTCGTGCTCATGCTCGTGCTCAAGCTCATGGTCCTCATAATATATGCGCCCTCGTCGATGATGATTGGCTCTTATATGAATCAATTTAAACAATGAATTCCATTTTGTTGAGGAACATGAATTGCAGAATCAAACTTCAATTAGAATTGCTAATGGTGCATAAAACTCTTCGGAGCTTCTTTTCTATCGTTGCCGTCACCGCTACTGCCATTGCTGAAATAACGTAGTCAAATGTAAAATGTAATATCTCTGATTTGCTGTTGCCACTTATAGAATTGATTGCTTTTACTGCGAGCTAGCTACTTACAAATTCATCCCTTGCGTATCATCTGGAGTAATATTTTTTGTTTATATCTGTGAATCTGGCGTCCTCCATTACTCGTTTCCCAACCTCCTCTCCACACAGAAAACCAAATAACCTCATGACCTCATTCTCAAGCAAGGACAGATCGTACCATCAGGACTAGGTTAGGCCCACCAAGTAGTATCAGAAGCACAAGTACAATATTACCATCATCATCATCATTTTGTGTAATATATAACATTAACTCGCGGTATCGACTCCGCGTTCGGTTCAGTTTATGACTTATCCTCTCTGTTGTATTGTTAACTCGTCAATTTCTCGCACTCCGCATAAGGAGCGACGATATACTCACTCACTGGCGTATTCGTTGTTGCTGCCATAAACCATCACAATTGCATACCACCCCCAACTCCCTGGGTTATGAACGGAAACATTGATGTGAATTTATTACCTGCAAAAAGAAATTATCTTAATGTAAACGAATGAATTTCTGAAACTTTATTCATTTCAATGTTATGTATAAAAACAGAGCTCTGTATATTTATGTATGTATGTAGGAATATAAAAATGTTTTGAGGAATGAGAGAGATAGAAGACTAGGATGCAATAGCCTCGCATCCAGTGTTACCACTCTGAAGTAAAAACTCGTTGCTTAGGATTTGAGGTGGTGAAAGGATTTTTTATTAGTGTGCCAACCAGGATGAAGGATATAGGTACATAAAGGTAAACTATACAAAATCTTTGCATAGATATGTAGCTAAATGTTTTTTGTATGGCTCTTCATTGAAACGAAACTTACAAATTGGCTCCCTTTGAAACGTTACTTTTCAAGTGTATTCTTCTGAAGCATCACGCGTATCTTCTCAAGCGTTGTGAAAAGGATATTGAATGACAATAATGGAATTAGTTAAGCAATATTGATTTTGCGAATGCCAATCAGCGTTATGCACGTGAAGTTCGGTGGTGGAGTTGTAAAATGGGGGATTAAAATTCATGAAACTGATTAAGGAATGTTTTCTAATCAATCAACCACCATTTGCCTTAAGATGATTTAAGTGACACCATTCGAGAGGATATTCCTTTGAACATTGTATGTATTTGGCGGAGAACAATAGTCAAGGTTGATCCTTGGGTAAATAATAATAATTGTTTTGTCATGTTCTTCATGAACATTGAAACTTGAATTCGTTAGAACATAAACCATTTTTTTTGAAATAGATATATGCTTCTTCAATGAAAGATATATACCTGCTTCAAAAAAGACATATTTTTATTTCAATAAATGTTAGTTTTAGTCTTTTTAAAAATTAGTACGAAAATCAGTTAGGCCACTCTGCTTCTCATGTAATCAAATAAATCAGGTTTTTGTTTAACGAGTGGTTTTGAAGCACGAATTTTTGTATTTTTTGCCACTCTCACGAAACCTTTTTAATGCCAATTCTTATAGGTAGAGCTCTTAGGCATATTTGCTGAAACGAAACTTAAGTATGTAAGAGCTGATGTGAAATTTTACGCTTAGAAAAAAGTAGAACATACACGGAAACGGCTCTTAGAAACTAAATTAAACATATTCTTTGAAGAGTTAAGCTGCGAATGAAAACTACGTGTTCAGCAAACAAGTATCAATTAAGCAATATCATTGTCATTGGGCGTGTTTTTTTGTTGCAAGCCCAGATGAAATTGGTCAAAAAAACCACGTTGAGGCTAAGAAATGTACATGTTAAATGCAATAAAAACTAATACTTTCCGGGCTTAGCTAAGCGAAAATAATTCTCAGGGCTTAATTTAAGCATGGAGAAAAACTGTGTTATCGGCGTGAATTACATACTTGTTATCGATAGTTTGTATGGAACCTTCATTTTTTTGTCGGACTTGCAAAAAACATGGCTATTATTTTTATATCAAGAATCAAAACTATTCACATATGACCCTTAAGATACTTCGTAATAGGGGTGAGAAAAGGGAGTGGTATTGTAGTGTTTTTCACGACTTTCAAAGCTATGGTTTGGTTTCTGGATTGGACGAGCCCTCACCAGTGACGTTCTCTGGTCCATTTAGTATGGTGTTCGCCAAGTTTTGTGCAGTAAAATTAATTATTCTTGTGTGTTTTCTGTTTTTTTTTTGAAGTAAGTTCGTCTCATTAGAAGAACCGATAGGTTATGTATTTTCCCAGATTTAAAGAAAGCCATTTTAGGGTTTAAAGTTTTAAAAATAATTAAACATGCGGAAAAAGACGCACGTCGAAGATCTTTGGCATATACCGTTCATCAACGGCCAAGAAGTTTCAATGAACTGGTTGTCGCTATAAAATGGTTGACACTGAACCTGACTTTTGAAAACTCAACCAAAAAAGATGGATTGAGTATCTCAGGTGGTATAGCAATGACTTTGGTACTAATGTTTGCATTGAGCTCGTCTATATGGTCTGAGGATTGCTGGCGTATACTTTTCTTTTCAAATAACTCCACAAAAAGATGCCTGGAGGGTACAAATCTGGAGATATGGGTGGCCACAGTTAATATCCCCATTTTTTTACAGAACACCTTAAGGGAATTATAGTAGCAGAAACAACATTGTTTGATTTGCAGTTTGGCATGGGCGCGCACCGTCTTGTTAAAACCAGTAATTGTCCAAACCTTTTTCACACATTCGTGGGAAGACATAATGAGCCAACATCCATCGATATCGATTCCCATCGACTGTTTCGCCTTTTCTAAAGAAAAATGGCCCAATGATTGTTTTGGCGCAAACACTGGCCCAGGCAGTCACGTTTTGGTCCACAAGATTGCATTGGTGTTTCATGGATCTCTTATAGATTCTCCGTTCCCCAAATATTGCAATTTAGCTTGTTAAGGCTCCCAGAGAGTATGAAATGGGCCTTGCCGGTCATCAAAATTTGCTTTCAAAAGTCAGGTTCAGTGTCAACCATTTTATAGTGACAACCAGTTCATTGAAACGTCTTCGTTGATGAACGGCATTATGTCAAAGATCTCCAACGTGTGTCTTTTTTCCGCATGTTTAAGGATTTCTAGAGCTTTAAACAATAAAACGGATTTCTTCAAATCTGGGAAAATATATAACCTAACGGTTCTTCCAATTCAATTCTGACATAATTATGGTTCAAGTTAAAAATTTTTATTAATAGAAAAAATCTATCGACCAACAAAGAACATATAGCCATAAGAGGTTTTCCATTTACTTCAATAATAGAAATATTGACGATCAAAACTAAATATATACGCAGAATATTTTTGTTAAATGAAAAGTTTATTTGACCTTTTATGGCTATGAGATACAGAAGAAACTTTTTATGTTAACCTCATTGCCATATTCTTACCACTAATACTCTAATGGATGGTTTGTATCCCCTGCATTATAAACCTTAGATAGTTCTTGCTGCATATAAAAATACAGAATATTATCTTACCAAACAAAAACGTATAAAATTACGTTGCTTTTAACATTCTGTATATCCTTGAGATCCCAGAGAGATAAATGCAAAGCAAGCATAGCAGCTTACACCCGCGGTCGGTTTTCATTAGTGTAAACCAAAAGGTAATAGGATATCCTTGCTCCATGGTTTTGGACTATATGTATAGCTGAATGGTACGTATATATCCCATGAACACATGCATACATAATAAACATATACACATAGATTCAAACCGTTATAGACCCTAGTAAAAGCTTGTTCTTTTATTCTCTTTGCAAAACTGGAAACACAGTTGCATGATGTTGCAAGGTAAGCTCATATGCTGACTATGTTAAATCAGGGCAGCTTTTGAGAATCCTTTATATCACATACGCAGGATTCAAACGAAAATTACAAAAAAAAAAATACAGGAAAAAGGATAACCCTTTTTTTCGGAAGAGCACACACTACAGGCCACAACCGAAAACAAACAATGCTGGCAAAATTAAAATAACAAAAAGAAATTTAATCCGCTGAGTTGGGTGATAATTTTTTTTATTTGTTGTCTACTGAAGGATTTTTTGAGAGTGTCTGTGGTGTTTTTTTTTTGTTGTATTTTCACTTCCTTATCATGGTTATAAGTTTAAGGTATGTAAATGGTAACCAAAGGCAAAGGAAGCTTCATCCACAAGTATGTGAAAAAATACTTCCTGAGAAATGATGGAAGTGAGAAAGAGTATTATTTTTTAAACCTTTTGTGCCTACACTTTGCAAATTTTTCATAAATTTTGTATGTTTTCAGTTGATTTGAATTAACATAGTCCACTGAAATAAAATCAATACACATGCGTTCTCTTTTGCTGTCGTTGCTTCTTCTTCATACTTTTTTGTGTTTTGTATATTTATTTTTTTTTTATTTCTTAAGTTAGTATTTTCAATATTTTACCTTATTTATTGACTCGGTTGGCTTCTCTTATAATTATTTTCAGAAAAAAAATAATATAACTTAGTTACCACCCGTGTTTAGTTCAATATCAACCTTTCTAATATCATTCGCAGATCGACAACTCATTCAGACAAAAAAAAAAAAAAAAAAACACGCATACGCCACAGTTGACCATATTGAAACAATGATATCCGATTTAGTTAATATTATAATAATGAAAGCGAGGTTGTCTTTCTTGAAACTTCAAAAGATTTTTTTCAAAGCGGCTTCAAAAATTCAACCCCGGCGCCGCAGTGGCTCGCATATTGACATTGTTGGTTGCAAAAATCATAACGAATAAAAATATCGGGAAATATTTTTTCTGCTTAAAGGAAATTTCCAAGGCTATAAGATTTGTGAATTTCTGCAGATATAAGACTTTATTACATACAGAGAATAGCTAAAATATTTTACGTTTAATATAACTAAAGTAGTAAAAATGTGTATTAAAGTCAAACAAAGCTAATTCAAGCGACACAGTAGTGAATTAAAGTAAACGAACGACAAAACTTTTTAAAAATATTTATAGGTGTATCAAAAGTTTTTTGTTTTATTTTGTGGTATATCAGAGTGCAAGAAAACTGTTTCAGTGATTCATTTCAAATCAAACTATAGAGAAAAGATGTAAAATAGGTTACAGAAAATTCTAATGTATTAAAATTTATACATTAACATAAGAAAAATGCTTTACGTGGTGTTTCAAAATCTTCTGCTAAAAAGTATTTTTATCAAAAAAAATTTAAAGGTCAATGAATTAAGTAATAACAGAATGTTCTAGAACTGATTCGAGTGAAACAGTGGAGGAAAAAATAAAACAACAATTTGTTGGATATGTTTTTGTTGTGGTTTATGAAAAATATTTGATTTTATTTGTTGGCACAACAGAGTACATAATAAACTATTTCAATTGTATATATATTCATGCATTTCAAGGTAAACAGTGGAGAAAAAAGTAAACAGACAAATAATTTAAATAAGCATTAGATTGCTTGGAAACGTTCGTCTAAGTCCGGAGTAATTTCTAATAAACTAATCTGTATGTAGTGTAACGTGTTTCGAGATCTTCTTCACTCCTGAAATACCTTAGCGAAGAAATAAGGGGGTCTGACGAAGCTGCAAGTTTGTTGAGTAGGTCTTCAATTTATCAAATCCTTGAAACCTTGAAGCCTTTTAGTCTTTATTTTAAGATGCCTGAGCTTCTCCTGAAAATTCTCAAAGTGGAATTGTTTGATATCAAATAATACTTTAACTAAGTGAATGATTACCAAAGATTTAATCTTTATATGTTTTTCCAAAAAAAGAATTCTTTGCACCCCCTTAATTTTTTGTCTTAAAATTACTTATTTTTGATTTGCCATAAAAAATAAAATTCCTATAATTTTTCTTAAAAAGCATGCCATAATGACGTGACTGAATATAAAACTTAATGGAAGATCTTTAATGAAATAATTAACTTTAACACAGATTAAGTTAAATCGACAAAATCTAGTTTTTAATGAAGTGTGAATAAATTATGGCCCTTAGAAAAGATGTCTTCAAATACCAATTTTTTTGTCAAGTTTTATCGAAAACAGATTAAAAAACTTTGTGTTGGCGTAAAACTCACATAAATACGGGGTTCTTATTTTTTTTGTCGAAATGTCCTTTTTTGTGTCTGTCATTGCAGCTACTTTTTCAATACAAAAATTCGTTACATTTATAATTCTCAGCAATACTTGGAAACTGAGAGTAAGTTTGTGTGATCCAATAATGCCGTTTATTTGAATAGTACATTCGAACTTAAGAGCACAATCGGTCCACCCGTTTGGTCTCTAGCTCACTGAACAGAAGACGTTCAGACACACACGTTCAGATTGGATAGTTGAATTTGTTTAAAACTTTGTTTCACCTGAATCCTAATACCTTTGCCTTATGAAGCCATTAAAAGTTTGAGTAAGAGGAGCTGCGGGATCTTAGATACCCCATATGTGGGATATTCGAAAAAAATGTTAAAAACTGGTTAAAAATGGTAAACTTGTTTCAGAAATTGGTCTGCAAAAAATGTTGTTTAACTAAAGTTTTTTCTTGAATAAATCCTCAAAAATTCTTAAAAAAAAGAAACTATTGCTGCAAATATCCCACAAATATGGTGCTAAACTTCGTTTTAAAAACCTTGAAAAATTGAAACCATTGACTTAAAATTTTATATGGCTGATCAATTTCTGAAACTAGTTTGACTAGATGACAGATATTCCACATGTGTGGTGCTAAGATCCCCGAGCCTGAAAAACAAGGGGCATTGGAAACATATTTTCTAGTGTAATTTTTGTCAGTGTATAGATATTATGAAACAATTAAAAAATATCTGCAGCAAACGGAAAAAAAAATAAACTTCCATACAAGTTGTTACATCGGGATAACTCATGCTGGAAGCTGGACTTCATCGTTGTATTCCTTATCCTTCACATACATTTAAATAGTAGATATTGCTGAGATCCTGAAACGCATCCCCTAGGGTGTGGGTTAATTTGAATAACCAAGTCACTTCAATATCCATGTTGTTTTTTTGTGTGTGTTGTGTTGTTGTTATATTGTGTGTGCTCATTGTGTCTGCTTGTTGGACTCTTTTACTATAATGGCTTTGGTTTTGGTTTGGTTTGGCTAGAATGCTGCCTATTTGCTTGGATTGGGTTGGTTTGGTTTGGTATGTTTGGGTGCCCTTCCTGCGGGTATACCAACTACTCTTCTGTGTTATACATTACATGTTAGGGCTATGCATAATTCCTTTGCACTTTTCCATTCTAGCATTCCCAGGATAAGGATGATGAAAACTCTCTAGTATATAGTTCAACAGGGATATATATTCAGCACTGAACATTATACCTATGGTAGTTTGGTAGTTGAGTGTTTGGATGGCCCAGAGGATGCAGAGTGAACGTAAATAGTTGTTCGCTGTCGCTGTGTTTAGTTTTATAGGTACATATATGAACGAGAACGTGTGTGTTCCTGTTCCTGCTGTTTTTCTTTGTTTTTTTTTTGTTGTGTATTTTCATCCTTCTGACCAACATGGTTTAGTTGGTAAATTTGTTACATTAAAATCCTTAGTTTATGCAATGGTGACCGCTTAGCTTGGATGACTCTTGAGTCTTCTCTGCAATTGCGTGTGCATAGCTTGGTATTGAATGAGATTTTATCCACATTGTCATCACAGAAGAAGCAAAATCCTGTTTAACATCCTATGATCTCTGATGGAAGAAGAGGCTAAGTAGGTATATGTGGATTTGCTTTAATAGGTGAATTGGGCTTGAATATCAACACTGATGGGAATATCTTTTAAAAATTAAATAGGTTTTGTGCCTACAAAAAATTGATATCGATGATTTTTGGTTTTATTCAAGCCTTACATTAAAGTGAATGAAATTTAGCAGAGAAGTATATTCTTTAAAGCAATTTTATCTTGACGAGAATGATCACAAAATTCAGCACGTCAATCAGGTAAACATGATGGTTAATGTGTGGTTGATTAGACTAGCAGAAACTCATTAATGTAAATGAAAAATGGTAATGGCTGAAGAACAGAGGCCTATGGTGGCCCCAGGCGCGGATGTAGGATTTCAGTTTGGAGGGGGTCACGTTGCCCGAGGACAAATTACCAACAAAATTATATTAAACGCATGCAATTCCTGGAGATGAGAAAAGTATCGGACTTACATTTACATAGCGATAGTATCGTTGACAAAGGTGATGTTGGCAGAAAAGATACAAAATTAAAACATTGCAATTTTTAATTATAAAATTAATTTTTGCAATGAATATACCTATACATACTAAGCAGTTTCTAGATTCAAACTCTGGTTTGATATTTCATCTTCAAAAATGCAAAAAATGCGCCAACCAAGACGATACCGAGCCGAGAATAAGTTAACGAGACCGAGACGACTATAAAATCTTAAAGTTGCCTGAATGAAATAACTACTTTTTTGGTAAAATTCAGTTCATTTTTAGAATCATCAAAATTTCTTAGGTTAGTAAAAATGTTTTTTAGGTGGACATAGCGTACAGAAGAAATAAGATATCAGACCAGTGGGACTCCTACAAAAAAAAAGTTCTTATAATACCCGAAAAGTAGTTGTAACTCAAAAACATTACCCGATTAGAGATAAGGGGCCTCTTATGCCACACGACTTTTATTTACTAGATTCGTCCGTGATTCTATCAGTTTCAGCAGTTTATCGCAGAGCTTACTCAAACCACCGCCCGCAGTTTACTTACCGAGAGTATATCCGATGTACGGATTCATACTGTAATAAGGAAAGTTGGGAGAACGCACAAGACCCGTTCCTAATCCAGAGATACCATAAATAATATCAAAATCTACTTAAAATAATAAAGTTGTAAATTAAACAAGATTTTGATCAAAATAAATTTCGTTAGATCAAACCCAGGTAGACCAGCGAGCAAAGTTCCAGGCTTTGATGAAAATTACATCAAGTTCCCATAGATGTACAAATCAAAATTCTTTGCGTTTGCATCCATATACACTTTTTTCGGAATATTTCGGACTACAGCTTATAAACCTATTTTTAAGTATGTCTAACTGCCCAACTCCAAAACCTTATTTATAAATATTTTCCATCGATTGCCTAACTATGACACTGCAATTGGATGTCCAAACCCAGTTCCAAAATTAGTATACGTGCAACGCCAAATGTAAGTCTAGCAACGAATTGAAAAATTATTCTTGAAATTAATGAAATCATTGATCATTGAACGTATCCATGAAAGTCCACGAAATTGAAAGATTAAAGGGATATTAGTATATCAATAACAGGATATATTTAGACAAATGTTAAAATGCGTTTATAAATAAGGAGATGTCCAACTATTGACTAGTTGTCCAAAAGTTTTCTAAGTAAATCCAATAAACACGACTGTTTATCTTTTGCTCTAGGCTTCTGGTGGTGGGGGGGGGGGGGGGTTGTGTCATGACCCCTATGACCCCCCCTCTGGATCCGCCACTGGGTGGCCCAGAAATAAATAACCATTATACAGTTTCATTGTTTGTGAAATAGATTAACGATAGATAAAAGTCGTTTATCATGGCTTTGTAGCGGTAGCCATCAGTAACAGTGACCGTATTATGCTGATGGCGTCCTCAAAAAAATATGGCCCAATCACTCCTCCCACGTAAACGCCGCACCACACAGTAGTTTTCAGTGGATGTAATGGCTCTTCGTGCATCACACGCGGATTCTCAATGCCCCAGAAACGAAGAATCCGCTTATTGAAGTAACCGCTTAAGTGGAAATGCTCCTCGTCACTCATGATGATTTTCGACACAAAATCGTTCTCTTCGTTGTTGAGATTGAGAATGGCTTGACAGCGGAGTATAGCGCTCCATTACTCGACTATTTGCAAAAATTATAGGAGCTTTCGATAAGGTGATTAATTTTGTGGCACCCTACAGATAAGTTTTAGTCAGATTAGTGAAACTAAATGAAAAATCTAATTTGGTAAAAAGAAATAAAGCTTTTTCTAAACAAATCAAGGAGTTCAAAAAATCAAAGAGGGTAGGAAGAGATAATTCATTTAGATCTGAAACAAAACCATCAACAGCACTAACATTCAATAGCGCCGTAATATACAACTGTGTTTTGGTCTAACTCTATTGGAACTGATACTGATTTACTAATTTAAAACATATATATTTTAACTGCCAAAAGATTTAAAAATCTTTGACAGAAATACCAGAATTGCTATTAATCCGAATAGAAAAAGTGTATAATTTTGTTATTTTATTTTCAGCGTTTGAATTGGGGTTGTTAGAATAAGAATGAAGAAAGAATTTCGATATTTATTGATTTGCTTTTGGGGATTAAAATCAATATTAGAGGAATATTATTCAAAACAACTAACTTTGATTTATTAAAAAAAAAAAAAACATTTTCTCTGTTGAAAAGTCTGTATTATAAAGGGAGAAACCAAACTAACTGTTAGCTCATATAAATCAATAAAAAATAGTCAATCGAATAAAAACTAGCATACTTATTGCCGCTGGGAAGAATAATAGGTACACTCAGATAGAGTGGTTTAGCCCTGTATACAACTACAAATCTTCTTGTGATAGAACAAAAATGTTCAATAAAAATTAGCACAATGGGCTAGCAGCACTAAAAAGATGATATTGAATCGGACGCCACGCTGGGCTGCTCTCTAAAATGTCTTTGGCCTACAAACTTGTTGGCAGTCTAGTCAAAGTTTTTGATCCATATTTTCATTGAATTTATATTGTTTAACATTGCTTTTCCGTTTGATTTTCTCTGTGTCAGTATTTTTATTTTGAAATTTAAATTTCCTAAATCCCTGACGGAGAAGACATGTTGAATTTTTTTTCATTGTTCAGATACATATTTTGTCAAAGGATTTTATACACAACTCATACGTATCCCCTTGCAACAAAACAATTAGAATGTTATACCGCTGCTGGACACTAACATGCATGTTTCCCCGAATAGAATTTTTTCTCCCAAAATGGTTCCCTTCAATTCAGCGAAAAAAATCATGGATGTAAAATCCGCTGTTTTGGTTATTGCTTTGACTTCTGGCGTAGGTTAAGGGAAATGTAAAAAATATTGCAATGGACTGTCAAAGTCTAAACTTTTTGTCCCTTTATTTAGTTTGATCCTGGCACCTAGCAGATACAGAAGCTTAAAAATTTTAACAAATTGAGTGTGGAAAGGCTTTTAGAAATATTTATCTAATTCTTTTCGAATGGATTTATTCAAATTTATTTATTAATTCAGAATAGTAAAGGGGTTAAAGAAGCTAGATTTAATTCTGATAATTCAACAGCTATAATATACTCTAACTAGTATAACTAAAATAGTGAAGATGTTTACTTATTCACAGATTTAAATTATAATAAATATCATTATATCTTCCATCCACCTAATCATTGAAGCGTATTAGTCTAGTTGAATCTTTTTGAGTTAGCTCAAGTTCTATCTCAGATTAACGAAATAATTATATCAGTTTCAGATATCCTCAAATTTACTCATAGCCACACTACTGTGGACTCTGTTTTCTACATATTCTTTAACAATCGTAAACTATTCTAATCACCATTTGATTGAGATGGCACAGCTCTGCGCTAGAATTTTCACCTCTCTGATCTATGTCAGGCCATATAGGGACATTTCGAAGTTGAAGAACTCACTGTTAAAGGAATTTCACTACCTATTTGACTAGAGAGGGTAGATACAGGTAAGCCGGTGGTGCAATGACCAGTGCGTAGGATTCCCAGGTTCGATTCCCAGCATCGTTTACCTATAAAAAAAAAGTGGCAAATCCTCCCAGAGTATCTTTTGCCATGAATAAGATCCTCTCAACTTAACCGCTCGGATTTGGCAGAAAATTGTAGATCTTTTTCATTTGTTCATACCACCTGCAATCAAGAAACAACAGGCACACATGAGTGGTTGAGCTGTTGCGCAATCCAATAAATTTGTTTAGTGTAGTAAGTACATATGTACATCATACAACATATGTATGTTAATTGGGAATTGAAAAGTATATTTTCGTCAGTAAAATCCTAGAACCAATGGGATCAGAGGCTGATGTTACAAAAATTATACCACCGAGGACACGTGATGAGCTTCACCAACCATTCCAACGCAGGCTATAATGTATTTTTAAGTAAACCTTCAGAAGCTTTTTTTTTTATTAAATGTCTTTTTCACTTTTCACATATGAGGAATCCGATGAGAAGATAAATGTCACCTTAGCGCAACAACATTCATCGATCAAAAAGTGTCGTTCTAACCAACACACAGTTGGTTTTGCTTTCAAAAAGTGGTTAGAACTACTTAATAATTCGCCGTTCGGTAGTTCTTAATTATTTGTGACGATTTCAATTTTGACGTGCTACGTTTTCTATGTTTTTTTTTTTTTTTTTGCTTTGCTAACTTGGTATCAACTTAGCAAAGTACCCTCTCAAAACTGGGTCAAAATTTCTTGAATTTAGTGGTTTACTGCTCAATAATTTGCCGTTAATTAATCGGGAATTAGTTGTGGCAATTTCAAATTTGTTTTGCGATGTTTTATGTGTTTTTGTTGGGAGCTTATTGTCAAATTCATATAAAGAAAGTAAAGTACCTCCTCGAAAATAAGTTTAAAATCCTTGTACTGAATTGTTTATTGCTTAATAATTTGCTATTAATTAAACACGGCAAACTTTATAGAGCTACTTCAATAAAACTTCGATATAACAAGGTTTTACCACTTTTTGAGGGGGTGTTTCCCTATCTTCAAATGAATTTATAAACAAAACATAGAAAACATCGCACTACAAAATTGAAACTGTCAATTGTAAGAAGTTTTTACCTGTTTTTGAGAGGGTTAGCAGCAACAAAAAAAACATGGAACGACAGATTCGAAATTATCACAACTAATTAACGCCTAATCAATGGCAAATTTTCCACCTTACAACTTTTTGATCGTTGAATTATCTTTTGCTAAGTTGACACTCGGGATTAGAAGAGCAAAACAAATTTCTTTTCGAACCGAATTTATGGTCAGTAGGTATCGTTACAGAACGTTAATATATGTAGACAAGAAGCCAACAAAGCAAAGAAACAAAATCTTTTCTTAATCACCTATATTATGTTTATATACAGAATATAAAATGTCCTGTCCATCTGCATAATATAAGGAGATCTCCCAGATTCAGTGTCGTGTTATCAAAATGAATCAACATTATAGTCTAACGGCCAATTTCTTCACAGAGTCCTAGTGCCAGTACCGGTACTAGTCCTAAAATTAGTACTCAAATCGGTATCAACTCATTTCTTCACACAAGTTCTAGGTCGTAGTCTTGTCAATTTGGTACCGAGTATCAGTTAGGACTCGGTACTAGCTGGCTCCTCAAAATCAGCTAGTACCTGGTTATTATACCAGTTGTTAGTACTCAAATCGGTAACAAATGATTTCTTCACATAAGTACTAAGCCCGCTAGTTCTGTCAAGTTGGTACCGATTACTATTTAGGACTCGGTATTAGCTAGGACTTTAAAATCAGCAGTCTAGTGGCGTTTATAAGTGATTTAGAGTAATTTTTTTCATTTTCTTCAATAAATCCATTGGATGGACGTGTGTTAACGCAGTCGTAAAAATACATATTGTCACTGTTTATGAACATTATATCGATAAACAACGTCATATCTAAAACGATTAATAGTGTTGTGGACAGTTTCGACAAGCTATTAAAAATGACTTCCGCACATATCCCAAAATTTTCAGATATGCATTGTTGTTTTTGCATTTACTGTTTTCATAAGGGATAAAAAAAAACACAAAACCTATCCTTCTAGCTCTGGATATTTCCCCGAACGCGACCAATGCATTGCATGGACCGAACATGAAATGCACACAATAAAGGGCATTTCTCCAAGACTGTCACACACATATGTAGCATCATAGAAAAATGTCCAAAACCCCATGCAAAAAATAACATACAATGTTCTACTCAAATCAAATGCTTCATCTGGATGCTGATTCAAAACAGAGCAGCACTGATCACTCCTGTAAATATCGGTAGGACTTTATGTGCATTCTTCATCTTCCCACTCTCTATAGGTTTGTAGCAATGACGACGACCGTTTTGCTACTAACTGCGTAAATTGAAGACCGGAAAATTGTAGATCACAGTGACAAATTTCATAGTTGATGTTTGATGAGACAGGTATCGTGGAATGGATATTATGTCCCCTTTTTGTTAAAATCGACATAATTCATTCGAAAATAGAATAAAATAAAAATCTTTAAATCAAAATAAATATCAAAATAATATTTGAAATGCCAAAATATTGTCAAAATCAGAGTTAGACCAGTTTTAGACGTATTAAGTCCTAGTACCGCTTGGTGAACTTAGATCCGGCACTAGTGATGTGAAGAAATGTTCAGGTTCTTACTTTTCATTAGGACCGAGTACCAGAGCTAGTACCTGGTCTAGCTAGACTGGGTACTAGGCTGGCTTAGTACTTCTGTGAAGAAATTGGGCAGCCACTTCAACCTAACCTTAACACAATACTTGCCTTAAATAGCCAAGTACATAAATAAGCTAGAAAATTATTTCATTTCCCTTAACCGAGAGCAAAAAAGAATATAATTAATTCAAAATCATTGTATTCGCACTCGCTGTGCTGCTCTCTATTCGGCCCCTCGTTATTCAAAATTCTTGAACATTATTTATTAAAGAATAAACCAAAAAGAAAAAAAATAAACACACTACCAACGTCCTTCATACCTATATCATTTTCATTCCCCCAACTTATTCTCGGTAGCCTATACCTATACATTATAAATTACGGTATATCCGCTTTTCACAGTGGCAAAAAAAGGATTTCATATGCAAAATGAAATGAAAGTCAAACAAAACGGCGATGGGTAGGTAAAGGGGGGAAGCCTTTTGTTAAGACCGATGAGAAAGGACCCACAGATTTTCACAAAACGAAATCCTCAGTTTAAGCTTTAGTTATAGGTTTGAATAAGGTAGAGGTGGGTTAGGTAGGTATGTATATGTATGCATACCAAACAACCTAAATTCCTTTTTGTCAACAGAGCAACTCCGCAAAGGGCATTTCTAAGCACCGAGCTAATTTTGATAATGAAAATCAGATTTAGCGAATGTAAACACAATTTTGAATGTAATTTTCACTTCCAGCGTCCTTTGAAGTGTTTTTGCACTTCAACACCATCATCAGCACCAGGGCCAGCACAAACGCTCCATTTTGCTGCTATACCACTCTCTGCCATCACGACCACCACCGAAAAGGATCACCACCGCACTTCGCATTTCTGTTGCAGCTTAGCAGTAATTTTCAGGACCTAATTGAATGTTCAAGGATTTTAATTAGAAATTTCAACATTATAAACAAATTATTTAATTATTTTGAACTCATGCTGTATGGTTGTATGATGGTGAGAATTTACCTATGTATATAGTGACGAGGAACATTTATACGAAGGGATAAGGACTTGGAATTACAATGGCTTATTAATTGTGTCCAATTTTACGCTCCGTATGCCAATCACAGACAGGCAGCTTTGTACAAAATAAATTCAGCAGCGCAATTGTAGACTGTCTTTTGCATATTGATGAATAAAAGCATTAAGGAGAATTTCACCAAACTATTGAATTATATGAACATGCACAGTGTTTATATTTTTATTTTTTTTAAATTGATTTATTTAAGGTAATTTTTTGGTAGTGTAATTTTGACAAAACAAAAAAGTTTTTAAGTATAATATTGGTACCAGAATTAAGTGCTTTACACATGAGCTGTGACCTGCGAATACGAAAACATTTTTTAACAATTCCTAAAAAAAATGTGAAATTTTCTTTTGTTTACTTTCCCACGAAACAAGTTATTAATCTGATCAACAAACTTAATATAGTTACACTGCGTAAAATTAGTTAAAATTGTAAAATTTAGTATTTTAATGTTTTCTTCGGGACGAATGAAAAACGTTTTTTCTGCTAACTATCAAACGCGAATTCACAATCCACAACATCAGAACTAGTTTCACATACCGGCAAATAGACAATTCGTTGGAATTTAACCTGAAACACTAACTTTACAAAGCACTTTAGGAAGAAATCATGAGAGAATAACTAAGATTCTCATTAAGAATGCAAGACAGATTTTTTTCCCTTATAATGGGTGATTTTTTAAGAGGTTTAAAACTTTTTTAAAAAAAAAAACACAAAAATTCGAAAAAATGAATGAAATATTTATTTGAATCGATAGGTTGAACCTTGCAATTTAATGTTTAAAGATAATTTCATGCAAATGTTGACCGCGGCTGCGTCTCAGGTAGCCCATCCGCTGAGTCCAATTTTGGCATACTCTTTCACACATATCGGCCGGTATCTCACGAATGAATGCATGGATGTTGGCTTCCAGTGCGTCAATCGAAGCGGGCTTGTCCCTATAGACATTAGCCTTGACATACCCCCACAAAAAAATAATCTAATGGTGTCAAATCGCACGATCTAGGCGGCCAATTGACCGGCCCGAAACGTGAAATTAACTGTTCACCAAACTCGCCTCGCAATTGCGCCATTGTTTCGCGTGCTGTGTGGCATGTGGCACCGTCTTGTTGAAACCACATATCATGCAAGTCAGGAACTTCCATTTCGGACAAAAAAAAGTTTGTTATCATCGCTCGGTAGCGTTCACCATTGACAGTAACGCTGCGATTCGCATCATCTTTGAAGAAATATGGCCCAATAATGCCGCCGGCCCATAAACCGCACCAAACAGTAGCTTTTTCGGGATTCATTGGTAGCTGTTGCAATGCTTCTGGCTGATCTTCACTCCAAATGCGGCAATTTTGCTTATTTACGTACCCATTCAACCAAAAATGAGCCTCATCGCTGAACACAATTTTTCGATAAAAAAGCGGATCCTCGGCCAGCTTTCCAAGAGCCCATTCACCAAAAATTCGGCGTTGTGGTAGGTCGGCTGGCTTTAGTTCTTGCACCAGCTGTATCTTAAAAGGCTTTACGCCCAAATCCTTCCGCAAAATTTTCCACGTAGTGCTGTAACAAAGGCCTAACTGCTGGGAACGGCGCCGAATCGACATTTCGCGGTCTTCTGTCACACTAGCTGATACGGCCGCAATATTTTCTTCACTACGCACAGTACGTAAACGTGTTGGTGGTTTAATGCCCAAAAAAGTAAATTTGGTGCGAAATTTGGTCACAATCTTCCGAATAGACTGCTCAGAAGGTCGAGAATGCCGATCATAAAATGGAAGCAGCGCGCGATGAACATTTCGAACCGAGCACGAATTTTGATAGTAAAATTCAATAATTTGCAAGCGTTGTTCATTTCTAAGACGATCCACGGTTAAATTGCAAACCAAACTGAAGCTGTTTGACAGTGACACAAGGTACTTAACACACGTCAGCTGTCAAAACCAGTGTTGCCAAAACCAAACCAGCTAAAAAATCACCCTTTAGATAAGTAATAAAATGCAGAACTGGGTCGCACCTACTTGCTCTTATGTGTGATAACAATGTGGTTCTAAAGCCTAATTTAAATTCGTAATGGGAGCCTATATTGTATCCATTTGCTAAAAGAATAATATAGTTAAACTTAAAGTATTATGTGATTATACAAAAATGAAGAATATACTACCGTATTGCACATATATTATACACTACACATGCATGGAAATTGTATTATTTAAACTGGAAAATTGTTTTAAATCAGGAAAATAAGAAATTAATTGATTTAAATATTAGTGAACCTAATCTTAAATCTTAATTTAAGAGAACAAAAATTTAAAAATCAAAAAGTGGGCTTTCAAATAATTAATTTTGTTCATATAAAATTTTGTAAACATTTTTAAGAAGAAAAATTGATGCGCTCATTTTAAGCATTTATTAACGTGAAGCTAGAATTTAAATTTATAAAAAAAATCATCCATCGTTTTTGAAATATCGAATTTTACAAAAATAATTATTATAAATAATAGTTCTAATCGCTTACTCATATAATGAAATATGTAGTCGGAAAAAAATAGTTCCGTGAGAGGCATAGGTAGGTACTATTAATAATAGTAAAATGTATAATTTAATTTTTCTAAATGGTAGATCCTACTAATTTCGATCCAAAAAAAAGCAACAAACAATGATTTTACTTAACGGTTTTTAAACACTTCTATGCAAGGTACCGTTATTTTTGGTTAAATAATAAATTTTGTTTAACATCTTCAAGATAATATTTAAAAACTGCTTTTTTCCAAGATCAATTAAAATCCTTAAAGTCGTTTTTGAAATATTGAGTTAAAAAAAAATAAAATTTCAAACTTTTTTTAAAAATCCAAAATATATTTTTTTTTTAATTTTGGTTAGCAATAGGTATATTATACAAAAATTTATCAAGTATTTTTCATTAAAAATCAAATTACCATTTTCGAAAAAAAGGGGAAAATCAAAAAAAAATGGTACATTATGGGAGATGCCATATTCATACCCAATTTTTTTTTTTACTGAAATGCAGCCTTTACTTATTAAATTTAACGATTTTTTAAATCATTGAAGCAGATTTTGATAAAAATATGATTTTCTTTTTTGGCCAAATTTTAAGAAAATCGACCCATCCGTTTAGGGTGTAGCCGAACAGCCTAGCCAGACAGACGGACGTTTTTGTAAGAACAACTTTTTTCGTAAAACTATGCACGACTGGATTGCACAAACTAAAGATGCACGAAATAATGACGTAATAATATCTTTATCAAGAAAATGCTGAAAAATTCAAAAGTGCTAAAAAATTGTTGTTTTTTTCAACTTTTTTTAAAAACAAACTTAAAGGCAATATTGTTTGAATGAGTTTTCAAAACTAACACAAAATCAGTTTGGTCATCGAAAAACTATACGTGACTCACTTTAAAATATTGAATTTTTTTTTTTAAAAAGCGTCAAAACCCTAGATAGTTCCGAAAAGAGAATTCTTTGCAAAAAAATATGAAATGCAGTCTTTTTTAATTCACTTTTGACATTACAAGTGTAAAGTTTAATTTAAATTTTTAAAGGTGTTTTCGAGAAAATTAAAAAAACAAAATTTAAACTAGTTCGATTTTCTCCTCTATTAAGGAATCACATACAAATGATCTTTACCAAATTTATGCAAACTGGTCTACCTGTTTAGGCTATAGCTAAAATTATAGTCGATGTACGGACGCTCAGCGTTGTGTTAGTTTTTATTCCACCCTCAAAATTTGTTTTTACATGAATCCAATAATTGCCCTCACAAATTCAGCACATTACAGCACAACTTTTGTTTTTAAATCAAAAAATGGCAGTGCTAACTTCACGCACATGAATGGGATTCATTCCCAAAAATCTGGAGCACAGGTTTCTTACAATTACATAACAAGGACGAAGTTTAATCAAAATCATCAAAGTCGTTTTTATAAATTTTGAAAAAACCAAAATCAATGTATGACACCTTCCCTTTCTAGATGAGCAAAAAGAAAAATTCGAATGACCTTTCTAGGGAATCACATTAAAATAATTTGTACCAAATTTGAATTAAATGAATTTTTTTAAGAGAATTTCCACTCCCACCCGAAATGGGGGAAATATAGACCTCCTCCTATTCTAGCACCTAAAAAGATATCGTTTACGATTTTTGACCCATCTAATGCGAATCACCCTGTTTATAATAAAAGAGGTATAAATTAATTTTTAATTTTCAGCTCAATTTATATCACTTGAAAATGTCTTGTGCATGATTTTCCATGACAATATATTAGTGTGCAAGACGAACAATTTTCATGGTTTCTGACCCCTTTGTATCTGATCTGAAATAAGTAATTTTTCCGGTCTATAAAGAATCAATATGCATACGAAATCTAGCCTATTTCAATGTTTCCTTCTCTTTGTGATTTGTTGTCTATTCTAACTGGATATAATATCCAAAAACAATTTGGACCCTTACAGCCTTAAAGGAATCATTTCTGATTAAAATTTGGCACCGAGCATTTTTATTTAATTTTCTAGAAACCAGAGGAATATTTTGAAGAAGAATATGGACCGCTTATAGACAAGAGCTTTTGTTCATGAGCCCCGCCCCTCTCAGAAGCCCAGAGCAAAAGATAAACAGTCGTATTTATTAGATTTCCTTAGAACGCTCTTGGACAAATAGTTATTGTCCAAATAGTTGGACATCTCTTTATTAATAAACGCATTGTAACAATTGTCTAAATATATCCTCTTACTGAAATCCTAGCATCCCTTTAATCTGTCAATTGCGTGGAATTTTGGACACGTTCAATGGACATTTCATTTATTTCAAGATAATTTTTCAATTCGCTACTAGACTTACACTTAGCACATTGCACGTTTTTTCACTTTAGAATAGGTTTGGTCATCCGATTGCAGAACAGTCGATGGAAAGTATTTATAAATAAAGTTTTGGAGTTGGTCAGCTGTCTAAAGTCGGGAGGATCTAGTGAAATCACAGCAGAAGCTGATATAGGATCTCGGACGAATCCAGTAAATAAAAGTCTTGTGACAGTTTAATAAGAGACCCCTTATCTCTGGTGAGGTAGTCTATTTGAGTCACAACGGCTACAACCTCTATAAATCCCTTATCTAATAATTTCTTGTATTTAAATATTCGTAACTCAAAAACTAATGGACGGTTTAAAACTTCCTAAGAAATTTTGATGAAACTAAGAATGAACTGATTTTTTCCAAAAAAGTAGTTATTTACATTCAGGCGACTTTAAGATTTCGTAGTTGTCTCGGTCTCGTATAACTTATTCTCGTCTGGAGTATCGTCTTGGACTTGGGGCATTTTCGGCATTTTTGTGGATGAAATATCGAACTAGAGTTTGAATCTAGAAACTGCTTAGTATATTCGTTGAAAAAAAAAGTTTTTAATGAAAAATTGCAATGTTTTAATTTTGTATCTTTTCTGCCAACATCACTTTGATCAACGATACTATATCGATATCTAATTGTAAGTTCAAAAAATACGATCTCTTCTTTGGATCCTTTGAAGGTATTTAGTTTTGGGGAAGCAAAATGAGTCCGATGCTGTGTTCTCGGCACAACGAATTATATGCATTTTATATCATTTTGTCATTGATCTGTCCTGGGGCAACGTGACCCCCTCCAAACTGAAGTCCTTAATTGGCGCCTGGGGAGTGCAGCTACACACGGTTAAAGATGTGTTAACATCACCTTTGTCCGAGAGCCGAGTTTTTGTTATTGAACTTACTTAATATGTATAATGTAACCGTATCGTAACGTATCCACGTTCTTTTAGTATTAACTACCTATGGTAAAAATGTCTTCAAATTATCAAAAGTAAACTCAAATTCAAGATCCAGAAAAGGTTTTTTTATATGAAAAGTTCAGATTAGGAAGAAATAAAAATACAAGCAGTTTTAAGAGTAAGAGACGTTGTTGGTGATCTGCGCGAGTGAAACAAAAATAACGTTATGTCATTTACAATGATTAATAATTTTAAGCTAAAAAAAAAACTATTTTCCTTTTTTTCCAGTCGTCTTTGCGTTGTTTCGGTCTTTTTCGTTAGAAAGAAATTCTAACCAGAAAGGATTTAACCCAAGTTGTGTTTCCTCAAACAAACTCAGAGTTGGCAGGTGGGCAAAAAAAAAAAAAAATAACGAATTGAAATATGAATTTTGAACCACATCCTCTGGTTGCTGGGTAAATAATCTTCCTGTTGTTGATACAGTAACTCAACTACATGATGCGGACAGTCATGAAACGTATACAAAAACTTTCTTGCACAAAACAAACCTCATTTAACAGTTTTTTCCGGCACTTAAAAAAGTCTGGTGTTATTTTTTTGAATTAAATTCGCTGCCGCTTGGAATGAAAACAGTAGTTCTCCCGCTTTTGTGTATTTTTTTTTTTTTAATTTTTTTTGTAGCTTGGTTTCGCTGTGAGTTCTTTCAGCAACACGAACAAGAACACAGAGAAGGGATAATGACAACCAAGTCAAAACCGACCAGTATCCCCGGACACATTTTGAGGTTGACTCTTGGCGGAAAGTTATTAGGACTTGCGTATACTCCCACCTCATGATGATGATTATGATGATGATAGCCGGGGATGTTGATGATGTTGATGATGATTGCGATGATGCTCCTACACCGGATGCTTTTGGTTGCCGGTTGGGTGTTCTTTCGGATGATGGTATACAAAGATGCTTTACTGCGGCCAAATGCGGGGAAACATAATGAATTGGATCATTTTTTCCTTTATTTTCCTTTTTTTTTTCGCAGCGATTCCTTGGGGACACAATGACAGTCAATGAGATTATGTTGGTTTTAAAGGACTCAGATTATCGATAAGAAGTTCTTTAATCAAGACAGGACAAAGGAATGTGATGGCTGAGTCTTTTTTTTGTATTTTTCAGATAAATGAAATTTTATTTCGAGAGAAAGAGAGATTTCAAGGAATTGTTGAATGCGTACCTAATGCTTTTTCCCAGATGGATTTGATGGATGTCTCTGATTATATTATGGTCCCTGATTAGCCAGCTTTAGAAAAGTTTTTTTATGAAAGAAATACTCTGTGGATGCAGTCCTGTAGGGTCACGCCGGTCCTCCATATCGGTTCACAATATTCAAAAAGCAATTGTTTAATCGCCTGAAGCGATTTGCACGGTTCATATTTTACAGACAAATATGGTGGGGCATGGGGGTATTTCCGGGAACAAATGTGAAAACCAGTGATTATCTCAAGATTATAAATTAATAAGCTTACGATTGTTGCTCTTCATCATACAAAGTATACCTTAAACGTGTATCAGGCTAAAATTTCATAATGGATTCCACTGATTCTTTTCATTGTGGCATTGGCTCTGTCAACTGGAATTTCAAAAATCTTTTGCAAAAGGTTTGAAAGCTGAAAGAGTATTTTTTTACATTATCGCTTGTACCACGTGTTAAAAACCTTCACAACCGTTCTTAATTCTTTTCTATAAAATTTTTGGAAATCGAAAGCGGTTTCTAGATTTTTATCGATTCTTCTTGGGATACGGCATGTTTTGTGATGTTTCAAAAAATCATTCTCTGTACTGATCTTTAATTTCTCAGCGATTAAAGATGAATCTATTTGGTCGTCATCATAGTTAATTTGTTAAAATGATGATTTGCTTCGAATCAACAATAAGGCATAAAAATTATTCCATTCTTGCGCTTCTAATTTTTTTTTGTAAAATTTTCTACTTTAAACATGATATTTGTACAAAAGTATAAGAACTAATAAAATCATCATCAAAATCAAAATTTTTGTCAGCAATTCCAGAAGCGGAGTTATGTGTATTATTATCAAAAGAACTTGCATCAAATTTAATTCTTCCAAAGCATGTACATGTACAATACCTTTGAAAGAAATCCACACAGCCTTAACTGTTTGAGTTCTAGCTGTCCATCCAGTTTTTTTAATTTTTTTTTCAGTTGCAATGAATTTTTAATGTTTTTGAATTGTTTCCGAAACATTGGAAAACTCTTTAATCGACACATTCGGATTGCATGCTTTTTCAACGAATATGTTAATCCCATTAGCTTGCCATGTAATGTGAGAGAATTTTTTACCGCATTTTCCCTGTCCATGTCAATACTAAATAGGCGTGTTTTTTTTTCTTAATCTATATAATCTTATGCGGCCCTTACATCACGCAATATTATTGCACAATATATTGGCCAAACATTTTGCGTTGAAAATGCGTCGTCCTTATCACGATCCATTATTATTGCAAAATATTATTGCCTTACTGCAGTTTATTCTGTATCAGTTCGTTGCTGAAATATTGTTCCTAGCTGAATATTGAAGAAGTTCTAAGAAATATTCATTTTTTTTTAATATTCCACTATATATTGGGCAAACCGAAATTATAGTGCAATATAGCCCTTACACGGTCAATATTACTGCGCAATACTGAGTACTTTGCACAAATATTGAATGGTGTAAACAGAAAACAATTCAATAATATAAAACAACAGTAGCTGAACTACGAATATTGGATTTTGAATGCAATAATAAAATACCATAGCAACTAAACTATATAGCTTATCGTTAGCCTGGATGTGTAGCACATACATAGTATTAAGTCTTATTTTCTTTACATTTCATTAGACTGTATTGAATTTAAAAACAAAAGCCTTGATAAATGTCCATTTTTTATACAGAATTAGGACATAAGCCTTGATAGTAATCAAAAGCAACAAGTTAATTACAGACTAAGTTAGTGTTGTTTTTTGTAAATTAATTTTTTGTAACTGTTTTCTTAGACTATACAAAGGGTCCGCCAAATAACTTCTATTTTTTTTTTTGAAAATGGCGCAAAACATCGAGTGTAGCTTCGGCTGTGTGGCACGTAGTGCCGTCCTGTTGAAACCAAATGTTGCCAATTGTGAACAAAAATTCGTTCAACATGGCCCGATAACGATTACCATTGACTGTAACGGCCACTCCTAGCTCATTTTCGAAAAATGGCCCAATTATGCCTCTGGACCAAAATCCGCACCAAACAGTGACTCGTTTTGGGTGTATCGGCTTTTCAATGTATGCGTGCGGGTTTTCTGTGCCCCAAATGCGACAATTTTGCTTGTTTACTACCCGCCAAGATCAAAATGAGCTTCATCTGGCCCACTTAGCGAAGCGTATACACAACCATATTCGTTCAGCGGAAGGATAAATAAATAAATATGTCAAATCAGACATGAGCTAAGTGTTACCATTCATGAAATAAGCACTAGTTGAAAAAAAAAAACGTTAGATGGCGGACCCTAAATTCAGAAAAAAGGTATTTTTATTATTTTTTTCATAACAAATAAGGCATAAGCAAGACACGAATAACTACATACTTATATTTTTGTTTATATTTATAGATAGATACATTCTGCAACTTTCGATTTAAAAAAGGATGAACGGCATGGGTTAATTTGCCGACTGAACTCCGTAAATTTAACCGAGTTAGCCATTTATTTTCCTTATTTTTAATCGAAAAAAGTATGAATTAATCGGCGCGCGTTTGTGAAAGATAAAACCTTTGAAAATCCCGACTTGTATACGTTTACAAGTTTAAAAACCTATAATATATAATAAATGTCCAAACTCACTTCGTTTTTTCATAACAATCGATTTTTCTTCCTTGAATTGTCAAACCCCTCGCTTTGCCTCTGAAAAAATCGTGTGACGAAATCCACTTTTTGGACTTCTCAATCATCACTGTGTTCTGTTTATTAAACTTTTAAAACAAATTTTCCCTATAAAGAAAGTAAATAGATTGAAACACTAATCTGATATTTCATCTACAAAAAAAAAAAAAAACAGGAAAATCATGGCGAGACCGATATAATATACCAAGACGAAATAATACCCAGGTATAAGACTCAGAGTTATTCTGAGACGAGATCGACACTTAATTGTCTCCAAAGTCTCCTCGTCGGGTCTTGCCTCGTGGCCATCCCAAACCACAAACAAAATGTTCTGTTTGATAAAATTTCACTGAATATTTAAGAAACAAAAAATTCTCAAGGTTTAAAACTGCCAAATTTAGTTCCGGCATCTTAACATCTCAGTAGTATTCGTAAAAAAAGTATGTAATTTCAAAGATCAGTAATTGGTCAAAAAATGTCAATTAAAAAGTTTTAGTAATTGGTCCAGCAACGGGTTTTAAAAATCAATACGACCTTGAAAAAACTTTTAATCGTTATCGAGGAACTTAGATCCCGGAGCCGTCAAATTTATGTACTTACATACATTCCAAATGAGTTTCCATAAAATAAGGCCAATAAAACAAAATGCCTACAAGTCACGTTTAAGCCTTTTAACACACTCATCATAATATGCAAAAGATGTGTTATAATAATCTGCTGTCTGCCTCACAGGAAGTTTTTATTTTATGTGTGTAGATAAAAATCTACCAATAAATTTACGAAACCATTGCCGGGTTTTTGCTTCACGCGAATACAAGATAACAAGTCGTTCCAACAGAAACAGCGCAATTTTAACCATAAGGCATTTGCAGGTCGTTCGTCTAATTTTTCTCATTTCCCCAACACACTATGGTATTAGTGTGGCTTGGCAAAAATAACACGTTTTGACAATTTAGACACGCAGTTGAATGCTGAGTGCAGCAAGGATGAATGGAATAGGTCATAAAACATACTTTCGCGTAGACTACCTTTTTTTTGCTAGGATGGGTGGGTAGGGTATACCCTATACCAATACCTACATATAAACCATCCCTTTGCCAAAGAAGACACGTACTGACAAATTTCTTTCCATTTAATTAAGGTTAGAGGAAAAAATTGGAAGAAGAAGAAGAGCAAAAAAAAAAAGTTGAAACGGGACATTATGATGAAAGGGGTTTCCCGCGTTGTTGAAACGAAAAACTACAACAGGTCAAAAAGCTTCCATCCGTTCGTTGTCATCAGCAAGGCCGTAGTTGCAAAAAAACAAGTCTAATCGATGGGTGCTAATGGTTAAAACATTTGCAAAAGAAAATTAACCTTAAAGTTTGTTATAGATATGTAGATATATATAAGGGCCGAAAATTCATATTTTCGAGTTTAGAGGTTGCCAGGGTCTATTAAAAGTACACATTTTTGTGAATTTTTTTTAACATTTTAAAATTAGTCCATTCAATTTTAAAGTTAGCATTTTCAGTAATAGAATAATGGCACCAAGTGGGCTCAAGAGTGATATGTGGTATGAACGTTGGTAGACAATTGGTAGATTTGACAGCTGTTGGGCGAGTGAAAGACCTTAACTGATTTGAACTATTGGGAATGGTTCCTTCTTTTTCTAAATCGTGGTCGTATCAGTCAACCTATAGATCTATTACATTTAAATATTTATTTATTTATCTAAACAATTTACAAATAAATTTATAAACTATTTATAGTGAAGACTTCACATATACATATATATATAAATTTATTGTAAAGATATAGATTTTTCGTAATTCCGGGCACTTGCACGACCTTTTGTACCCTTTTAAGTGTCCCTATCTCACAACATTTCCACTGTAATTAAGACTTATTGAGGTTTTTTGTCCTCCTCCCCCACCTAATAGGTTAACCCTTTAGGTAAATTTCACTTTAATGATGTTAAAAACGTCATATGCACTAGATTTTCTATGTGACTACACTATTATTCCTCATCGCCAAAGTATACCCACCAAATTGCTGAGTGAATAGTTAACCCGGAAACTCTCCCCACCTCTACGGTCCTGTGCATCAGCGTCATTGGTGTTGTACCAAAGGTACTCCCAAGCTGCTATAACAATGACTTTACCTACGTGAGTAATGTTGAACGAGAGATTCTTCTTCATGACCAACGTGTGATCACACAAGGACATTCTTCTTCGTTTTTTGTATAATTTTTTTTTTCTGTGTTCCTTCTTTTGCATTTAGCAAGTACTACTATACATGTACCTACCCAAACATAGCTACATATATACTATATATCTCCGAAAACCCAGAGAGAAATTGTGTAGAATGCATGCTGCTCTGGAATTAAAATAAGTGTCAACATGAGTGAAATAATGGCTAAGGATCAAAAATTTCATTAAATTCTTACCCGTTGTACTTCTGGTACGTCCTGTTTTTTAGGTAATTGCCTTCATTTCTCTGTAGAGGAAACGTGTTGAACAACACTTTACCTGCAGGCGTAGAATATATTTTTTGGAACAACTACTATAGGTTCTCACAAAAAAAAAAAAAAAAAATAATTCCCTCAGGTATAGAGGTGTGATTTTGAGTTTGAAGATGTCACACTTAATGAAACATGAGGACGAAAAAGTATTCAACTGTAGAACGTATATATTTTAAATTCTACCAGCAAAAAGAAAGTCCTTTTCATTAGAGCCTCTTTGTGTTATTGAAGCAACAAAATGGTCAATAGTTTTGAGTAAATTAAGAGCTTTGTGTTTGTACTTCTAAAAAAGACAGAGGATACACTCAATACCTTAGGCCATTGCTGCCTACTCTTGAAAAATAAACGTTGATTTATCAAACATGAAAAAGTTGTAAATCTTCTTAACTAATTTTTGATTCGGGAGATTCAGAAAATAAAAATGAAATTGATGTTCACAAGCTTTGAATGTTGTAAGATAAATTTTCCAAAAAAATATATTTTTATCTAAGGGTTTTTTCAATTAGCGCGAGTAGATTTTGGCGGCCTGTTGCGGGCAATCTGTTTTGTTTTGGTGAAATCTGTCAAATCTGTCGGTTACTATTCAGTTTCAGCCAACGCACTTGCGTCAACAAAACCCGAGATCTGCCAAAAACATCGCCACTGTCCGTGAGAGTTCGTAATTCTTTGAAGACGACGATGTCACTGCCATCACCATCAACGGATAGTGCTACAGATCGGTGAAAATCAATTTCTTTTGGGCCAAACTGGATGATATGGATGTTAACGACATGTGGGTGCCACAAAATGGCGCTACGTACCATATAGCGAATGCAGCAATGGAAATTCTGCATGAACGATTTGAGGCAAGAAATTTTTATTATGTTTTCTGAAGTCTTATTAGGTCTTATGGGTCAATAAGCCTTAATCAACCGATGCCCTCAAAGTTAACATAACCCAGGCCATCGCTCAAATTCAGCCGCATCTATGCGGGAGAGAGATATTAAAAATTGGACCACTCGGGCCTTTGTCACCTTTAGAAGCCGAGCCGAGCATTTAGGTCTTGTAAGTCCTTGGACGATTGAAGTGTTCCTTAAAAAAAACAAACATCTATTACACTTGAAATGTAAGCCGTTCTTCTGTCCCGTAGGAACCAAAAGTCCCCTTAGTTCAATTCATCAAGTCGTAGACATTAAACATGTTCACTTACCAGTTTAAATTCACTTTCACTCTCGGACCTCATTTTCTTCAAAGAACCAGGGACCATTAATCCTTGCTGAGGAAAATGCACACCACATTGCCTTATGTGAAAATAGACACAACCCAATGGGGCTACATTGAAGCGACTTTGGAAGGTAAAGTAAGTTGTGATCACAGAATATCCGATCGAAAAATATAGGCCTTGACGGGAAAAGAATGTATTTTATTTGAAACAACACAGTAAAACACTATGTTTATTACAGATATTTTGAAAATTGCCCTCAAAGTAAGAAATTAGCATGGGCAACAAAAATAGAACAGGCATAGAAATTGGTATCTGAATACTCAAACAAGATATCAATTTTATTTAACAGCAGTTGCAAAGTATTAGTATTTCTTCTGAATATAAATTCCTTAGATATAGTACTATAGTGTGAGCAGAATAATTTCCGTTAACATATGGAACGGGATACAGCAAAGTATGAGCATTTTCTTAAATCCCATATAAATTATGTCAACATTTGGGATAGACCCTTACTGCAGAAGGATTTCTTCTTAAAACATACCCAAGAATCATTTCCCAACTTAGTGGACAACCTGTATATGGAAATTCCCAAATTAAAAACACACTAATGCACAATCAACCTATGTATATATATTAAAGAAATTAACAAAATTAAAGTCAAGCACATACACAGTTACCAGAGATCCAATCGTATCAGATATTCATCCAATCATCGTTAGCGTTTCAAAAATATAATATCAAACATTCTACAAAACACGATCCATCAATATTTGCTTTACATATACATAAATCCTGCAATGGCATCTTGTCACATTTGTCATCATCAGCGATTCATCGGCTGCTGATAGGTAGGTACATACATATATTCGCTCATATATGAACAACATTGTACATATGGATACCTTCATTTAAACACAGTTCCCCAAAAGTGTGCCATCAGAAATTTGAATACACGGTTGGTTTCACGTTCATACATTCCCCCCGATTTACCCATCAACCATACCTCTAGAATGCAATGTTATTCAATTTGGATTATTTTAATGTTGGTCCTTTGAATAAAATAAAACTGACGACATCGTCAAAAATGCAATAACTCAACTCAGCAAATAAATTGCCTGGAATAACAATAAAATTGCCAAAAAAAAAGGATCAAATTTCAATCCAAAGCAAAATAAAAATAAATAAAAAGAAAACAAATATAATATTTATGATTTTTATTAAAAATACAAAATACAAAAAAAAAAAAAATAAAAACAAATACATATCCATATGTAGCTATGCTTATGAGTTTCTAACAAAATAGAAATACCCGTGATTATGCGAGTTCATATGCAAACAAAATTGAGATTTATTTATGAAATATCCTTTCGCATAGCCGAATGATTTGAAAGTGAAAAAATCAGTTCATCCATCCTATTCGTGGTGCTAGAACATAACGTGAACGCCCCATCATCAAGCCACCAATGCAACCTACTATCGCACCACACCGAACCGCTGGCACTGCTTTACCAGGTTGACCCGCTCGACGCGACAATCCCTTTTCAAATGGAATAAATTATACCCTGTCCAAAAATCAATGTAAAGGATATTGACGAAGGACTAAAAAGCTAAACTACGTGACACTTTTTTCTGTTGTTTTTATTTTATAGAAATTTTGTCTCGTTTTGAGGATAGAGGCTCACACGTAATAAATAAAAAAATATAATAAATTTATTCAAACAATTGTATTTGCTGGAAAGGAAAATGTTCGTTTGTTACATCATGGCATAGCACCCTCATATGAAACAATCATATGTTTCACGTGAATGGGATTTGTTAGAAAGTTTTATTGCTTTTTTTTTGTCTTTTCTTGTTGAATGTTGAAAATATTTATTAGGGTTTTCAGTTTCAGCAAAGGCTGTTGCCGAATTAACCGCTAAGTAGATATTATAAAGAGTTGCCATAAGTGTTGTTTACGAATTAGTTTATAATTCGTTTATTTTGGCTAGAGATACAGCTGTTTCAAGGGGTGCCAAGTCGCCTATCATCAGTCTCCTCTTATTAGTGGTGCTGAGCTTTAATCCAATTTTATTATGAAAAACTTTCTACATGCCCACCATAGGGATCGAACCTCAAAATCGAACCTAAAGCATAAATAGAAAAACCTGTTAATCTTATTTTAAAATCAATAAATTCTGTATTATGGTGGAAGAGTCTATATGCATGTTACATAGTTCTTTGGTAACAAACTATACAACCGCTAAAGTCGAGTTTAGTCTGAAATTGAATTTTTAATACCATTAGATTCAGCATTTTTGATTACATTTTTAATTTTTTTAAAATTATTTATCATAAGAATTGGGGCCACAATTTTCAAAAAAAAAAAAAACAACACAAATAAAATCAGTTTTTCACATCCTTGTCAAGGAAAAATAACTATCCTCATAGAAAATTTGATGCAAACTAAAATGTGTTGTAATTACAATTTTTTTTTTTCATTTTCATGTTAACCCATTTCTGGCGGCTACCAGTTTCCTTTGTTTTAGAAACTTGAAATTTCACATACTTACATATACTTAGGTTAAATAGAGGAAATCTGAAAAAAAAAAAATTGGATAAGCTAAAAATTCACGTTGCGTTTTCGTAACGTTCGCCGAAAGGAGTATCAAAATTATTGGAATACAATTTTCATCTTACATGGATTATGACTCAACTTTATTTGAATGCTTTTGTGAAAAATTAATTAGATATAGATACACAGGGTAGTGAAAAGATTGTTGAAAATTAAAAGTGAAAAAATTCATAATAAATACCTACATAAGTCTTACGTTATATTTAGATATGTATTATTTTTACAAGGAATGGGGTTTTGTGTGGTATTCATTGAAAGATTTTGGATGAAGCGGCATATTACACTTCTTGCATGAAGAAACGGTTAGGCTGGAACACTTGCGACATCGATATCGCTTTCTTGTTTCTATGTTTGATGTAATCGAACCACTACATTGGGGATTTTTTCCGTTTGAATCACAGGTTAAATATTAGTTTCCGATTGCAATAAGGAATCTACAAAAAATGTTCTTAATTCTAGTTGCGGCATTGATGTTTCCTTAGCAATTTTTTGGAAATGCAATGCATTTATCAACGCTGCATTCAGTACATTTGAAAAAAAAACCAATACAACTTCCTTCCTTAAATTCAAATAGTAAAGTTGCTTGTAACGTTATCAAACAAATCAACTCCACTCATCAACTGTACTCACGAATTGGCATTGTTTAAAATTTTTTTTTAAAGTAATCTTAGTAAAATTTTTTTTCCCACACCAAATTCAGAGGAGTTTTCACTACTTGCACCACCATACTGAATAACAGTGTTACCACTGGGACACTATATAGTGTCCCTGGGGACTCTTTTTTCTTAAGGGTACTCGGGGACACATTTTTTTCACGATCATTTAACCTCAAGAAAATTTCAATTTATTTAAAAAAACAAAGAACGAAGACGAAATAAGGTTATTTATAAATTTATGTTTTTTTATGAAATGTAAGACTGACTATTATCTACATTGAGTAATATTATGCATTAAAATTTTTTAATTTTATGCTTAAGTTTCTGTTAAGTTTTTCCATTATAAAACAATAAAAAAAATTTGGATAGGTATTACCTACTTAGATTCGTATTTTAACTTGCTCTATAGGGCAAGTATTGGTTTCGTGTAAAAAAAATGTCGAGGTTATTATCAAATCTAACACTATGATAATCGAGAAGTCCGAAAAAGTGGGTTTCGTCATGCCGTCCGTCGCGTCGGTCTGTGCGTCGGTGCCTCCACTGTAATTTGAGCTAGAGCCTAAACTTCATGAAATCAGGTACAGAGAATTTTTATGTGAATCCCTAGAGGGGAAATTCGAATTTTTGTTTTAGCTCATCTAGAACGGGTAGCTGCCATACAAATATTTTGGTTTCTTCAAATTTTCTCGAAAACGGCTCTAACAATTTTGATTAAACTTCGTACCTTTAATAACCAAGCCAATTTAAAAAAAAACTGCGTTTCAGGTTTTTCTCAAAAAATTCACATAACGGAATTAGGTATTACAAGTTTTTTGAGAAAATGGTCGTATTTTTGGGTTATTCTTTTTTCTCAATATTTAAAAAAAACATTGCATTTTTAAAATTAAAAGAAAACATTTCTTATAAACAAAAAAACAACAAACACAAAAACAAAAAATCATTTTTTTAGTGCTTTTGACTCTTTATATTTTCTAGATAAATATATACATTATACATCTTCAATGTGGAGTTGCACACAGTATTTAACAACAAAAGCAAGTTCGTGCGTTCAAGTCGTGCATATTTTTTTAAATGTTATGAATTTATTTTAAAAAGGACTCATTTCTTTTCAAAAGGACACATTTTTTTATTCAGAGGGACACATAAATAATTTCGCCTGCGGCAACACTGCTGAATGAATTGAAGCAAGTATCCATCATGTGAGCACAAATTTCAATACTTATATCAAAAAATACTGTATTTTCCATTTCCTCTATAATGAACATTTTAGGCGAATTACGTTCGCAGTAGGGTATTATTTGTTCATCTATTGAAAGGTGATTGGAAAATATTCCAAAAGTATATTGTTGAGCATTTTTTGTACTTTAGCAAACTTTTCTCTGGGATCGATTTTACTGCCAGCACAAACGTGTAAATATGATTTGATACTTTTGAAACGATCTCGACTCATCATATCTTTTATTATAGTGCATCGAAATATTGTTTGCTTACACACACCAATATAAATCAAACTGAGGCACTGCTTGTATTCCACATAAATACATTATTCCAATGAATTTACGAATTTCATTGAACTCAGTTTTTAATGATGGATTATTTTTGTTTACATTAGCATACACATTCTAACAATAAAATTGATTATGAAAAATAGATGGGATATTGATGCGTTGTTTGAATATTTTGGTACAAAATCGATTTCCGGTTCTTCGTATTTTTCACGAGGCTTTTGAGAATATAAATTATTAAATTTACATTGTAGCACAATTTGACCAGCTAAATTATTTCGGAACATGTTTCCATCTCAATTTCCTCATTATCACTCGCACTATCATTTTTTGGAAGCAAAATTATAGCACTTGTTTGTATTGCTGAATTATTAATTCAAATTTATTTCGTGTTTTTCATCAGAACTCGGATTCATCAATAACTCTCCTAGTTCTCTAGCACATACAAACTTTTTATGATACGTAATGTTGATTCTTTTCATAAATACAGAGATAATTTTTAAAACACTAATTGACCGCATAAATCAGAGCCTATTGTAAGTTAAAAAAAATATGCCAAATGCAAAAAACTCACATTCTCGTACTCTCATTTCTCAGAACTAAAATGTGCTTCCTTTATTTTTTTAAACACTATTCTTCGAAAAAACCGGTTCTATCTTATTTGAAAACGTATCGAAAGCAAATTTTTTTTTTACCTTCAACTGCCGATACTTTGGGGGAGCGTTGCGAAAACTCATAAAAATTGCGTTAACTGTTTACCTAATAATTTTGATTTTTTAATAGTTCAAAAATTCTACCTCAAAATTTCGTATTTTGAAGGTGCTTAAAAAAAATAAAAAAAATAGGTCGATTAGATAAATAAATTAACTCTCAAATTCACTATTTAGTTCATTTAAATTAAACATTCCAAAATTAATGAATCTGGAAATCACTGTATCCAAAGTTTTATTTTCTTTTAGGAGAGGATACCTCGATAAATATCAATGAAAATATCACTAAAGAATCTCAAGTTCAAAATTTCAAGAAAATCGAGTCAGTTGTTTAGGCTGTAGCTCTAGTTACAGAAAGACATACATGCGGGGCCCACTTTTTTTCGTGTTTTCTATGATCGTAAGCTCATGTTTTACTGAAATCATGAGTTCTTTTTTCTTACCGAATCTAAAACTTGCCCTACAGTAGGAACATGTATCGCAAGTCGGGGATTAGAAACTTACATGCTAAATGTGACAAAAATTAATTCCCTGCGGGCTAAGCTAAGCACCGAGAATTACCTCTTTGTTATCGATAGTTTGTATAGAAAGTCAAATTTCGTCTGCGATGGAGTCGGTAATCCCCGATGTCGTTTTTGATTTGCTATGTAGGGAAATTCTTGGTTTCGTAGAAAAAAAAAATCGAGATGTAATTAAAACTAACTCTACAATGATCAAGAAGTCCGAAAAAGTGGGCCTCATCATATTGTGAGTCTGCATCCACTGTAATTTGAGCTCTAGCATAAATCACCTAATTGCTTCAAATTTGATGCAGGACATTTGTATGTTCTCCCTACAGAGGGAAAAACTTTTTTCTCGATAAATTATAATAAATCATGCACACATATTGTCACGAAATTGTTTTTACTTATTTGAGTTTCAAATCTTAATTTCGCACACAAACTTTTAGTATGAGAACCTAACTTACTTTTACATTTGTAGTTGAAATAGTTTTCTTAAACCTCTACCTCCAGCATCAGCATCAACAATGAAATAAGTATAATTACACGATATCTCTTACCTCGCGTGCTCACCTCCTGATATTCTGCCCCAAAATATATCTCTTCAGATAAATTGTTCCATTAAAACGAAATTTATATCATGTTTACCTTCGTTCGTAAAATCCGTAAACTTGCAAAATGCACGACCACAAAATGCAGCATCAGCTATACCAGCATGTAATAGTGAACGCAAGAATGCTATTTCTATGACCTTTTAATTATAGACGAACGGCAAAGTTCAGGTTGTTCCATGCGCAAAAAGATATCAATGCTCTTATAACCCCGTTTTCAAAATACAAGGATATAGAATCAAAACCACGCTTCATAACAATTTACAAATTACAAATAGTTGGAGCATAAAATATGCAGAATGCAATCCTTTCAAGATGATCAGCTTCGTATATATGAAGCTCTCTCGAGTATAAGATGCTGGGACAGCCCATTAGTCATTACCCGTTAGTTCACGTTCTATGCCATTGAATTCCAAACAAAAGGTTTGTGTCTCCTGGGGATTCCTACGTTCTGATCAGCCTGACACAACGGCGACGGACGATGGACGATATATTCATTCCTATAAACTGTTCGAGAGAGAGTTTATAACGTTCTTATACTACTTGTTTCTCCATAATAATTTCATAAAGGTGAATATCTCCAGGAAATAAGACCATCCATAAACAACTAGCTATTTAATAATTGAAACTGTCCGGGAAACTCCTGAAAGTCAAGCGTTTTCTATCAAAATAAGCTCTTACCACTAAGTTCGAGATTAAGTCAAATTTCTAAATAAAAGCGATGGTTAATTCCCACCATGAAATTCACTAAATGACAGTATGACTATCCAAATGTCAAAATAACAACGGAAACGGTTTCACTACTAACCGATTTAAAAAAGTTTAAAAGAAATCCATCCAGCGAAACAGGTTGTAGGCTTACAGAATTGAAAGAACAATTTCAAAATCTTCGCAACGACAAATATAAATCAAATGTATATTTTTTGTTGGTGAAATTCACCTTTAATGCAGAAAAGAGTTTAATCCTCAGTAATACAGTATGTGTTTGCTTAAATATAATTGCTTGTGGGACCAGGCGATGACGTGGGCTACTCGTATATAGTTTGTTAAACTTATGTGCTTATTACATGCATTTCCTAGTTTTCCTGCGGGTGTCTTTTAGATTTCTGGAACTTGACATTGCATCTTTACATTCTGAGCTTACATCTACATACATATATCATTTCATATGAAGACATCTCCACCGGATATGGTTTACTGAAGAAGAGGAAATTGAATCTGAACTTCTGTATTAGGTTGGGACTGGACTGGACGATGGACATGGACATGGACATGTGCATATACCTAGTGCATACTCAGGAATTTAACGTTCCTTGTTTGACTGGACTCTCTGCCGTATGGTCGAAGGGAATCGAGGTTTAAGTAATTCTGTGAATTGAAGCGACATGCAGTTTCTCATGAAGGTTGGTTTAGTACTCGTATAGATGGTACATCCACACGCAACGCACATTCATAGACTCTGCCATCTACTAATATATGTATATAACATAATATAGTATGAAGATTGTGATCATTAGCATATTAACTAATTTGAGGTAATTTTGATAAGGAAATGCTTTCAAGAGCAAGGAAGTCTGCCAGAAGCCGGATTGCTCAATTTTAGAAAGGACAACGATTTGGTATGCCAGATGCATGTGGAGTATCTATTCTGTATAGTTTAGATTTAATAATGCACTCAGACTGGAGTATGTTTTAATGGAGAAGATGCGTCTACCCGAACATGGTTTGCCCTTTACCTAGTTGGTCACCACTATTGTCAGTTAAAATGATGACATTCAGCTATGTATTTCCAGCTTCGGAGGAACTAAATGTGGGATAATTATTGCAATTATAATTATTACTTCCCAGGATGATGATGAATGTGTTTAGATTTGAAGAGCCGTGGTAATGAGCTTAGGACAAATAAATGTTAAAATATATGGATAATTAACATAATGTAAATTTATTTTCGATTTTTGATATTTTAAAGGGAAAAATTCATAAAACGATATTCAAAAACAAATTTTAAAAAGCTAGAGCAAAAAAAAAAAAAAAATAAAACGAGGGCCCTGGCCCTGTGGGGCTTGACTTCGACTTGAAACCAAACTCTAGGTTCCGGAAAAATACCCACTAGCGGACGGCCCTGGCCTTGACCCTGGCTCTGGCCTTGACCCTTGCCCTGCCCCTCTGACAAAGATTTCGTGATTTTGAGCTCAATGAGTTTGTTTTCGGAATCCATAGCGTATACTTACAAACATACACATATTTACTTAAATAGGGTTGGTACTTTGATTAATATAAGGGATTAAACACGCCATTTTTGAGAATTGTTAAGAGAAAGTGCTTCCATCTTAGGCGTTCGTGTAAAAACCCGTTTAGACATTATAATGATACCTCTATATCTATATAAACCAACAAAGCAGCTTATAGTTACATTTTTTTAACAAAATGCAGTCTAGTACTGAAAAAGTTCACAGTAATCACCTATCAAGATGCGAGATATTTGTTCACTATGACGTATACGTACTTTTTTCATCTTATTTTTTTTTTATATTATTTTTATCGACTATACGGCCCTGTACAACACCTATCTATGTACAGTTGCAAAGTAAAATATTATCTGAGTACAAAATTTTATCTAAATCATAAGAGCTGATTAAGCAAATATTTGAGCGACTTCTCATAAAATTTAAATTAAATGACAAAAATATCCATAAATCCTGTGATGAACGGATGTGTCGTGCCATTACAAAACTTAATTAAACAACCTCGTAATAACTCAGGCCGTTTTTTGAAGGTTCAAGACGTCAAGAAAGATTAAACTGCGCATTAGCAAGGACTAGCAAATCCATTTTAGCAAAACAAAATTGAATTGAAAAAACCAACAAAAAGGACAACAACTGCATGCTCTTCAAGATACGAGTATATTTCAAAGGTTTGAGTAAAATTTTAATTTTCTCCAACCATCTTGTCACATATATCATGTCCTTCCAAAAATAATAACAATTAATTATACCTCTTCTGTATTCATTATGTATAAGAGGCATTCTTCTTACATCAAGGATAACAAGACGGGTCGAGTATATACGTATGTATGTAATGTGTACATATATGTCCCTCCCAAAATATAGCTAATGGCAACTCGTACTCCCTTTGACATAGTGTGATGATATCAACTCGTTGTACTTCATCTCTCCCGCCCTTATAGTAGTTGACATATCCTCTTTTTGCGCTGGAAGATAAGAAAACGCATAAATTTATCTAAACGTGCTGCCCATAATTTTTGCCAAAGCACAATGGGTTCTTTAGCCACTCACCACAACTGCTGCCTATATATGCTGAGCTGATGCCATTATGTGGAAGACTTATGCAAAAGGAGCAATAGGTCTGACCATTTTTTGAGAAGGAAACAGGAGCATGTCCTGACATCGACCTCGTGCCTCACAAGAAGTGACGATATCCCGAGTTCAAATTCTGGGTGACTGCATTGTGCTGCTGGCTGAGTAAAGGATATAAACATTCATGAGCTGCGTTGCTATGGTTGGTCGTTGGTCGTTGTCGTTGTCATTTGGTTGCCTTTGCCTTTGGGAATTCTTGAAAGAGATAAATGTTATTATTTTTTTTTCTAGAAGGCCAGAGTGCCATGGTGCGCGGACGTACAGTATTTTTTGTGGGAAAATAAATATTAAAAAATATAAATTCTCCAAGGATACGAAAACACGTTTTCCTTTCTAAGAAAAATAACAACACGCAATTGGCTTGATTCGTGTCTTCCTTCTCTATTTATAAAGATGCTTCCACTTGAGTGGAAGCTGTTGCTGCGGTTGCACTTCTGACTTGATGCGCTCTGCAACCGTCTTTGGTGTCATATAAGACTGCAAAATTGACTTTCGAAAAATGAATAATACATAGGAGAGTGCGGGTCGAGTCAATCTTAGAAATAGGTAGGTATAGAAAGAATATGTACCCATAGGTGATTGTTTTTCTACAAACAAATATAATAAAGACAAAACCTGGCTATTCAGCTTGAAAATCTTATTTCGTCTTCAAAACAAAAAATAATTTTTCAACTGATACCAATGGTATTTACTTTATAGAGTTAAAAACGCTGCCCTAATGTAAAGGGTGTTTTTTTTAGACGTGTAGTTTTCAAGAAGAAATAAAACGCATATAATTTAATGTTATGGCCAAGAATTTAGCTTTATTATAGAGAGGTAAAGGCTTGCCATTATATTTTAAAAATGATTTCGGGCAATCCGACAACTCCAATTGTTGCGCGCGATGGCGAATGGACTCATTCGGGTCTTCTTCGATACTCTGCTCTACAGCAGCAATAGCGTCTTCGGTGCACAATGTACGGTGTTTTTGAGGATTTTCATTATCCACTGGAGTAAACGTGTTGCGAAACCAATCCATGGTTGCTCGAATTTATGCGATTTTGCGATTATGTCGACCGAATATTGGACGCAGCAGCGCACGATGCGTAGTGCCAACCGAACCATTATTTTGGTAATAAATTTGCACGATTTTCAAAAATTGTTCAAGAGTAAGTCTATTAATTATAAAATGGTAAACCAAATTAAGCATAAATCAAGTGACAGCTGTCAAAAAAATCAACTCCGAAAAAAGTATTGCCAGATTCAAAACCACACGTCTAAAAAAACACCCTATCATTTTATACTTGTTTTACCGCAATGGTTTCCTAAGTTAAATTTGTTGTCTTTAGAAACAGAAGAACTATGTTACGATATTATGTAAACTTGATTGCCAACAAATATCTAGTAGCGAAATATGACTGTTGGTAACGCTTTTGTAATCGGTCGTAAGTCCTGCTCAGTACTGCAAAAGTTATTGCTTTGGTGTGATTAATTTCGTCCTCGTTGCTTTTGCTCTAAATGTTTCGCGCTGGTTTGGAAGAGCCTTCAATTTGATTCTGCTTGGTTGTTTGCCGATTGCCAAAGCGCCGGCTTCATAGAGAGATCTCGGAAATTAACTTTTTTTTTAATTGCCTATATGTAAATGCTTCCCTTTCGAGGATTATAACTAGAGTTTTGACGGTCGGCTCTTCCAGATTAAGGTATATTGTGGTAAAATTTATTCGCTTAATTTTAACAAGTTCCATTTGATTTGAAAACAATTTGGAGAATAACCTACAATCATTCACTCGAATAAAAAATACAAAAATTGAGATTGTTTTTCTTAATTTTCATAACAAAATAATATTTATTAAAATTTAAATCATTATGTACTTTTCTTTTACAAATATGACGTATTTACCTACTCACATACAATAGCTAATAAATTTGGTTGCCGAAGATTGAATTTCGTACGACTTCCAAGGACTGAGTTGTATAAAATTAATTACAAAATATTTAACATTGTATTGTAAATATTGTTATTTTTGAAACAAAGAATCGTATTTTTATTCAAAACCACAATTTGATATTTTACCATGTTACTACATATATTTAATTTTGGTTTTCTCATTGAACATAGCAATTGTGGACGATCGCAAAAACAATGAAACCAACAACAAAAGTTATTTTGCAATATAAGCCAACCACAACAATTTATTTATTCCAATTCGTTCGTGGCGAACAACAATGTCATTCAAATAAAACATATGTATGGCTTTCGTCTACCGGACTTTCTCCTCTCTCTCTCTTCACATCAGACAAAATCTCTAGGTACATACTTGGTACATACATACAAAGCTACAATTTATTGTTTAAAGTTAAAAACATTAAATCTGTATACCTACCTATCTACATAATGGTCATATATAATTTCGAATATAAATGTAGACCAAGCCGAGAATTATTGACAAGCAGTGCGAATGACATAATTATTGATTGAATGACGCAGTTGTTAAATTAACAAAACCTCTGCAGCGTTGATACTATGCTATAAGGATACGTAAATCTCCATTCATTCTCTGATTTCCTGCCTCTCATCAGAACCAGCATGGACAACCAGAATCATTCCATTTTGCCATATTACAACCACAGCAGCTCAAATGCGTTAGGCAATCCGAAACACAACTTATAAGTACATAGATAGTTAAGGAGCTGGTGGCAAATAAGAGAAATGATTTAGATAATCATTGCAGATCGGAAAAAAAAAGAAATATCTATATACAGTGCGGCTCCGGGATCTTAGCACCCCATATCTTGGATATTCGGACAAAATTATACCATCTACAAGGTCATTACTTGGTAAAAAAAAGGCAAACTAGTATATAATTTTCTTTTATGATTTTTTAAAGAATTTTTAAGGTCAAAATCTAGACGACCTTTCGCAAAACCTTTACATTTCTTGCGAATATCCCATAATGCAGTGCAAAGATCCCGGAGCCATAAAGTGCACTGCATAACTCTGGATCGAATATGCAAGACGATTATTTAAAATAAATGGAACAAAAAATAATCTTTCGTTAAGAGCTTAGACCAGTAAAGTATTTTCGTCGATTATCTCTTTACTACTCATTGAGATTACCATCCCGTTTACTAAAATATGAATTTTATGTGCCTTTCTGCGCTCATGTTGCTATGGTCAATTAAAAACTCACACTTGACTGGTATAAAAACAAAACTGATTTCACACTGTATTTATCTAATATTAAAAAATGAATAAATTTATTATTTTTAAATGTCAACGTTTAAGACGAAAAAAAAGAAAACGTTACACATATTTTTATGTATTTTTCAGCTAGTTGGTATAAATTGATTTTATGCATATGGAGAATAGGTATCTATTCCATAAAGTCCAATATTCTTTTAACAAAATGATAGAACAGACAAAATACAACTAACTATTTAATGTTTTAGACCAGTTTATACCATTCAGCAAATATGCTGAAGTCATGAAGTCTGATTTGATTCGGTTACTATGTACATATATAATACTGAAATGTTGATGAACTTTTGTACACAGAAATTTTTGCACAGACAATATTGTAGATAGAAAAAAAGTGTTAAATATTTTGTCTTCTGTTAAAAAAAACTAGGAATTCACACACAATACGGGATCGGACCTATTATTTGAATATTATTTTAACTTGTCAAGCGAAGCTATCTATATAAATAGGTCAACACATCAATATTACGATTGGTATAAAATTCGTATAATATCGTATACAACATAATGCTGCCACCAGCTACCTAACAACGATTTATGTTATCCTCAATTGTTGTTTAAATTGAATTTGGTTATTGACGATTGCCTGCTGCATTTCAATGCCTTACAGTTGCAGACAAGTATCTACCGTACACGTTTGTATAATGTATACAAAGGGAATTCCCCCTGTTACTGACCTGAGCCAATGCCGAATTGTATATTTTATGTGTACCCATCACCTTTTTCCCCTGGATACTCTGGATACTGGATCAGCATCAGGATAATGGTAAAAATTGTTTCAGTACGTCGATTCGGCTTGCATCGCTCCGTATGCTCTGCTCAAAGTATCCATTCCATATCATATATACATATGTGTACGTTCATTCTCTTTATCATCAATGAAGGTGTGGAAACAACCAAACTTGTCCTTGTCCCCTTTTAGTTTGGCTTCTATAGGTTTTAGCTATACGTATTGGTTGTCCATGTCCTGGTCGATTCATTGGTTGGCTGCTTGTCATCAGTGGCTGTGGCACAAAACTCGTACAAACGACGACGACGGCCACCGTGTTAGTCTGTGGTCTCGCACTATTCATAAAAATTAATTAATGTTTGTATTTTTACTGATGGCACTGACGGTTGACCTGAATACGAACCACCATCGCGCCACGCAGTGTTTTGTCTCTTATACCGATTTTGTAGAAAAATGGGGGCGGAGTGGGGCAAATAATCAACAAACCATTTGGTTTAGTAAACCAATCCCAATATTAGCGATGTTTTTTTTTTTTGGGTAAAGGACATAATTCTATTTGCATTAATAATGGTGTCGTGGTTTTTGGATATTATTTGACAATGCACAACAATGTTCCATTAGAAGTACTAAATTTGGCACACAAAATAATTAAAATTGTTTAATCTGTTTGACAGATTGCTCTGTGTTAAAATATTTTAAAATGTACCAGAAAAAAGGTTGGTTATTTTTTCTGACTTAAAACATTTACCTATTGATCCACTGTTTATATGTATAGATTTATGTTTATTAAACATATCAACATTTAGTACAGAAAAAACGTTATTTTTTTTACAGCAGTCAATTTTGTGGTTTATACGGTACTGCACGTAGCTATTTGGCATAACAATATTTTTATTGATATGTTTTTTTTTTTAATAGAGATGTCACATCAATTGACATAGTTTCTGTTTGAAAATTTAAATAGACAAATTGAAAAAAATAGAGACATACACCAGCACATGGTAGACTTGTTTTACCCAAAGTGATGATGGAAAATAGGTTAATTCTGGTAGTTATTAAGAATTGGTAGGTTGCCCCACCCAGCTGTGAACGGTTAGAAAAACCTAAGGTTCGCATAAAAATTGTAAAAGAAAATATTATTTTTTGACTTTTTGTAATCGAATACTACATTAACCCATTTCACGTCATGAAAGGTTAAATTAGTTAAAATATGTTCCTCTAAGTCCAACCTTTATTGCTTTCCCAACACAGACAGAATTTTTGGACTGGAAAATCACTGTTTTATTTTTACTCCATTCAAACAAAAGAAGAATTTCTTAAATCGGACATTTTTTAATTTTTACCCCATTTCAACCTACAAATAGCTAAATTAAAAAAAAAAAATATATACTTGAAGCCATTTCCTAAGACTTACCTTTTAAGTGCAGAGCGCAGGTAGAGTTTTTTCAATCGGATACGTCTTTTTTCAATTTAACCCATTTCACCCTAAAAAGTGAATTTTTCGGATATTTTATAAGTTATTCTCCTATTCGGGGCGAATCCAACAAATCAGAGATTTTTCTTAAGTTATAAATGGTGTTACTGATGAATTTTTATAGCGGTTTAGGTGGATACACTAAGGCAAGAAGAAATAAAAGGTATAACTGGATGAAATGAATTTGCCTTATATGGATCAATGATACGTACTGTTAAACATTAAATAGTATATACCTTGGTGCAATTGTTAAGGATTTGGACCATCACGCCGAAGGTGTATGGGATTGAATTGAGCCTATTCCACTTAAAGTATATTTTTCTCAGAGGTACCTATAATGTCTTTCTCTAGAAAATGAAAAATATTCTTAGAAATTAACTAGTCATGATAATGCACCTCTCATCTAAGCCCTTTGGATTCATGCCGATTTACACCACGAACGAAACACACAGGAGCTTTTGTGAATTTGATTTATAAATCAGATCAGATAAATCCTGATCGTGGAAATTTAATTTCATTAGCTTTGAATGAAAAGTAAGATAAACGAAAAACGCAATTACCAAGAAAGCAAACAAATTTCTTTATGAAATTTACAGCAATTTTTAAAGTCAAGTATATGTAAAAGATTTCACACTCAGCTCATCTGAACAAAAAACAGTTAGTATAAAAATTAGATTTTGAATTCAAGGCAACACATATGTACATACATATATCTATCCAAAAGTTAAAGAACCAAATCTTAAAGTATGTTTATACAGGGTGGGTCAAATAAGACCTTCTCATATACATAAATAAAAACAGTTCTAATGTACTGTCAACGTTATTCTGGATCTCAGAGATAAGGCCTGGATGTTTTCAACTGATCGTCTAAAACTAAGTCTGCCCGTTCTTCTCACATATCCAACGTTCTATAAATATCGATCAAATTTGGTCACCACAGGATGAATTGTCGCAGCTGTTTTAACATTTTGAACACCATAAAATGTGTAAATTTGTGTAAATTATTGACTTCCCATTTTTAAAAAATATTTGGACATTTAGATTATTAAATTTCCCAACATTTATGTGAATAACACAATAAATAAATAAATAACATTTGTAAGTCTTATTTGGACCATCCTGTATAATATTATGCTATGTCGTTTTTAGAATTATCGAATCCTGATTTTATTTTTTTCCCAAAAATACAAAAAGGAACGGAAATTGGGTCTGTTGAGAGTTTGAGACTGAAATTCAGTAGATTCGTATTGAATTCCCTTTATTTTTGTCTTCTCCGTCGCCTGTCGTTAACAAAGACAAACAATTCGAATTTACACATGCATTTACAAGTTGTATGAATATACATATTTGTATCTCTTAGAAATCATCTGAGCGTTTGATTTGAGTACAATAAACAACATATCAAACATAATTCAATTCAGTGGTATTAGCATTTTTAATAGTTGAATATTTTAAAATAAAAGCTCAAACTATAGTAAACCGATGAGAGGAAGACCTATAGTGATGCCACTTCATTGAAATGATTGTAATATTAGTGGTTTTCTCATGCCATACAAATCAATCTATACCTACAATATACATATGTACATAGTTATATAAAAATTGATGTAGCCATATTTGTTTACTTTCAATGGACCCGAAACCGATCAAGCTCAAAATTTCATGAATCTGAGTTGAAAGTCTTGTGTGTGTTCGGTCAAAATAAGTTTAACAGTTTGCCAAAAATGTGCAGCAGCGCAGGAATTTTCTGACCAATTTCAGAAAACACAGTCACGTTTTACAAATTTTATTTGAAAGGTTAAACTTAGAGGATGGCTTTAGGAATCAATAATTTATAAAAGTTATACGGTGAAATGGATAAATGCAAAAAAATGGTTTCTTATTCTCAAAATTTGTTTAAAGGGTCCGCCAAATAACTTTTTTTTTTGAAAATGGCGCAAAACATCGATTGTAGCTTCGGCTGTGTGGCACACGTAGCGCCGTCCTGTTGAAACCAAATGCTGCCAATATCCTCCTCTTCAATTTTTGTGAACAAAAATTCGTTCAACATGGCCCGATAACGATCGCCATTGACTGTAACGGCCACTCCTTGCTCATTTTCGAAAAATGGCCCAATTATGCCTCTGGACCAAAATCCGCACCAAACAGTGACTCGTTTTGGGTGTATCGGCTTTTCAATGTATGCGTGCGGGTTTTCTGTGCCCCAAATGCGACAATTTTGCTTGTTTACTACCCGCCAAGATCAAAATGAGCTTCATCTGAAAAGATCATCTTCTTTTCCACTTAGCGAAGCGTATACACAACCATATTCGTTCAGCGGAAGGATAAAACTAATTATCTGTCAAATCAGACATGAGCTAAGTGTTACCATTCACGAAATAAGCACTAGTTGAAAAAAAAGTTAGATGGCGGACCCTTTAGTATTTTAAAAGCAAGATTGGACTTGGAGGATAGCGTTAGAGTTAGATATTTACCCAAAAATTTATCTTTTATTTGTAGGGTGAAATGGGGTAAAAATACAGAATGACTTACGATCTTAACAATTATTATTTTAATTTAAGATGAACTTAGAGGATGCCTTAAAGGGCCTAATAATTTTTTATGATTAAGTTGTTATTATTAGGGTGAAAAAGGGTGAGGTAATATTAACTTAAAGGATAGCTTGTGGCTTAATACTGTTAAAAACATAGCTAATCGTTGAGTTAAGTGAGGTTAACATGGCGGATATCATAAAATGAAACACTAAGGGCCAGTTTCACAGTCAGAAAAGTGACACTTAAGTGGGGAATTTGAAAGATTAATTCTCAATATCACCGTTCACTATTACCTGAATAAGTGGCACTTAAGTCTCCGATGTTGGCGACTTAAATTCCACTTACGCTAGCTATGAAATTTAGCTTAAATTCCTAATATGAGAAACTTAAGTGTCACTTATTTCGGTAAGTGTCGACTGTGAAACTGGCCCTAAAGTACCTAAATCATTACTTAGTGGACAATAATCGCTAATGCATTCAAAAAAAAGCATTCATAATTTAAACCCCGTCAGCAAAAGTAATACAAAGACCATTTATCATCAATTTGTGCACGCAATCAAGAAACAAGATCGGATAAATAACCTGATCAGCATGAATCAGGAACTAAAGCCCGAACCACACTTCTCTCGTGTGGTGTGTTGTGGAGTAGTGTGTCGCTGTCATTCTAATGTATATCATAGATTTCGACACAACACATCACACTGTACAAATATGGCTCTACGCATATGAAATACATTAGAGCGATAGCGACACACTACTCCCCAACACACCACACGAGAGAAGTGTGGTTCGGGCTTAAACAAGTTCGAATCAGAGCTTCTGTAGGTACCTATTTCCATAGCAACTGACTGAAACGCCAGGGCAGCATAGATGATGAAGACTCCGAAAAAAATTTGACGAGACACCCTAATGTATGCGTATTTAAATTATAATGTTATTGAAATGAAAGATTATTTCAAGATTTGATTAAATATTTTAAAGTGCGTTCAATCGTAATAAACGTATCCAAACAACTTCTAAATTCAATTTTTGATACCAAGATTTTCGATTGATTTAAATAATTGTTCAGATAAACATCTCTAAATCGAAGATAATGATTTTTGAATCTGTAAACAGGAAAGTATTACCCCAAAACAAGTGGTTTCTTGGTTCTACTTCTATAGAAGTTGTGAAGCAGTATAAATATCTTGGCTTTTTAATATCAAGCAGCATGGATTTGCATCCTCACATCAAAGAAAAATGTTTAAAAAACGTAGACTGATGTTAAAAATTTAAAGTACTAGATTGTACAATAAACACCTGTCTTTGTTATACAAATAAAGTTTTTGGGTAGAAGTTTGTTGAAGAATTCGAAGCGGTACAAAGATTATTTTTCAAGGGCATTTTCAGGCTACCATCGACAACGCCGACATATGTCTTACACGTGGAATCAGGTATTTCTCAAATCTACGTTAAAAACCTGAAAGCAAATGCTGACTTCATAGTCCAGGTTATGTTAAGCCCCGACTTTAATCTACACAGTAAAATAATGAAACATGTGTTAAAGTTTAAGTTTACTCCGTTTAGTTAATGGTACGATATTGCCGGCATCTATGAAGTGGATCTCAGTTTATCTTATCAGCCGATTGAATGCTGGCGCGAAATATTTTACAACTGCATTGCAAAAATAGATAGATCTTTTTATCTACAATGCATATATAGCGCACAATCCTCTTCAAGTCGACTGATATACAGAGAACTGAACCACTCCTGAGGTAGTAGCAATTACTTCAGTAATTATCTCTCTACAAACCAAATAAGTATGATATTTAAAGTTAGATTGTAAATCTTGGGTCTCAATTCCTCACATGCAAGAAATCACATCAAATTGTAATTTATGAGATAGAAATGCAAATGAAACCGTTTACCACTTCTTAGCAGTATGCCCAATTCTGCAAGAGTTGATGAGACTTTATTTTCAAAAGAGCTTATTATCTGTAATAGAAACCAAAGATATTCTTAATGGAAAATATGGTTGGAAATTAATTTTTAGTTTTTGCGAACATGCCCTTAGATATGGAAGTAGTTTTGAGACATAATAACCATTCTTATACCTTCTAATATTTTCTATAATAAAAAAAAACAAAAAAAATTATATTTATAATTCCAATTGTGAATCAATTAACTTTATTACCTAAGCTGAAAATAAAAAAGAAAGAATATTATAATAATAATGAACATAAAACGAATTGTAAAACACATTTATTGATAATTTATACTTTAAATTCTTATTTAAAAAAAATTTAAAAACAAATTACTGTGAAAGCTATTCCTCTATTTTTTTCTTTTTTCTTCTTATTATATTTAACGAATATGTCAAATCAATTTCGACAGACGGCAATTATTGTCATATTCTATTTTCTTATATTTAAATAAAGAATTTTTTAATAATACTAATATAATGCAAGGGGGTTGTGGAGGGAAGGGATGTGCAGAGAAGTGGGTGGGTACAGCTTGTATCTATAGAATTTTGTTTTAAGCTTTTAATCTTAATCTCTAAATTTTATATCTTTTCAAATAATTCAAATCTTTCAGAATTTGAATTAATTAATCACATTTTTATGTCAATAGAATTCAATGAGATCGGCTAACGAAAATGTTCACAGGTTTTTCAAGAATCCACGTAAGTTCTCTAATTCATGTTTACAATTAAAAAAAGGTAATTCTCAATGACAGATATTTTTCTTAGAATTTATATCTATTAATAATAAAATATCATCTTTGTTTGATAACACCGAAACAAGAGTGTGTGAGTGTTAGGTAGGTAAAATTGCGGTTCTAAGAACATCTGTTCCCGAAGAACCCAATTAGCGCTGTTATGCGCCGTTTTGATACCATAACTCGTTTGACCTGATTTGTTTGTTGATATAAGGGTAGTGTTGGTAATCTAAACAGAGTTGCTTAGGGGACTAGGTTATGGTTTGTTTTTCCCGCAGCCCTAAAAGGGAACTAAGCTCACAACTGTGTGCTAGGTGCTTCCGGTAGGGTTGAGATCCGACCTTATAACCCTTTACCAGATCTACTCGTGGCTGAGCTTATTCCAAGCAAGGTAATTTCTACCAGGTATATGTCAATGCTTGAAGGCTTGCGCCAGTGTATGAGTGTTATTGAGGTGTTTCACAGGGTGGGAGCAATTTACTCAGGGTATTTGACATCATTGTACCCATTGCTAAAGTCTGAAGATGTCCATCCGTGAAAATAATCTGAATCATCAGAAAATGAAAGAATATCCACATGAGAGAATCCTCAACCATCCTTCTGATAAATTGAAGACTGTGGTTTCCCGGTCGATTATGCCAATTAATGCAGTAGAATGAACAACAAATTTTGTTGGTTGTACTTACTTAAAATTTATATCTTTTTCCGATTTCTTATAAATACAAAATATTATATAAAATATCAGAAGAAATCTAAGAGAAAAAAAAAATACGAATCGAGTTCGTTTGATTGTTCACGATCATGAAGGACGAACGATACTCAAGAGCGCATCAAAGTTCCAAAACTTTCGGATCCTGAAATATAAATTCTAACAACTCAGAGCAACAATAAAGAGTAAAGCCAGCGACGGCAATGAACATCATCATCACCCACCACAGTGCGATGTGCATCATAGCAGCAGTTAGATTCAAGATAGTCAGAGTAGCGAACAGCGAATATTCATTCAACGAAGAGCATTCATTGGATCTATATTCATGAGCGCGTGCAGTAGTAATATTTCTACAGAGTCCACTTTTGAATTTCATTATGTATTAAGTTAAAAAAAACTCTTATATGCAAATAAGATGCGTTTTTTAAAAGCAACATTTAAACAAACTGTGGGGAGCCATTTAGGCAATAATCGAATACTGTACGAGTATATCTACCTATATGAGAATAACACAAAAATAAGGCCCGTTAATAGAGAAAACAAAGAATTTCCTTTTAAAATAATGCCAAGAAGGATTATAGAGATACAACAGTTAAAAAAAAAAATATTTATTTTTTGACTACATATTCAGATCTGGTTTTCGAGAGTATTAAACTTAATTTTCAAAAAAAAAAAAGTCCAAATAAGAACTCCACTACATAATAAAATTTAAATAAAACAAAAACTCCTCCCTGCGTGCGTTGCGTCGTCTCACTCATCAGATGTGCCATCATTCAGAAGAAGAAAAAAAAAATTAAATTCAGTTTAAGTCGTGCCCATGCCCACACGTTTTTCATTTTCGAGTGAAAAATTATCTTGCTTCTTTAGACTAAATTCCTTCGCCCATTCAAATCACGTCTACGCCATTAGCTTGTTTCTTTTTAAGGACTTATTCTTCTCATTTGTATACAACATCCTTCCTAGGTCAATACCGCCTTTCGTAATTTCGTTTCGCTTGCATCTCACTCAAAGTGAAACACCATTCAAACCACGTGACATGACAGAAACTTCACAGCCATGATGGAAAGACATTCGAGCTTTGTGTAATATAAATTATATACCTACCTATCCATAGCATTAAAGAAGCTGCCGGAACACAACTGTAACTGAAAGTATATACCATCAGCATCAGCCTCAACGCAACGCACCACAGCCGCAAACCACTCAAGCTTGTCCAATGATGGTTGTAAATGAAAATATTTCCATGGCGGTAATTGCTGGCTAGACTTACAAAAGAAATGAAATAATTACATCATCTGCAGTAGGATTCTATGTAGAGAATGCTCCTCTAGGTGGATACGGCAGCTGGTGCCTTTGCCGTGAATTAATACCTTTCCTTCCTCTTTCACTTAGCTATAGGTAGGGAGGTACCTATGTTTTTTTTTTCCTCCGTAACTTCAACTAAAACAAAAATGTAATAAAAATGTCGTCTCCTTTCAAGAGTGACGAGAAAGCGTTTATTCAAATGGTGAGTGTCTGAGTGAGTTAAGAACCTCTCACCACTACCCCAAGGTTTTAGTGAAGTGTACGTATGTACGTATGTAGCTAGGTACTGTAGCACTATCAATGGATTAAATAATATATATCTTACAGAATTTTAAAGGCCTCTTGTTCCTTTTAAACACTTTAGTCTGAGCACCTTGAGCTTTTCACCTTTTATCATCACAGACGTGATATTGAGTCATCGATGTATGGATGGGAGATAATATTTATATAATTGGTGGATTATTGGGCGCCATTTTTATTTTATTTTAAATTGTGTTTGAAAATTCAATGGATGGTTTATTAGATGCCAACCATACGTGGAGTTAGATTCCAGAAGCTTTATCGACTTTCCTCTGTGCAAGAGCACCTCCACACTATTCTTAATGCTGGTGAACACATCTGCATCAGCAGACGGCATCTACCGCTCTGCGCTTCCATAATATAATCATGCACATTATGATGCATTCTAGACCTGCCTTCGCATGGTGCCTGACATAATTTGAATACATAATCTGGACCGAGGATGTTTCGCATAAATCCAAAGCGATGATAGAAGCCATAAAGCATGGATGGAATATTTTCCAAATGGATGAGGCCATTATCATCAACACAATCGTTAGCATCATATGTTGCGTCAATTAGTCTGGCGCTTCTACTGGCTGACAAGTAGTATTATGTTCAAAACTTAAGGAGCGACATGCAGTGGGTGGTCTGGTCTAGTCTGGTCTGAATGAATTCTCCATCGGGTTTCGAAATGTTTAAAGCGTCAAGCCGCTTTGGTGCGTTGAGGTTGCTGAATATTTAAATGAAGTGAACATTCAAGAGTTTGCGTTTGGTGAGTAATTATTAAATTGGAAGATTACAGATGAAGTAGGGATCTGTTGAGGATGTAATTGAACTGATTTGTTCCAACTGAAGTTAGTTCTAGTTGATGATTTTATAAAGGGTGTTTTTTGTAGACGTGTGGTTTTCAATCTGGCAATACTTTTTTCGGAGTTCTTCTTTTTGACAGCTGTCACTTGATTTATGCTCAGTTTGGTTTGCCATTTCATAATAAATATACTGACGCCTGAACAACGCTTCCAAATTGTACCCAAATGGCCCCAAAACAAGATTGCCGTTGATCCCAATTTTAATAAGGGAATTTTGATTAGCGATGAAGCTCACTTTTGGTTGAATTGATACGTCAATAAACAAAACTGCCTTTTTTGGAGTGGTGATAATCCTCAAGTTTATGTTAAGACGCCGCCGTTACATCCTCAAAAAGTCACTATTTCTTCAAAAATGAAGCCGGCCATAATGTTACAGTCAATGGGGAATGCTATAGAGCCATGAATTGGAGGATGTTGATGTGGACGACCTTTGGTTCCAACAAGGCGGTGCTACATGCCATACAGCTAATGAAAAAATCAAATTATTGAAGAAAACTTTTGGTGAGCGCATTATCTTGCGTCGTGGGCCTGTGGCGTCGCCTCCAAGATCGTGCAATTTAACACCGCTTAACTATTTTTTATGGGGTTATGTGAAGTCGCTTGTCTCTACGCAGATAAGCCAAAGACAATTGACGCCTTGGAATAGAATATTCGGTGCGTTATTGCTGACATACGGCACCAATTTCTGCAAAAATAGGTCGAAAAATGGGCCTCTCGGCTGGAATTTATTCGAGCCAGTCGCAGCGGCCATTTGCCAGAAATCATTTTTAAAACATAATGGCAAACCTTTATCTTTATAATAAAGCTAAATTCTTGGCCATAACGTTAAATTATATGCGTTTTATTTCTTCTTGAAAACCACACGTCTAAAAAAATACCCTCTACTATGTAAATTTTGGTAAGTGAATTAGTTACAGCTAATTTAAGTCGACCAGTGGCCTTAAAAAATAAGGAATGAAGATAAAATTTCGCTTTAATACTTTTGTTGAAGAAGTCAAAATATTGATAATAACTCAAATAGCAGTAATGTGAACTTTTCATAGTTTTTTTTGCTTGAACCAGCCTTGAAAGTTGTTTCTTTCAAAAAAGCCGGAAGTAATTTATTTTGCAGTAAGCTGCTTCGAACCGATTGCCTTATCGAGAACCTTAAAACACAAAAATTGAACATTGTGAAAGCAAAAGTTCTAACTTACAGGTAATAGCTCCATCGAATACCCTTTGCACCACAAAATCTCTCACGGAGAAAATTCACTCAGCTCTAATGCTGTATCATGCCGGACACACCTGCACTTTGGTATAGCTATACAACAAAGTTCGGGGCATAAATATCAGAAGATATACCTATATACATATAGCACACACATAATATTGGAACCTCTTTACTATACCGTTCGCTGGATACGACAGTATGGGTATTCGCGCTTCTCGCCTCCTCCAGGCAACGAACGTATACAGAAGTTCAAGTGAGCTTAAACTAAAAGGAATATGTATGAAGCCATAATTATAGCTATGTAACATCAAAAGTCGAAATTTTAGCGAAAAGTCCTTTGCTATAACTGGTGTAGTTACCTTTTCTGCCATCACACATACCGCAGTCAGGGCTAAACGGGGTAAATATTGGCTGCAAGGTGTGTCCTTACGCGCTTGCCGCACTCTGGACGTAAACTACACATCAAACCATAAATCAAATATTCGAATCAGAACGTTGCGATATAGCGAAGCGGCATTTAGCTACAAAGAACGTTCGCAAGAGGCCTTGAGCAAGGATTTATGCAAAAATTCACCCAAATGACTGCGAGTGTTTCCTCTTCCAAGGATTTAACTTTGTATACAATGCAAGTTTGGGAGATATTTATATCTGGGACGCGAATGCGAACGAAATGTTTAGCTTAAAGAACTCGAGCTGCTATACGTGTGTGGTGTGGTGGATTGAGGTCATTTGTTTTAGGAGAAGTGTTCTTTTGAGGTTGGTGATGACATTTTGTGCAGTTTTGTTTCTGATTTTGCTTTTTTGGCATTAACCATGTGGCATAATTTAAGCTTAACACATTTTGGTGGTGTTGTCGTTTGCCAAAAATATTAAGTACTTGTTGGATTGAAAATTTACACATGAATTTAGATGCGGATGATTTTTCACTTCTTCACGAGAAGCAGTAAGTTGATGATTTTTTGGATTTTTTAGGTGGACGACCGTGGAAATCGAAACCAAACCTCCAGAATGACAGTCCTACGCACAATGTATTTCGTCAGCTGGCTAATACATTGGGAATGCATTGAACAGATCAAAAACCTTTTTTTTTCTTTCGTTAAACGATTACTTAAATATATAAAAAAAAACTCAGATTTTGATAATCTCAATTTGAGTATAACCTACAAAAATAACCATATAGAATTTTCAATAAATGGGGTATAAAATGAATACTTAAACTGTTTTCTTCACGAAACCAGTGGTCGGTCGGCCAAGTCCGACCAGATGCCATTTGGGATGCATTTTTGATACGGTGCTGGCTGAACAAATGCTGTATTCCATCGATTTGAAAAGCTAATTTTGGTTTTTTGTTTTGTTATTTTCCAGCCTTAAAGAATACCTCTTTAGAATAATTGGATAGATATTATCCGGTCCAACCGATTTGTCAATATGTAGATCTTTGGAACTCTTGTCACTATTTCAGTACGAAAAAAAGGTTTGTGTCGTGATGAATAACGATATTACACTCTTTCTATCAGCGTTAAATTAGCTTTTAAACTACAAAAATAGCAAAAAAGTTTTTTCAACTGTGATGACTTAATTGGTGTCGTTGAAGATGAGCGATTTCAATATTTTGCACAAAATATTCCAGTCAATGATTACAATGTGCAATTCGCAGAGGTACACCTCGTCTGATTTTTTTAATACTTCTAGATCTAGATCTTTTACCATTGATATATGGTTTGGTTGCGTTTTGTCCTGCAGCTAAATTAAATAAGCCTGATGCCGTTTGCAGATGTGGTCTGATATGTTGAATTAATTGTTTACCGATCATAATATTTTTCTATTTTGCTATTAAAGAAACCAGCGCGAGCATGACCATATCGATTATAAAGGGTCTTCCAATATAGGGACTTCCGAACTTTGAAAGTTGATAGCGGCCATATTGTTGAAGCTACATCTGTCAAAATAGCTGTCATTTATTCATTCAATTTTGCCAAAGCACCATGCAAGGACATAGCGCGTTCAACAACATAAATTGTTTTATCATAATGGGTGTTCTGTTACGCCCATTTACGGTCATCTTCAGCGATGAGGCCCATTTCTGGATGAATGGATACGTCAACAAAGAATAATGAAAGTTCACATGAGATATAAGATCTAAGAGCGTCCAATGCATCCCGAAAAAGTAACTGTTTGCTGTGGATTTTGGGCTGACGTCATCGGTCTATATTTCTTTGAGAACGACTTGACGCTGGCCAGGCCATCACCGTCAACGGCGAGTGCTATAGGTCGATGATTACTAACTTTCTTTGTTTTAAATTGGATGATATGAACACCACCGACATGTGGTTTCAATAGGACACACACACAGCTCACGCCATATTGGAAATTCTGCACGGGCGATTCGAAGGCAAGGTTATCTATCTCACGTGGATGTTATGTGAACTGGCCACCGAGATCGTGCGATTTGAGCCCGTTAGACTTTTTCTTGTGGGGTTTTCTGAAGTCGCAGGTCTATGCAGGTCAATAAATGGCCCTCAAAGCCAACATAATCCATGCCATCGGCCAAATTCAGTCCGATTTATGCACTAGAGTCATGGAAAATTGGACATTTGGGATGCGCTCCACCATTTTATTTAAATTTAAAGATATAGAAAGCGCTTAGTAAGAGACTCTGTAGTTATGCGTTTCGTTTTGGCGAGAAGCTCATTTCATCATCGCAGTTTCCTCGTAAGTGACATGAATGCATATGAAATTAATATCTTTCACATACAAATTTTACCTAAATGTAAGTATTGAAAAGCCGTGCACTTAGAAAGCTCAAGAATTGTTGCCGTCTTCAGCTTATACTTATACTAAATCCACACTGGAACGGTCAGTTTTTTTGTTCAGTCTGCAGCAGCTTCTTTTTGCTTATCCCAGTGATTTTGAGGATAGCAGAGTTGTCTACTACATGGTCTAATGTTCGCTTTCTAGTGTAGCCGACTCCGGAATCTTAGCGCCCAATATGTAATCTATTATTTTGAATTTCACCCCATCAGAGTCTTACTGTCAGCTATCGGAATTTAGAAAATATTCTTTGATTGGCAAATATGTATATTTTCTTGAAAAATCATTGATGAAATTCTATGGTTTACTTCAATCGGTATATAAAAATTCTTTCATAAATGTCCAAATTCTAAAAATCCAACAAAGCATCTCTATCGAAAACACCATTCAATGCTTCACATCGACTTCCTGGAAGCAGATCCGGGTGCAAGATAGAAATATGATTGGAATTGAATAGTTTTGGTAAATACAAATTTTATAGCTATGTAGGTATCATAAAGTATGTTCAAACATATATATATAGATAGATAATATATACATATATGAGTGTATGAATATTTTTTATAAATATGAATAAGAAACATTTTATACTTTTATGAATTTGGTAACATCCTGTATACAAATGAGACGTGATGATGCATCCTGCAAGTGCAGCAATTTACTATACTTCTCAAAGGACATGCAAAAATTTTCATTTTTTTTTTGTTCCTTTGTCCAAGGACATATTATATTTCATATTTCTTAGAAATACTCAGCAACATTATTTATTCTGCATGAAGAATGACGTAAACGTAACTGAAGTGAGCTCTTTCGTGTTGAAAAGCTCATTGTCCTCATTATAGTGCTTCAGCACTTTTTATAACGCGTATGGTGCGGTTTATTTTTTTTTTATTATTTTTTTTTATTATTTTTTTTTTTTTTTAGCCTATTGTTACTATTTCAACTTCCTTGTGGTTTTATTTCCTGAATTTTCTTTTAAGTTTGTTCTGAAGAGAACAAAGATTTTTTGTGGTATTTTTATAATTAGTTTCATAAAGCTACAGGTCGGACGCTGAAGAGTAAAATTATTTTCATCACAAAAAAAATTTAAACTTATAATAACAATATTCAAGAGATCATGAGTGATGAAAGTGGAGATGAATATTATTTGTATGTTTACTTTTGCTATATTTCCAGAATTTTGGTCCTTAGCGTCAACCTTTACTCAGACGTACATGCATACATCTGGAACTACCTAACAAAGATATTCTCCTCTATTAATAAACGGTTAACAATGGCATGTTAGAACTCAGGCATCTGTCAACTTGTAATTCATATTAATAATTGTGGTAAGTTTTGTGACATTTGATTGCGAGCTGATAGCTTTTACTCGCCAAATTTGGCGTTTAAAAAGAGGTATAACACACACATGAAAAAATCTCATAGAACCGTTTAGGGTAAATAAGGGCAAATGTGAACAGAGGTAAATTTTAACAGAGCTCAAATTCCATACAAATAATGCAGTCTTGAACGCATCCACTGAAAAAACCTTTGGACGCCTTCATTATGTGTAACATACATGTGACTCATTTGTGTGTTTACAGTTTTCAGTTAGAAGTTGTTTTTTTTTATAAAATGTTCAATTTTAAAGTGATTTACAAGTCTGGAGACTTTGAGAAATATAAATATATTTTAAACAAAATTCAGTGGTAAGTTTTTTTATGTGTAAACATCTATGCCGGCGGCGGTAGAGTGAAATAAAAACGTGAACTTTCCTCTGTGCGACGTTATATGAGGTCACACTTTACTGTGCAGCACATTACGTTATGGAAGTCAGCATAGTAGGATATTAGGTACTTTCAGTGAAAAAAATCTGAAGATCCCCTTCAAGCAAACTAGTCCGTTTTGGATCCATGCACGTAGTCAACAACGTAAATAAAACTGCGTTTGGACAAACGTTGATGTTAACACATGTTAATCGTGAGTCTCGGCATTTTTTAATTGAATTCGAGGAGTCGCTCACAAGATTATTGTTGGAATTAGCTACCAAAAAACATCTTCCAGTTGGAAATACTTCAACTTTTTCTGATTCGATTCAGAACGAGCCAACTGAATTTAAAACTTTGACGACCCCTGAAGATGTTTTCAGCTTATCAACACCCTTAATCACTCCTGAAATAAGGAATTTTAACGATTTAATCCTAAATAATACAGCGAGCGCACAGGCGCCGATACAAATTTTGGAAAGTAAAACTTTCGATATTCATACCGATGACCAGGTGCACGAAACAACTAGAGATTTTGATAAAATGCCAACCACATCAAATAATGCTGAATAATTTTTATAAAATTTCTCAAAACCCAGAAGTCACAACCAAAATTCGTCAAACCGAGGCCAAACAAAAATATTACTTAGTTTCCCCAATACACAGTCATGAAAGTGATTTAGACGATTCTGACGCAGATCCTCATTTTCATAATTCTTATACCATTTCAACTAGTTCTTCCAACAATGGAGACAGTTCCTCTGAGCCTGAAGAAGAACAAGATTTAAAAAAACGGAAACGGAACCGAAAAAAAGTGAAACATTTAAGAAATTCGGGAAAAACTTATGTCTCATCATCAAAAACAAAGAAACGATTTCCTGCAAAAAAAATGGGCCCACCATGTGGAGAAATATAGAGAATATAGCGATCAGGAAAACGCATCAGGAAAAATTTTCTTTTGGATAATTGAATGTGTTAGCTTACAATTTGAAAAATAAAAATGATACGAATCTATCACTTAATATATTTATAATAATTGGAAGCAAATTTAAAACCTTGCATTTTGAAAGTAACTTCGAAGCTCTCTACGAAGCTGTGCTTCGCCACTGATCCTTCTTAAATTTCTTGGAAGAAGATTCCACAGATGTATAACATTGACGGAAAATTGTTGCTCTGAAGTCCGACAAGAAAACCGAGGGTGTAAAAGCATTTGGGATCTGTTGGAGGAGCTGAACCGTACTCCATGGTTGTTGAATTTGAATAATATTGTAGAGTAAAAGAAGTGTTCTATACCGAAACAGATGATCAAGGGAAATTTATATGCGATCAAAACGACGTAGGCCAAATATACAGCGTGCAGTATTTTTAAAGACGACATTAAGCTTTCTTCTAATGGCAGCGTTACAGTTACAGTAGACTTCTCAACCGTATGTTGAAATTGGGATTACTACACTTCTGGCTAACATCAATCGAGTATTCAAGGGCGTATAATGTTGCGATGACCACAACATTCTGAGCACTCCATAGGCCTTACCTATTCGGCCGCATTTATATGGCTGTCTCAAGTCAACGTCCTGTTAAACAACATTCCAAGATTTCTTGCAGTGAGTGTATATGCAATTGGAGTAGAATTACAAAAAATACTTGGGAAATAATCTAAATTAAGCACCTTCTAACTTATCACAATGCATTTGGACTTTAGTGGGTTAAGGAAAAGCTCGTTATCCTGTGACCAACCGAGAATTTCCGCAAGATCGTTGTTAATTGTTTGCGCACAATCCTCAATTAGCCCGAGAGGACAGCTTTTATATAACTGGACGTCATCAGCAAACATTTGATTAGAATAGTTCGAGATCTTTGGTGGAAGTTCGTTTATATACAACGGAATGAGGAGGGGTCCTTGGGGAACTCCTCTTATTGTGGAAATGAAGCTTTTTATTATTTAAAAAAACCGCTTGCTCTCTATCAAGTAAATACGATTTCATTAAGCGAACTAAAGATGGCGATAAAACATACTGGAAAGAAAGTTTAAAACACAATTTATATTGATCCACCGTGACAAATGCCTTGGAGAAGTCAAGCAATACTAAGAAAGTTACAAGGTCATCATCATTTAAGGCCAATCTTATATCTTCAACAACATTTATAATAGCGGTAGTGCAACTATGCTGTTGACGAAAACCAAATTGCTTTGGGGACATGAGGTTTTGGGCCCTTAGACAAGCATTAAGTTGTTTTTGTACGACTCTTTCAAAAACTTTGGCCAAATAAGAGAGAATAGGAATAGGTCTGTATTCATTTTTGTTTTGCCTTTTTTTAATTGGGAAAATTTTAACTTGTTTTAAATATACGGTAAAATAGCCTTGACGAAACCTGGGTGTATATTTTAAATGACAACCACGTTCGATTTGATGGTAAGTACGCTTGTAACGGCATCTGTATTTTAAACACCAATGAAATCAAAAGCCGTATCTGAAAGAGGAACATAACTAGGGTCATAAAGATCCGAGAAAGATGTGAAAAGGGAAGCGAGACAAAATGTTGGTTTAGTAGATCTACATCTACCTTCATTAGTAGGTAATTCATTCGCATTTCTCTTCAATCTCTTCTTTATAAAAACTTTTTGACCACAATACATTTATATAATATTTATATTAATTTTAATTTCATGTTTAATTTTTATTTTTAACACACTCCTTCATTGCAGATTACCTTGTTTCCTCATTGAAGCCAGCATTTATGGTTTACATGCAAAAAAGGATTGTGCATTTTTTATTTTTTATTTTTTATTTTTGTTGTTTGTTTTTTTTTTTTTTATTTTCTTATATTTACAATACTCAAAATCCTTTTAGTAAAGAAGCCGATAGTAGTCTCTCAGTGAGTTATTTTTTTTTAACCACAGGGTTAGCAACAACAGGACATAAAAAACAACTTCCAATAAAACTACGGACGGAAAAACTTTTGTGGATAATCAACCGAACATGCCAATGCAGTATACTCCCTCTCTCGTAAAATGTATATAAACTCTACTCAGACTTTTTGCCCACTGCTAGAGCCACACTAAAAATGGATAATACACCGAGAATACTTTCAACTGAACACTTATCCTTCGTTAAGCCACGGGATGCCCATGTCATCCTCATCCGGAGTGTTGTTGGGAAAAGTTTTTGGCAATTCATGGGTTTAAATTTGGAACCTAACTGACAATGGACGGTGAGTTTTCTGGGATAAACTACACTGAGGAGTCACTCGGGTACCAACAACAACTAAAAAAAAAAAAAACAAAAACTCACACAATATAGGAGTAGCATAAAGTAGTGGAATAAGCCGTGTTGTGTTGTACTTGTACTGGCAAGTAAGCTGCATTGGGAAGGACATACTGTTTCTGCGTGTGTATGTAGATGTTTTTTTTTTTTTTTTTTTTTTTTAAATTAGCATAGTTAGCTACAATATGCTGCTTCCTAGTTAATTGCTGCTAACTGCTGATACAAGTCATACATGAAAATTAACTTCATATTGAATGCACTTACTAATCTGCAGGTTTTCATGATAAATTATATTGTTTTTGAAATGAAGACAACTCGAATCAGATTTGCTAGTGGTTAGAGTAAATGCTTAGGCAAAACAGTGAACAAGAAAATTATACTATGAATATAAGTTTACAAGTCGACAAAATAAATGATGCATAAAATAAACTGAAAATATTTATGTATATAAAATAAAATTAATATTTCAAAAATTGTATACAATCGCGGAACTCGTTTCCACAGAAAGGCTACTCATAGTCGAAGGCTTTAATTTTAGTATATCTGTATATCACAACTATCTATGCCCTGGAATGAAAAAGTGTGCCAAATAAGGCACCTTCAATATATTAAACGGCAACCGAAGAGTTTTTTCAAAGAAATCAATCAAAGAGAATAGTGTTAACAGACCACTCCTAAAAATACTTCCTATATGAACCACTAATTAAACTCGAATAAAGTACTCAATTTTGACGTGCAATCTTCAAGACGAAAAACGGACCATGACTTTCGGATATGTTTGTAGAATGTTTAGCTCCGGGATCTTAGCTCCCCATTATGTGGGATATTTGCAAAAAAAAAGTATGCCATCACTAAACAAATGAAACAAAAAAAAGCAGAGGAGCCTTAAGCATGATAGATCAAAAAAGTTTCAATTATCGAAATAATTTGAAAATGAAATTTTGATCAAGTAAATATTAATTTTAATAATTAGATATAACATAATAATATAAAACGGAAAACAATGTGTTTCTGTCTATTTGTATGCATCTATCCATACAGATTGTCTTAAAACTGAATATCTTGCGATTTTTTGCATTTTCCAGGGCGCTAAAAAAATAACTGTTCTTGACATAAAATAACTTTTTCATTTGTGATGTGTATTGTATATGAACTAGAAAAAAACTTGATTCTCTTTATTATTATTTTTCTTAAATTACTAATTTATAAAATTTAACAGAATTTTGTGTAAAAACCTTCAAAATTCTAATTTCTTGAATTATTACAGCAAACACAGAAGCGAAGCGAGAAAGTGGTAAAGTCAAAGTGGTAAAATGACAAAGTGGCAACTTGACAAAGCATCAAAGCAACAAAGTGGCAGCGGAAAAGCAACAAAGTGGCAGCGGAAAAGCAACAAATTGGCAGCGCAAAAGCAACAAAGTGGCAGCGGAAAATCAACAAAGTGGCAGCGCCAAAGCAATAAAGTGGCAGCGTTATTTTGATCACATTTAAAGGAACACAGCTATTGTTTCGCTTGACTGAGAGATACAAAAAAACCTAGCCTAACACTGGACGGAAAGACACACGGTGGGTAGATTGACGGACTGTCCCGGGAAAGTTCCAGGTATCGCGTATGCCAACCACGTGCCATGTCGCTGTTTTATAGGGTGATTTTTAAGCTGGTTTGGTTTTGGCAACACTGGTTTTGACAGCTGACGTGTGTTTAGTACCTTGTGTCACTGTCAAACAGCTTCAGTTTGGTTTGCAATTTAACCATGGATCGTCTTACAAATGAACAACGCTTGCAAATTATTGAATTTTACTATCAAAATTCGTGCTCGGTTCGAAATGTTCATCGCGCGCTGCTTGTGTTCAGCGATGAGGCTCATTTTTGGTTGAATGGGTACGTAAATAAGCAAAATTGCCTCATTTGGAGTGAAGGTCAGCCAGAAGCATTGCAACAGCTACCAATGCATCCCGAAAAAGCCACTGTTTGGTGCGGTTTATGGGCCGGCGGCATTATTGGGCCTATTTCTTCAAAGATGATGCGAATCGCAGCGTTACTGTCAATGGTGAACGCTACCGAGCGATGATAACAAACTTTTTTTTGCCCGAAATGGAAGTTCTTGACTTGCATGATATGTGGTTTCAACAAGACGGTGGCACATGCCACACAGCACGCGAAACAATGGCGCAATTGCGAGGCGAGTTTGGTGAACAGTTAATTTCACGTTTCGGGCCGGTCAATTGGCCGCCTAGATCGTGCGATTTGACACCATTAGATTATTTTCTGTGGGGGTATGTCAAGGCTAATGTCTATAGGGACAAGCCCGCTTCGATTGACGCACTGGAAGCCAACATCCATGCATTCATTCGTGAGATACCGGCCGATATGTGTGAAAGAGTATGCCAAAATTGGACTCAGCGGATGGGCTACCTGAGACGCAGCCGCGGTCAACATTTGCATGAAATTATCTTTAAACATTAAATTGCAAGGTTCAAACTATCGATTCAAATAAATATTTTATTCATTTTTTCGAACTTTTTGTGTTTTTTTTTTAAAAAAAGTTCTAAACTTCTTAAAAAATCACCCATTATAAAACTAGCATAGCTCAAACAATACGATTGCCAGGCCGATCATCAGACTCCTATATTGATGCCAAATTTTTAATTTGTAATACTTTTTGCCTTTAAGTTTCATTCAAAACCTTCAATATTAATATTATGGTGCGAAAGCTTTTCAGCCGCGAATGTGTGTTGTCACACAAAAACCCGTTTTCGAAAATATTTGTATTTTATGGAAAACGAATACAAAACAATGTCTGATAGCGGGTAGATACTTTCATGACTTTCATACATACATTTTCAACTTTACGAATTCTTATTTTTTTTTTCATTTCTTTAAATCGTTAATACGTACCCAAACTACAAGAACCTTTAGCAATATTTCAAACTAATGGAGGTATACAAACCATGTAATTTTAGTTTACCTGTCAATCGATAAAAGGTATAAGAGGTAAACCTACACCTCCATTTTGTTTTATCTTGGAAGATAAGAAGTCACGGATTTCGAAAGGAATGGGAATTTATTTTCAAATTACTTGTGGGTTTTGAGAGCTTAAATTTGATTAATGGCAATGTTTATTTTGTTAGACTTTCCTTCTTTGTAAAGGAATAAACACAAAATCTCACTCCTTTGCAAATTTGTTTGTATCATGCTTGACGCCTTAAAATATTATGTAGGTATTTTTTGAAGGAGCAAAAATTATCTCCATCAAAATGTTGTTTTCTTTTTATACATATATATTTAAAAAAAAACAAAATTTAAAATTAATCTTAAACCTTAAAGTCTCAAAGATCTGACGGGTAGGGGAGCCTTCCTCTAACTAAAGATACCACTAGCATACATCGAACTGATTTTGAAATTAGCTTTATAGATTTATCTGTTTTGGTAATATACAAAAAAAAAAACACAGGTATAGGCGACCACAAAACTTTGGGATCACCAACGTGTTTTTGATGGTTCTTCTTCACCTACAAAAATATATGGTTAACATCACTGTTGCCTGTCATTCCATCACTGATGAAAAAGGAAACTTATTTCCCTTCTAATTGGCATTAAAATTCGATTTGATGAATAACCCAACCGACCGACCGACGTCGCCAGCCGGCGCCGGCCGCCGCCGGTGCAAAAACATAGAGGAAGCTTTGCATAGTACCTACCTTCGCAGTGTTAATTGCAATTAGGATCTCTTAATATGAGTTTGCTACTTTGGAAGGGTTTAACAGAAGGTATAGGTACCATAGCAATGCACGAAAGAAGATATAAAGCTTACCTAGAGGAAAACCAGCCTCTTTTGCTACCCACATAAAATGAACGTTTGAAAAAGAAGAGGGTATAAGATATAGAACAGAAATTTGTGATTATACAGTGCTGTGCAAACTTATTCAGAATTTATTATATTTTCTACTCCAAAGTGGCTTTTATTTTCGAATTCACGAAAACATTAAAAAAAAAAAAAAAAACAAAATCATCGTGTGTGATTGCAAACAAGTTTAACTACGAAATTTTATTTATAAAATGTCTCTACTTGATTTACCATGAAGTTTAAGTGAATAAGTGTTTTAATGCAAGAAGATCACAAGCTTTTGAAGATTTGATACTAAAATTTTGGCGTCAATCAACACGTTCCTAAGAATTCCAACTCAAAACAGAAAGAATACTTCGCAATAGCCATTTTGCATTTCATTTCTAAAGCTTTTGAGAACATAATGAGGCAGCAAATTACATCTTTTTTTAAATACGCATCGACTGCTTTCCCCTAACCAATCTGGTTTCAGACCAAAACAGCTGCACCACAGTACTTTTTTAAAAAATAGATAATAGATACAAATCTTTTAACGACGATGGTTTTCCGCGATTTCTCTTAAGTGTTTGATTCTGTTCCGCACACACTGCTCTTAAATAAATTAAGATGTCATTTCTTCTTTGTAAGTTCAGCTGTTTTGCTCATCCAAGAATGCTTAAGTGGAAGAACTCATGCAATTCTAGTAAATAATGAGCTCTCTAATTTCCTTCTCACGCATCCCGGTGTACCACAAGGATCTATCTTAGGTACACTTCTTTTTACGAATTTTAATATCAATTTTCCATCGATCCTCAAATACTGTAAATTTCACATGTATGTGGCTGATGATGTTCAAATTAACCTGAGCTATAAGATTGGCATGGCTGAAGATGCAACCGCAAGAATCTGATGTATGTTGTAGAATGGTCTCGTAACAAATTTTTGAAACTGAAATCAAATACATTTCAGACTATTGTTGTGAGTAACACTGTGCTCTAAGCATCATGTTTTCCAATTATTGAAGTAGATGGCTCCATCTTAAATTACGTTAAAACAGCAAAAAATATGTAGCTGTTGTTTTTAATCAAATGTTGTCATGGGAATATTATACTTCATGTGCTCTAGGTAAAACATATGCTGCATTGCTTCACACTACTGGTAGCTGTCTGCCTACTAACACAAAATTGATAACAGCCAAAACACTTTTTCTTCCCAAGTTAGCTACGACCAAGTCATTATAGGATGGACGACTGCAAATCATCACACTCCTTTTAGTGGTGCTTAGTCTATTACGTTCAATTTTGATGTGGAAAAATGTTTGCCCAAGCTGGGAGTTTGCCCAGTCTTCAGAGCCATTGCACTACGCATTGCGCTACCGAAGTCACGTCCAACCCAATATAGGCTTTTATTGTTTGAACATTGCATTTGATTCAACTAGCATTTTTTTTTTATTATTTTTAGCTTCACATAGGCTGTTTGTTGTACATCCGGTTTCTTCCTTTTTTCTCCACACTCGATTTATAAACGAACAATTTGTTGGACATACAACTAATCAGATGGTTGTTGTTTTATTCAAACCTTCAATATAAGTATGATGTTGCGTAAGCTTTGCAGCCTAACTGCGAGTGTGTTATCACACAAAAACTAACAACCATGGTAGCCTGATTTTCTGCAGTTTAGACAGCAAAAGCAACAGAAAACTAAATATGCCCTTCAACAATATTGCCCTCTTTGTTTATGGCTTAAATCGTATTGACCATGTCTCTTGGTATGCAAATAGTATCTTTAATATTGGCGGAAAGGCTTGTAAATTTTCTATACAAGACTGAAATCTGCAATCTCTTTCATGGCTTGGTTGCGAAAATATCTCTATCCAAACACAAACGCTTTTGAATGTTTTTTTTTTTTCAAAAATCAATACATTTTTTTTTTTGGCAAGATTTGTCGAAAATTTTACGTCGCTAGAAAGGTCTGTTAATTTGCTATTCGCCACTACCCCTTTGCCGTAACCCTTTACGAGGCTTTGTTCTGGAAATATCACCATCGACACAATTTTTAAGATTGGATCTATGTAAGTACACAAAATAATATCAGTTTGGATGTGAATATTTCGAAAACCAAAGTTTCCAAAATTTTTCGATTAATATGCCCTTCAGTAAATATCGTGACTTTTAAGCACTAGGTTTCCTATTCAAGCTGATTCAGAATAAAAATCCTGAGTATCTAGGTTTTTGAAAAAAAACTTATATTTCCAACGAACTTATATTTCATAAAGAAGTAAAATATTAAATACACCTAGTTTTAACTATTGTAACTTTAACGACAGTTCTTTGTGCAAACGGAAGGTCTCTGGAATTCTCTTTCGGTCAACCTGCGAAGACTAAACAACACCGAATCCTTTGCAAAATCCTTAAAGATCCACATAATAATATAAAATCATTCATTCTTGCCGTTGTCTAGGACGGCCCAAGTAACATTTTTTCTCTCATAAGATGCTCCGAAAGCGCTACAAGACTTATTTTAGGGAGCTAAATGCACTCTTGAGGAGTTCTTCTAGATTCTTCTAAGATTGTTAAAAGCCTTAAATAGCCTAGTTATGGGAGCCTCTTGATCTTGATCTTAAGGAAGAGTTTTATTCTTCTTATGCGGTTATAGACGCCGCTTTGTAAATTTAGCTCTCTGAACTCTTCCTACAGAAGTTGATAAAAAGAGAACGAGTGTGTGTAAACTTAAAAAAGAACATATATCTTTCGCATTTTTAATTTCTTTTAGAAGAAGGTAGGCGAATAGTTTTTATGTAGGTTCGTGATTCTCTCATGTCAAAAAATAATGTGTTTTTTGGTGCGAGTATTTATCTCACAAGTTAATTGACCTTTCATGGCATATGTAGGCTAAATACAACTTTTTTTCACATTTCCCAAAGAAGTTGTATCCCAATTAATGTGAAGACCTGTGTTCTGTTAGCAGTCAAGCCATTCAGAGGCGTTGACGAATTCAGAAGGCTATTAGCCGAAGTTCTAGAAATATCCTCTAAGTCGCCAAAGAAATGATTCTCTATATGTTTCTTTTTTAAATGACAGAGTGCTGGGCATCAGTGACAAAGGAAAGTGTAAGGTATCCTCATGTGCTTCTTCAACGCTGCACCCTCTGCAAAGGTCGTCAGTAGTAGGGCTCATTTTTTCTTGTGGTATCCCAGTAGGTTGTGTACGGTGATTATGCTGAAAAGGGAACGAACTTGTTTTCATTCATTTTCCTGCACAATTTTGTCAGTGCTCTGGTTATTGATATTTGGTCATAATTTTCTTGTTGTGACACATGTTTCAATCATCTCTCTCTGTTTCCATATTCGCTGTCTATGAGAAAATACATATCTTCTGTACCTACCTATATACGCGAAGGTACGTGACTATTTATCCTTTGACATCCTTGATCATTTTCAGTTGCCTAGTGCATCACAAAGATAATATTGATGCTACAGCCTGTATACAGCCCCACTATAGCTGGGTGCGTCGTTTTCGTTATCCCGCACTTGTTAACACAGCACTGTTTATTGTAATGTGTTTATATTTTGTGCAAGTTAGTGCAACTATTCGAGAAGTCAAAAGACTATATTTTCATCTCGTTTCTTTGGTGCAAAATTTCCATGAGTTCAAAAATCGGTCGTCTCTTATTAAAAAACACACACACACAAATATCTATACCTATAACATCTTCATCTAACAGCATTCATTTAGAGAGTGATGAAGGACCTTTATGCGGCAATAGGATCCAGAACCTATTAGATTTTCGATTAGTGATTTAAGGTGGTACTTATCGCCTAATAACAGAGAATCAATAGATTAACCATGTAAGGGTTTTGTCACAAATATGTATAAGGTATAGTATAGGGAATAGATTTTCGAAGGAGATTAGTCAATTTTACAAACTTGTACTTAATTAGGTATTAACATTTAAGGCAGAACATGTGACACCAGGCCCACAGATTATATAATCTAAGGATATAAACATTTTCAAGTGTTGAATTGGCTCGTTTCCTGTTTAAGTCCTGGAAATTGCTTTCCTGGGGTTTGAAATAATCGTTTGGTGCTCTTCAAAGTTGTGCGGGTTGGTGTTGGTCTTGGGGGTTATGGTTGGAGTGTGGAAAAAGCCAATGGAATAAAATTATCTAAAAACAAGGATCTTTAAAAAAAAAAAACATGGGTTGAGTTAAGATTAGATAGCACAGCATATCTATATAATATGTACTATAAGTCCTTTCATAATTTTGTTGCTACGTCAAGTGAAAAATTATGTTTTCCGAATGGTGAAAAAAGAGATTGCCTTAAACATACATAACAGAAAATCATTAATTTTAAAATAAATGGATATGAGGGATTTAGCTCTAGATTGATCTATAACAGATATAGGTAGGAACGTGTAGGAACTTCGATGGCTATGGAGGAGGAGGTATACCTATAATTCTTATCAAGTTTTATTTATTTAGGAGGGAAAATCATTTTGGATAGAGAAAATAAGAAAGCTTTAGAGGGAAATTTATCACAATAGAGCTGAAAAAACGAATACGTATATGTAGATACTTGTGATAATATGTCTATACTGAAGTATTGTTAATATCCCATTTTATTTTATTTTTTACATTTCCTTGGAAAAGATTTGCTAATGAGAGAGAATAACCTACATATGTTATAAAATTGCTTCATCAATTCTAAAAGAACTCTAGTTGTATTCTCTAGCGAATTTCAAATAATGTTTGGTGTTTGAAGGGTGCTACGACATTATCAACTGTATTTCCAATATTCTAAATTCAATCTAAAGGTACATGATGTCTTCCATAGGTTGGGAAAAAAAGCTAGGGCTTGTGTAGGTTGGATTAAAATATAAAAAAAATCATGGATGGGTGGGAGGGGCAATTTTCTAACAAAATCCACTTAAAGTAGAAACAAATCATTACAAATCAATGGCAAAATTTATAAATTTTTTTAAGGAAAAAATTAACCTTTTGATTCTGTTTTTAAAGCGAATCATTTTATTGAATATTTTTTAAAAATAAAGTTTTCTTACTCAAAATTTTGAAGAAAAAAAATATGAAAACATTTTTTTCAAAGTATTTTTATTCAAAATCTTACGCTGTTCTTTTTAATATTCAATGCTCTGATTAATTTTTAGAACTACATGCTTAAATCTTTCCTAGGTTTTGAGAAATTAACCGAATCTATACTATACTACTTACTTAGTTCAAATATGATTTTTAGAGCAACTTAAACAACGATTTAAAGTGAAATTAAAGAAAACTTTTTTCTGATATTTTCAATTTTTCAAACTATTTAAGCTCCTGGTCAACAGTCAAATCAAAAGTGTTGCTGTTGTGTTTTAATGATTGTTTGTACTTGCAATATACAGGTAGTTACAAGATATTTATTCGTAAAAAAAATTAAATTGACATTTTGATCAAACTTGTGACATAACGATGATAGGGAAGGCGAAAAAAGTGGGTCTCGCAAAAACGCCCGTCTGTGTGTTCCGCCATAGCCTATAAACGGATGGGTCGATTTTCTCTGAACTTGGTAGGTACCTACCTAGAGTTTTTTTTGGAAAATATTCCAACAAGATTATTTTAATGTTCTACTACCAAAATTAACGGTAACAACCTGTCATTCAAAATTTGTTTGGCCAAAAAAGAAAATCTTTTTTTCTCAAAATAGGCACGACTTGATTGCACGAACTTGCTCTTATAACTAAATACTTTGTGCAATCCCATATTGAAGATGCATGATGTATATATTTAACGAGAAAATTATAAAAGAGGAAAAAACATTAAAAAAATGATTTTTTTGCAAAATTATAACAAAATCGGTTTTACCAATGCAAAGATATACGCGAATAACATAAAAACTTCGAAATTTAATCAAAATCGTTAGAGCTGTTTTCGAGAAAATTTGAAAAAAAAAATAAATAATTGTGTGTCAGCTACCCGTTCTAGATGAGCTAAAAGAAAAATTTGAGTGTGTCCTCTAGGAAATTAGGTACATAAAAATACTCTGTACCAAATTTGAAGCAAATCGGTCTACACCTTTAGGCTCTATCTCAAGTTCCAGTGGACGTCTGTACAGACGCTCAGACGCACCGACGGCGCACAGACCGACGGACGGTATGACGAAACCCACTTTTTTGGACTTCTTGATTATCGCAGTGTTAGTTTTGATTACAACATCAATTTTTTTTGTACACGAAACCAATACTTGCCCTTTAGAGCAAGTAAAAAATAGTTTCGTTAAATGGTTATTAATGACACCTCTAAAATCTTTGTTTTTTTTTTGATTTTCGTGTTTCTCGAAAACGGTTCAACTGATTTTGATAAATTTTTTTATGAAGAATGATTAAAACATTTTAAATAATATTGTGTTTACCGAAATTTTCCGAAAAATATTTTGGATTTAAAAAAAAAAATATCAATATTTCAAAAACGACTCTGTCGATTATTATTAAGCTTTAAACATTATCTAGAAAATTTTTAACATAAATTATTCTTATAAAATGGGTAATGATAAGGATTAAGCACCACTGAAAGTATCTGAAAAATCAGAGATAATTATAAAGGGTATTTTTTTTAGACGTGTAGTTTTCAAGACGAAATAAAACGCATATTATTTAGTGTTATGGCCAAGAATTTAGCTTTATTATAAAGATGAGGCTTTTCCATTATCTTTTAAAAATTACTTTGGACAAGTGGCCGTCGCGGCTGGCTTGAATAGATTCCAGACGAGAGGACCACTTTTTGCAGCGATTGGGGCCGCATGTCAGCAAAAACGCGCCGAATATTCTCTTCCAAGGCATCAATCGTCTCGGACTTATCTGCGGAGACAAGCAACTTCACATAACCCCACAAAAAATAGTCCAGCGGTGTTAAATCGCACGATCTTGGAGGCCACGCCACAGGCCCATGACTCGAGATAATGCGTTCACCAAAAGTTTCGTTGGCTGTATGGCATGTAGCGCCGTCTTGTTGGAACCAAAAGTCGTCCACATCAACATCCTCCAATTCAGGCACAAAAATGTCATTAATCATGGCTCTTTAGCGTTCCCCATTGACTGTAACATTATGGCCGGCTTCATTTTTGAGGAAATATGGACCAATGATTCCCCCTGCCCATAGAGCACACCAAACAGTGACTTTTTGAGGATGTAACGGCTGACGTCTCAACAATGGCTTGTGGATTATGATCACTCTAAATATGACAATTTTGCTTATTAACGTACCCATTCAACCAAAAATGTAGCTTCATCGAATATTGGACGCAGCGCGCGAACCGAACCATTATTTTGATAATAAATTTGCGCGATTTGCAAACTTTGTTCAGGAGTAAGTCTATTAATTATGAAATGGCAAACCAAATTGAGCATAAACCAAGTGTCAACTGTCAAAAAGACCAACTCCGTAAAAAGTATTGCCGGTTTGAAAACTACACGTCTAAAAAAAAACACCCTTTACATTGGCTTTTTCAATTAAAATCATAATAGGAAAAATCCCAAAAGGAGACAACTTCATAATTATTCAAGTTCTGTATACGCATATATCTTCGAAATAAGTATGATTTGTCATTTTTATTTTCTGGGCGATTTAACATGTAGGTATCTTATTTTGATTACCTAAAACCTAACCTTAAATACAGGGCATTTTTTTCGGGTTTATTTCCATTTGTATCTTTTAGGAATCAGGCCTTAAATCTTATTCTTGTCTTGTATTCATTTTATTTCCGGGAGTTTTCCCAAGCCAATCTGTATGGTAGTTTTCGATTTCCAGTTCAATTTCCTTAACAAATTCAATTCAATTTCCACGATCATTTTTCGTGGGTGATATCCGATAGCCTGATATCTTTAACTGCAACCAATAAACTTGCGGTGATAAAGCAGACTCAAGTTGTTGTTGTTGTGTCATTCCAATACATAAACAATAAATTAATACACCAGCTCAATTGAAAATGCAATTTAGTCAAGTCTCCAAAGTATATTTTTTATCTGTTAATAAGTCCTCAAACGACTGCTGTTTTAACCTGTTAACTTGATTTTTATATGTTTTGCAAGTTGGTAGATAAAATAACATTGTTAACACAAAATGTAAAAATACTGTCAATATTTTTTTACTTGCGATATACATAGGTACTATATGGGAAGTTATGGATTCGTACAAAAAATCGAACTCGAGATTTTGATCAAACTTTACATTACGATGATAGAGAAGTCAAAAAAAGTGGGTCTCGCAAAAACGTCCGTCTGTCTGTCTGTCTGTCTGTCGGTTCGACTACAGCCTAAACGGATAGGTCGATTTTCTTTAAACTTGGTACCTAGCGTTTTTTGGACATTCCCCCCACCCGTTTTTTTCTCTTTTTTTTTAGGAGCGAAATTAACAGTAGCTGTCATACAAAATTTCTTGGCCAAAAAGGAAAAACTTATTTTTCTCAAATCCAGCGCTACCGAATTTGTTTTTAAGAACTCAATAAATTTAAAAAAGTTATAAGTTGCTGTTTAATAAAACAAAAATGGTTCCGAAAAATGGTTATTAATGGTACCTCCCAAAGAACCATTTTTTTGATTTTCACTTTTCTCTAAAACGGTTACGCTGATTCTGATCATTTTTTTTATGAAGAAGTATTGACACATTTAATTTTTTAAATTTTTTAAATTTTTAAAAAAAGTTTTAATATTTTTTTTTGAAAACTCAATATTTCAAAAACGATTTTTATTAAACTTGGTAAATAGCAGTTTTTTTAACTTTATCTAGAAGACTTTTGACAAAAATTATTCTAATACCCAAAAATAACGGTGCCTCCCATACAAATGTTAAAAAAACCGTTAAGAAAAATATTTTTTTTTCTCAAAAACGACTCCTACGATTTTCATAAAAGCTTTTTGGTGTCTTAAAATTAGTACGATCTACCATTTAAAATGTTTAAAGTTTCTATTTTACGTTTATTAACAGTACCTCTCATAGAACGGTTTCTTTGATTTTCGACTATCTCAACATCTGATCAACTGAATAAAATTAGATTTTTTATACAGAAGCTTGTAATAAATATAAATAAAAGTGCGTATCAAAATTTTCTAAATAATGATTTTTGGATTTGAAAAAAAAAAAATCAAAATTATTTTTTGAAAATTCGATATTTCGAAAACTGGTAGCAGATTTTTTTGTGGAGTTCAATTTTTAACGCAACATTAATAAATGCTTTTAATTGGCGTACCAATTATTTTTCTCAAAAATGTTAACGAAATTTTATATATAAAAAATTAATTATTTTTAAAACCGCTCCTACGATTTTCAAATTTTTTTTCTCATAAATAAAGATTTATATAAGAAATCAGATGGTGTACATCGCGTTTAGTTAAAACGGATTCAAAGTATTTTAATCAATTTCTTTCTAATTTTGTTGATTTAAAACAATTTACCAGTTTAAATAGTATAATTTCCTTTTATGCATATTGCATATGTGCAACACTAGGCTATATTGTTAATTTGTTTATACTCACATAATACCACCTGAAACTAAACTAAGATTTGGCAAATGGATAAAATATATACTCCTATATAGCTAATTTATTTCAGACTATAGAACCACAATGTGATGGCGCATAAGAGAAAGTTCGTGCGACCCAGTCGTGCATATTTTTTTTAATTTATCTCTTAATTTAATTAAAAAATTGTAACCACAGGCTACAATGACTTGAATAAAAACAAAATTTAAGTTTACATGGCGATATACACAATGCCTCTGTGTTATCGGTTAAAATAAACAAACAAATATTTTTTGTTTTAAATGAATTAAATACCAAAAACAACCATTGTTTGGTTGAGTGAATGTCTACAGGTGAGAGGTGGCTAACGAATTGTAAGTCCTGCCTAACGCACACAATATCTACACAAGGGATGCACAATAAAAGGCCTGTTGCTATATCTTCCTCCACTCAACTTGATTAATATACATTTACACAGGAACAGTTTTTGAACAAAACAAAAACAAAAACAGAAAACGAAAATTTGAGGAAATCTCGTTAAAATAGAAATTCAATTCATACAATTTTATTTTTGTTTTTGTTTTTGTTTTTGTTTTCGTTTTCGTTTTCGTTATTTTTTTTTTTTTTTTGATCTTTTGCCTTTTTTTTTGCGTGGAGTGAGGATTGGGGATGTGTAAACACTTCAATTGGAATTATTAAAATATTCCCGAGTTCCTCTTGTTATTGAAACAAACGCATCTCAATATTCCGTGATGGATAGCCAAGCCATGGAATTTAATGTTTTTTTTTTTTTTATTTCGAATTCATGGAAACGAAACTTTTGTTTGAATCGTAATTCTATACTGTGATGTGGTGTATTTTGAAAGATTCAATGATCCCTTATTTTTTAAGTTTAAAAATAAATAATATTTTTGGTTGGATAACTTAATAATAATTAAATAATAATTGTTAGTTATTGCAAAATGGAAATATGTAATTCATTTTTATTCTAATATTTTTATGTTCTTAATATGATTATTAACCACCGCACAGTTAAGTATATGTTATTTGTAGCTATTATTCTTGAACATACAAATAAATCGGGGTATTAAGATTCGATTGATGCTTCTACAATCCACAATTTCGCCTCCTTATTTTTTTGAACTTAAGATAACTCAATTTTTGGAGATAGCATTAGATATGGGAAAAGCCGAAGGCTTAAGCTATACTCCCAAGTCCCATCATTTGACTGAAATTAAAATGAAATCATGCAAATATTTTCATGAGAACGGTATAATAAACATCTAAGTTTGAAGTTTTACACTGAGACAGATAAAGGCTTAGTTCGTGATGGTAGAAACTCAAAAGTGAAACAGTTTTTTTATTTTCTGAACTTTTAATAAAATTTGTATGGAAGTAATAAGTTCTAGGCCTGGCGCATCTTCTAAATTCTGATCAAATCAGTGAACAAAAGTTGTATTTTAATTAAAATAAGCTCACACCAAGGGTGCTATGCATAAAACATAGTAAATGCTTTTACTAGAGAATTTCTAAGTAAAAACTATGGCGCAAAATTTTAAACATTTAAAACCTACTCTAAATCATTTTTAAATTGGACGCTGACTCTAAAAATGAGTTTTAGAATGAGAGTCTACTCTTTGATAATTTTAAACGATATAAAGTATACTTTAACGCTAAAGCACTCGTCTAACTTTAAAAGCAGCAAAATGCTTCTCTATCTTTTTTAAAGTATACTTTATCCATTAAACGTTTGTAATTTCATAAGAAAAATTTAAAGAAAAATGTTTGTTTAGGATTTTAAGCATGTAAATCAACAATCACGAAAACTGTCTTAGCTTTAATTTGTTGTGCATGCACCCAATAACCATTACCACGACAAAACAACACCATCTCGATTCAATAGACTACGACACCAAACAATATACAATACAAACTTGTATTCGGTCGACCGCCCCAACAAAAACAAAAAAAAATGTGGTACAATGTGATGGACTACCATATCGCGGCAAATCATTTTCTACTCACAAAATCGCCCGTCATCTTAGCTGGAAAGGTGAAATGGCTAAAGGGGAGTTTAAAAAAAGAAAACAAAATTACAAACAAATTTAATTTTCAAATGGAACACCCGGATTTGAACCGGGGACCACTCGATCTGTAGTCGAATGCTCTACCATAAATCATAATAAAACCCTACAAATGCGCTTAAAACCCTACAAATGCGCTAAAAACACTTCATTAGTTAGAAGAGTTGTTCAAAGTGTTTAAAATTAAGAAAAGGTTAGACAAGGTCTCGCAACTAAACAACTGCGTTAAGTAGAGTTGGTTTCATTCCTTAAGCGAGGACTGTTATGCATAAAAATACAGTAAATGCTGAAAATTAAGTTTTTACTTTTGATCATCGTAACTACTTTCCTCGGATGAATTTGTTTAGTATAAACATTATTCCTCATGAATAAAAACTAGTAAGTACTTTTTAGTACTTACTATTACTTAATTTTTTCAAAGTTACAAAATAGCAACTTGAAAATTTCTTAGTACTCACTAATGTACTTTAAACCCATAATTAAGTAGTCATGAAACCAAATATTATCTGTTTTGAGTCATAATTCGAAGTAATCAGACTAATGTATTTAATTTAATTGGGTTGCTGCGTTAATACTGACCGGAATGTACACGTATTACTATAGATGAAAAATGCAAAACTTCAAAAAAAAAAATCATTAAAGTTGTTACATTTATTGCATTGTAATGCTTAGGTTAACTTAAGCATCATACATAAGTTTAAGATATTACGGGCAAAATTCAAAACTTTTGAAGGCTTTGTTTGTCAAGTTTATATAGTTCATATAGGGGTATATTCACAGTAGTTTGGTAAGCACATATTTTACTGAATTTATTATTAGTTTAATTGGATTAAAATAAAGGTTTTGTGAATTATTATTTTTTTTTATTTAAATGTTGACATGGAAACAAATCAAATAAATTTATTTCTAGAAAATTCAATTAAACTTACTTTTACTTTTTACCTTAACACCCGTTTAAAGGCACGCCAAATAGTCATAATAAATTATTTATTTTAAGGAATTTAGACTGCAACAAGAGAAGGATGAACTAATTATAATCATCAAGACAAGATGAAGATTTTGTTACAGTACGTTGGAGATCCTGGATTTCTATTTAGAGTTGGTGAAGTAATATAGACGTACATCAGAGTATACTGCTTCTAGAATTGTAAATTTATATGCCTTCATGAATATCCAAACAACAATGCAATGAAATCTTACGAGAATTTATTAAAAAATAATTATGTATTTACTATCAATTTCGGGTGAATTTAAGCTGTCACTTTTGAAGCTGTAATTTTTTGACATTTGACAAGTAGAAACTACGCCATTAATAAAAATGGAACGATACACGCTTCAACAACGCATTGAAATTATTAAAATTCACTATAAAAATGGTGAAAATTTGGTAGAGACGGTTCGTAAAACTAAAACATTTTTGGGTCGTCGTGAAGCACCTTGTCGGACCGCAATACAGAAATTGGTGGACAAATTCGAGCTGTTGGGACAAGTTAGTGATGTGAAGAATAAAACCCGTGCACGTCGCTCAAGAACAACTGAGAATATTGCTGTTGTAGCCCAAAGTGTTGAAGAAAACCCAGGTTTGTCCATTCCTCGTCGTTCTTTGGAATTAGGCATTCCACAAACGTCATTACACCGTATTTTGCATAAAGACTTGGGTCTTGAGGCTTATAAAGTTCAGTTTACACAAGAACTCAAGCCGGCTGATCATCAACAACGTCGTGTCTTTGCTGATTGGGTCCTTGAAATGCATGAAAATGATCCGGAATTTCATCGAAAAATCATCTTGACTGATGAGGCCCATTTCCACCTCGGAGGCTACGTCAACAAGCAAAACTGTCGCATCTGGGGCTCGGAAAACCCAAGAGTTATTGTTGAAAAGCCTCTCCATCCTCAACGCGTGACTGTTTGGTGCGGTTTATGGTCCGGCGAGGTCATTGGACCTTACTTTTTCGAAAATGAGGCTGGAGCAACAGTTACGGTCAATGGACCGCGCTATCGAGAGATGATTAATGATTTTTTATGGCCGGAATTGGATGGTATTGATCTGGACAACGTTTACTTTCAACAAGACGGCGCTACGTGCCACACAAGAAATGAAACCATCGATCTTTTACGGGAAAAGTTTCCGGACCGTGTTATCTCTCGAAGAGGTGATCACAATTGGCCACCGAGATCTTGTGATTTAACACCTTGCGACTTCTTCCTTTGGAGCCACGTGAAAGATAAGGTCTACGCGAACAGCCCAGCGTCGATTCAAGACCTCAAAGATGGAATTCGTGAGGCTATCGAGGACATAGGGCAGCCACTTTGCGATTTGGTTATGAAAAATTTCATGAAAAGGATATGGTCCTGTAAGCGTGGTCGTGGAGGCCATTTAATGAATGATGTGTTCCATTATTAACGGCATACCTTCCTCTTTATAATGAAATAAACATCAGATCATTTATCTCAAAAAATACCATTTTTCTTTGAATATCAAAATAACACCTCTTATTGGAAAACCCTTTACTTTCATTCTTCATTGAAATGTCATTCTTAAATGTGGTGCGGCGGAGACAGCCCCTTGCTTTGCTTATAATTGTATCGATATGAGGATTAAATGAAAGTTTAATGACAAATAGTACTCTCATTATTATTTATTTATTAATTCAAAAAAAAAATACAATTAGATAAAATCTTTGAGCGGTATCCTAGTTAAACATAACAAATTTTGATAAATAAAACTAAATATAAAAGTCATTATTATGTACATAATTACGAGAGTCTTACAAGAATCATTTGAAAATTAGTTTGACTGAAAGATAAAAAAATGAGCAAAAACTTTACAAACATAATATTAAAAAAACTATGATGTATTTAATAAATTTAACATATTAGATAGAAGCTTGAACTGAAATCTTGATGCATTGACAGTATTTTGTATATCAATTGGGATAGTATTCCACTCTCTAATCGCTGAAACATAGAAAGATCGCTCTGCAATGGTGTGGGAGAAATGTGTTAAAATGAGCTTAAGGCTTCTACAAGACTGCTCAAATTGCAAATCGTCTTTATGATATTCCATGCATAATATGATGTAATCTTAAAAATATTTCTAAAATTATAACATGCCTCAAAAGGAATTCCCAAAATAAATCTGTTAAGGTGAGATACACTGATTATCTTTTATTATAAATAAAACTTAAGCAATCATTGAATGCAACATTTAACTTTCGCTTGCATTCATAGTCTAAGCACGGGTAAACAGGTTAATATAAAAAATGGTTTTAAAAGGGTTTTTACCAAACGAGTATATAAGACTTCGAAGACTATCTAATAGTAACTGAGATTGCATCACAATAACTAAGAGGGCTATTTAAAGTGAAGCCTAAGCATTTAACCTTGTCTAAGTAAGGAATTATTTGTCCATTGGGAATAATTGGGGGGAAATCCACGAAATAAATTTCGTTTCTAGAACAAATCATAAAGCAATAGCTTTATAGGGGTTGAGTCTGAGTTTATTCTCATTTACCCACAGTTGAATTCGTTTCAAATCTTCATTAGTTCGAACTACAGCGTCTTCCATTAATCTAAGTGGACGATTGATGTAGATTAAAACGTCATCTGCTTACATATGAATTGAACAGTTTTCAACAACATCAGCATGATCATTGATAAAGAGTGAGAATAGAAGTGGTCCCAAAACAGAACCCTGTGGTATTTACAAAAATAAAAAAAAGGGGGAACAGATACCGCTTTCAATTTCTACCAACTGAACTCTATTTTTCAAATAGTTACATAGTAGACGAAGAGATGAATTTAAAAACTTGAAAATGTTTTGAAGCTTAGAAACAAGAAAAGAGTGATCAATACAATCGAAAGCCTTTGAGAAGTCCAACAGCACCAAAAGCTAATGTTATCAGCATCCAAGGCAAATCAAAGATCGGAGGTTACTTTCATAACTGCTGACTCACAAATATGAAGACTCCTAAATCCCGACTACCATTTAGAAAGCTTTTAGTTGGTGTTAAGGAAGCTTATCATTTGAATGTACATGATTTTCTCAAAGATTTTCGAAGAATATGATAGAACGCTAATGGGTCTGAAATTGAAATCGGCTGGAATACACGGGTTTGTTTTTTTAGGTATTGGAACTATTTTTGCTGCTTTCCAATCTTAAAGAAATTGCGAGGAATATATGCAAATGTTTACAATATGAACAACTAACGGCAGAATTATTGGCAAAATGAGTTTAATAAACTTCGGTGAAATGCGATCACAGCCAACAGCATTTGACTTAATGGAACATATTGCTTCAATAACATCACACTCCTTAACACATGCAAACGAGAACTTCTCAAGATTGTTATTATATACAGTATCTTCAAAATTGGAACAGACAGTCGAGGTGCATAAAATGTACTCGGCTAAAAACAAAGCCAGATACTTTTTCCGAGAGTAGATTATTATATTACACTTATTAGTGTTTAGATCCATTCCCTTTTGTGAGAACCATTTGGACGCATTATCAATGTAATGTTAAAGAAAGAAATCACCATTATTGCTTTTGAAACCCTAAATTAGTTTGAAATCATCAGCAAACATCAAAATCTTACTCTACAAGATAGAAGTGTGAAGTGTATGTTATTGAAGAAAAGTAGGAAAAGAATGGGTTTAATATGACTGCCTTGGGGAACTCCAGATACGACTTTTATAAAGGGTCCGCCGTCTAACGTTTTTTTTTTTCAACTAGTGCTTATTTCGTGAATGGTAACACTAAGCTCATGTCTGATTTGACAGATAATTAGTTTTATGCTTCCGCTGAACGAATATGGTTGTGTGAACGCTTCGCTAAGTGGGCCTGCGATCGACTTAGAGAAGATGCCTATTTTGCCAAAAAAAATTATCTTCTCAGATGAAGCTCATTTTGATCTAGGCGGGTAGTAAACAAGCAAAATTGTTGCATTTAGTACATTGAAAAGCCGATACACCAAAACGAGTCACTGTTTGGTGCGGATTTTGGTCCAGAGGCATAATTGGGCTATTTTTCGAAAATGAGCAAGAAGTGGCCGTTACAGTCAATGGCAATCGTTATCGGGCCATATTGGCAACATTTGGTTTCAACAGGACGGCCGGCGCTACGTGGCACACAGCCGAAGCTACACTCGATGTTTTGCGCCATTTTCAACAAAAAAAAAGAAGTTATTTGGCGGACCCTTTAGTTTTAGAGATTAAATTCTTCAATTTGAAGTATTGTTTCCTGATTTTCAAGTAGAATGCTTTTCAAGTCAGGAAATCCATAACTGTTTAGTTTAAATAGAATTATTTTATGGCAAACTCTATCAAACGCATTACTTAAGTCCCCATATAGAAAACATCAGTTTGAAGGCCTTCGGTCAAGTTTTTATTTACTTGATTGATGAATTCAAGAGGATTTGTTGAAGCTGATCTGTTACCGGAAAAACCATGTTGTTCCACCACAACATTTTGAAATAATTTTGGAATGCATGAAAGCTTCGCAATGCCACGATATTTTTCAACTTAATTTTTTCTGTCACATTTATGAAGAGGTATTAAGTTGGAAGATTTCAACAATTCAGGAAAAACACCAGTTGACAGCGAACAATTAAATATAAATGTCATAGCGGACGAAATGTGAGACTTACATGATTATACCAATATAGACGGAATATTGCTAGGGCCAGGGACACAATTATGTTTAAAAACAAAATATACTTTTTGATGTGTAAACATCTATGCTGGCGGTAGAGAGAAAAAAAACGTGAGCGTTCGTGTGCAACGTTACGTCGTGCACTTTACGTTGTAGCACGTTACGTTACGAAATCTGATTTGCCCCGACCAAAACAAATTGATTTTAACGCGACCGACAATTAGATTATACTTTATCGCGACCACTCATTTATATTGTTTTTGCCAACGACGAAAGCAAATTGTTTTTAGCGCGACCGACGATTTTATCATCTTAACACTTATATTTTTATATTTTTTTCTTTAATTTTTGATTATTCCCCGAACAAAATGGACGCGACACTAGTAGTTAAAAAGAAAACATAATCAAAACAAAAATAATAATAGTCAGCTTTAGGGATTGACAATTGACTGTAGGTATGGTAGGTCAATGGCTGTAGGTATGGTAGGATATCGGGTGCGTTCAGTGATACAAATCTGAACTTAAATTCTACGTTTACATTATACTGCTTTTAAACGATGCAATTTCTTCTTGCAATTTTTAGGCACGTAGGCGAGGGACGTAGGTGGCTGGGATATATACAAAATAGCTGAGGTTGAACAAATTGCAGATTTATCGGCTACTTTTGTACTTGCACGAAGTTAACATTCATTAAAAATCACAGCGTCCAATTCCATAGGCGATTAATGGTGTCAATCGATTGAAACTGCGATTTTAGTGATTTCCACTGACAACAACTGCAACTAAATGTTCTAAAAACTCAAGATATATAATTCGCCGGCTATCTCATAGTGACATTCATTTCAGGTTCGTTCAGTATAAAATTAAGACTGAATTTTTTGTAAGTTTTACTCGATGGAAAGATGGAGTTTCATAAGGGTTGCAAGTTCGTTGACAGTTCTAACTGGATATTTTAATTCGGCCCCTGTCAGTCAAACCATTAAGTTCCTTTGGAATTTGGGTACGGTGTCATTTAATTGAAACCACGGTTTTAGTGCTCTCCGCTGACAGTTGTTGTTTGTCGATGCTCAGAGAGTATTTACCATAAACAATAACCATGTGTAATGTGAAGTCATCTTAAAGTTGAGAGTGAACTACGAAGCAGGACCTTTCAGTACCGAACCTTCACCGTTCGTTGGACACTTCACCACCAGCCTTTTAGTGCTTGGAAATTTCGTTACAGCGGTTCCCCACTGGGTATTTCGCTGCCGTTCTTTCAACACTAAGCTTTTTAAGCACTGTCTACAGATAGATAATGTAGTGTTAATTATTCAATACGTTTCTTTTGATGACGTTCAGTAACAAAAATTAGGCACTTGGACAAACGTTGATGTTTACACATATTTAACCGTGAGTCCCGGTACTCATATATTTTTATTAACTACCCAAATTGTATTCAATTCAATTTTAAAATTACAAATTTTGGAATATACAGAATTAAAAAAATTCAAAAACCAACCGTTTTCAAAATTTTGAAAATCAATAAAAATAATACATAATTTTTACCAACAAATTGTGAGAAAAAACCGCTTTATAAAACAGTGATATTTTCTATGAAACTTTAACTTTCAAGTCATGGATTATTTTGTTTAGCTAATATTACTTATGAATGATTAGGTAGACGGAGCTTGTTAAATTCTCTACTCTAAGTTCAAATATTTTTTATTTTTCAACTCGCTTTTTAGAAATTTGTTTCGTTTGTTGGAGGTAAATGGGGAGAGGCAAAATTAGAGCAAAGAAGCTTCGTAAGCTTCATTCCAAGAATGTCCACTTGCTGACAAAATTTTTTGTTATTTTAAAAAAAAGTGCACAAATCCAAATAACCAATTATATCTAATGCTTTTACGAATTTTTGTTTAATTTTTAATACAAAAATCCTTTAAGATTACCTTCAGCATCAATCTCAGAATCGAACCAATTCCTGTTTTCCTATGTTGTTGCCTTAGTGAGTTAATAGAGCCCATCAGAGGTATAGATAGGTTAGCTTATGTTCATTGAAATATAATATTAAAATAAATAAAAGAAAGTTTCCCTTGATGTTGTTTTGCCTTCCGTTTCCCATTTTGTGTTTTTGTTTTTGGCATTTTTTTCTTTCTTTTCCTTACATTTTACGAAGAGCAAAGCAATATAAATTCAAAATAAGGAAGGAAATCATTTTCTGTTAATTTTAAAAGAAATTACGTTAATGTTTCTTCTTTCTTATAAATATATACCTATTCTCATTCCCATTCATTTTTTCTTTTTCATTATTTACCTCTGACGCTTTCTCTATGGTGCTCATTTCATTATTTTCCGATTATTTTTTTTTGTGTTGCTTTGATTTCTAATTAAAACTTGTGAAATTAAAAATAAAATTTCCAGATATAGCTAGTCGCATGCATATTTGGTTAATTTCTGTGTAAACACCCACAATGCCACAAGGATGCTCCCCATCACGAAGTGTCCTTATTTGTGTTTGCGCTTTGAAAACCTTATCCCGCCGCCGCGCCGTGTGACCACATATTTTATGCAATTATTCATATATTATAAAAGCAAACTCAAAGGAGAGACAAATAATTCCAAAGGAAGTGTCTTCTCTTATGCCAGCAATAACGCAATTCAAATATATACACCCCTATACGGCCGCCAGCCCCTCGCCAAGTGCTCGTGCTCCACCAAAATCACCATGTTGTTTGTTGTGCTATAGTAGTAGGTAAGGTAGTAGGTATAGCAATGCAATGTGTGTTTATCTCATTTTGTGTGCTAAATTGATAATAACTTTCAATTATTATGCTCCTTGGCGCTGAATTATTGTCGTAACTTTTGCTCATTTAATAAATAACAATTTATTCACATGCGAAACGAACGACTTAATACATCCAACAACCTTATGCAATAACCATAAACTATAAATATTTATATTCCATGGATTATCCTGCTATAACGGAGATAGCTAGGTATAATGTATTTTGTTCACTTCTGTACGCACAGTTACAGAACAGGACAGTAAGTGTTACATTGCCCTCATATAGGTACCTAGTATAGCTAGAGAGCTCAGTTTTATATACAGTCATACGTAATACAAAAAGTTAAAGCAATAACAATAAATAATTTGTACCAATATAGGGACGTGTTTTTGGTGCGCATATGTGCAACCGCAAACAATTATTTGATTTTAATCCTTCCGATGAGGTGCATTACCAACAAATTTGATGGCTATTTTACAGGCCTTAAGCACACATTTGTACACCTACAAGCTACATGAGTGAGTAGAAGGTATACATATACATAGTTATGGCCGCAATATATTAGGTTGGTATTGGTATATCATAGGACGAGAGTACCTGTATGTATTTATATAAACAAATAATAACACATTGAAATAGGGTTTAGATATTTATTTGTTTTGAGTCCCTGCTGGCTAAATGAGTGTCGTAGATAAAGGTTTACAATTTTAAATCAAACAGGAACAAATTACATAAACCATATTTTGAAATGATGAGCTCTTTAAATTATTGATTTTCAAAAGCATCTAGCTATGCTGAATCGCATTTTTTTTTGTATTTTGTACAATTTTGTAGGTACTGCCACTCCAAGGCTGTATAAACAGTACCTTTAATAAACATAACTGTTATCAACTGCGACAATTCCTTAGTCACATCCTTTTTAAAAAAGTCTTACGAATTAGAACAAACAATGGTGGTGTTGCAGGATTTTTTGAAAATTTCTTGCTAAAGAACTGCGCATGATAACCAGAAACAATTTTTACTTTAATTGATAGATAGATACATCCTTGGAATTTCAAATATCTAATTGAAACTAGAGCCTACGTTTCTGTACGTGTATTTGTAAAACACGGAACCAGTACAGTTATAACACGCCAATTAAAATCCGTACTCTTAATACTGTAACGCAGTGTTACACCTTTCACCCCACTGAACAACCGCATCACCGATCCTAAATAATAACCGAACCTGCCTGCTGCAATTTATCATACCTTCAAAGGATTTTTCTATCTACCGTGCCAAGAAAGAAAAAATAATACCTAATACCATAGTAGAGTGCATTTCCGTTTCCGACTCCTCAAATTAGGCAACATTTCATGGTAAATTTAGGTACTTTACGAATCATTGCAAGTTTGCAAGTATACCACGAAAATACCCACGCCAGAGAACATGTTGTTGTTTTTTGCTTTTTTTTTGCATTTTACTAGTTCACACTCACTTTGTACAGCAAATCTATTATAAAGGGTCCGCCATCTAACGTTTTTTTTTCATCTAGTGCTTATTTCGTGAATGGTAACACCTAGCTCATGTATGATTTGACAGATAATTAGTTTTATCCTTCCGCTGAACTAATATGGTTGTGTATACGCTTCGCTAAGTGGAAGAGAAGATGCCGATTTTGCCAAAAAAAATCATCTTTTCAGATGAAGCTCATTTTGATCTTGGCGGGTAGTAAACAAGAAAAATTGTCGCATTTGGGGCACAGAAAACCCGCACGCATACATTGATAAGCCGATACACCCAAAACGAGTCACTCTGTTTGGTGCGGATTTTGGTCCAGAGGCATTATTGGGCAATTTTTCGAAAATGAGCAAGGAGTGGCCGTTACAGTCAATGACGATCGTTATCGGGCCATGTTGAACTAATTTTTGTTCACAAAAATTGAAGAGGAGGATATTGGCAACATTTGATTTCAACAGGACGGCTACACTCGATGTTTTGCGCCATTTTCAAAAAAAAAAGTTATTTGGCGGACCCTTTATATAAAATAAAGTTTGGTTTTGTGTACGTTCGCTAACCAGCCAAACCGGTTGACCGATTTTCTTAATTTTTTTTTTAAATTAAAGACGAATAAGGGTAGAAGGTTAAGGATAAAGAAAAATTATTAAAAAATAAAGAAAATTTGTTAAAAAAAGAAATGAAATTTCAATTGGTCACATGGGTGATGGGTCACTGATTTGAACAAAATTTAGTAATTTGCTCAACTCAAAAATAACAGAGTTCGTGGTGCAGTGGAAAGATCTCCGTTTTAGACGTGAGGAGCCTCAGGTTCGATTCCTGACACCGGCAACATTTTAATTTTTAATAATTTTCTCTTTTTTTTCAATACATTAGCTGCAATTCAAAATGCATAATATGGCCTAAGCCAATGTTGGAAACGACAAGCAATGCAGTATATGAGTAAATTCACAAACGTCAAATGTTTGTGTAGCGATCCGGCATCACTTCTTTTTTGCGATGCTGATCGCTTATCTGTTTTACGTTAAAAAAAAAAACATTTAATGTCGTTTAATTATCATATGGTAGTAATATTATTAAAAATTTTAACTCTGGCCCTAGACCTGGGAAATAAGTTCTGGCCTTGGGTCTGGAACTGGGACGGAGGTTCTGGAACTGGGACAAAGCTTCTGGAGGTGGATCTGGAACCGGGACAAAAGTTCTGGAGGTGGCTCTGGAACTTTGACAAAGCACAAATGTTTTTTTTTTTGGAAAAAACTTTTAAAAACATTAAAAAAAAAGTTCTGGAGGTGGGTCTGGAACTTGGACAAAGGACAATTTTTTTTTTTTTTTGAATCAAGGTTCTGGAGGTGGATTTGGAACCAGAACAAAAACGGGTCTGGAACTTCAACAAAGGACAAATTTTTTTGTTTTTGGAAATAACTTTTAAAAAATTAAAAAAAAAAAGTTCTGGAAGTGGGTCTGGAACTTGGACAAAGGAAAACATTTTTTTTTTGGAAATAAAACATTTTTCATAAACTTTGTCTTACAAATAAAAAAAAAATTTTAAATCCCTTTTTCGGTTCTCTAAACCGCTCACGTATTACTCCGTTCAGTCACCAGGCAGGTGTCTATGTCAACAGTTTTCTAGCGCAACTGTTATTTGGGTAGCCCGCTGCGCGGGTTCTATGGATTTTAACTACCTTCTTCGGGTGGTCATTCCGTTGCTCCACCTAGGGTTTGTTCAGTCGCCTGGGAGGCTCCAATCAATATCAACAGTTTTCAACTAAAACTAAACTTTTTTTTTTCAATTTTGTTTACTTTTTTTTAATTTTAATTTTTCAAAATTCTCATTTTTTTTTGTCAAAAAAAAAGTTTCGGAAAATGGATACTTTTTTTAATTTTTCCAATTTTAAAAATTTTTTTTTTATATCTCATTTTTTTTGTCAAAAAAAAGGTCATTTTTTCTTAATATTTTTTCAAAAAAAAAAAATTCCATCATTGTCCAGGTCCAGAACCACCTTTGTCCAGGTTCAGGAGTCCAGAAAAATTCTTCCAATCGTATTATTTTATTCGAAATCACCATCAAAATTCTTCCAATCGTATTTTCAGCGTACCTTCTGCGGGATTTCGTAACGATCTCATCAAGATATTTCTCTATGCTTCTTTGCTTAAAGTTTGCGCATCAGTTTATGAAACTTTGCAAGAATGAACAGTTGGCGTCTGAAGTGATGCTAAATGTTTGCGTTTGTGAACGTTTGACTTTAAGGATCGAGCATCATTATTGCAGTAATGTTGTCAATATCCTCCGCCAATCAATAATTATCGCCAAGATCAAAATGAGCTTCATCTGAAAAGATGATTTTTTTGGCAAAATCGGCATCTTCCACTTAGCGAAGCGTATACACAACCATATTCGTTCAGCGGAAGGATAAAACTAATTATCTGTCAAATCAGACATGAGCTAAGTGTTACCATTCACGAAATAGTCACTAGTTGAGAAAAAAAACGTTAAATGGTGGACCCGTTATTTAGCACGCATTCTCTTTTTATTACGTGATTTTTATTTATTTCAAAAGTAAATTTTTGAAGCTGTTTAAAAAAAAAGTAAGTAAAATTTGTATTTGTGCGTGAGTGCAGTTTTGAGCTGAAAAAGTGAATATTTTACAAGGCACCAGAAACCAAAAAAAAACGAAACTTTTAATTCGTTTTTGACGCTTTTTTAACAAAATTGTTTAATTTTTCGTGTTGTATTATTTAGTTGGCCACAAAAAAAAGTAAGTTAAGTGGTGCAGTTTTTTCAACTTTTTTGTGCAATTTTATGCCGAAAAAAGTGCAATTAAACACCAAAACTAACCAAATTTGTATGTTTATGTGTGTGCCAAATTGAAATAACATAAGGAATTTAAATTTCTTTTTGATTTTTATCACAGGCATTGTTTAGCGAAAATAAAATTACCCATGTCAAAAATAGGATATGCTGTTATTCTTTTTTTTTGAAAATATTTTGTAGTCAATTAATAACAAAATAAGTGCATTTTTTGTGTGTGAATAAATAGAGAAAATTGTATATTGTTTATTGATTTTGTTTTTCTTATTGCTTTACCAAATCTGCTCTGAAATCAATTTATTTGTAGATGAATTATGAAAAGAGGTATATCTAAAGGGTGATTTTTAAGCTGGTTTGGTTTTGGCAACACTGGTTTTGACAGCTGACGTGTGTTTAGTACCTTGTGTCACTGTCAAACAGCTTCAGTTTGGTTTGCAATTTAACCATGGTTCGTCTTACAAATGAACAACGCTTGCAAATTATTGAATTTTACTATCAAAGTTCGTGCTCGGTTCGAAATGTTCATCGCGCGCTGCTTGTTTTCAGCGATGAGGCTCATTTTTGTTTGAATGGATACGTAAATAAGCAAAATTGCCGCATTTGGAGTGAAGATCAGCCAGAAGCATTGCAACAGCTACCAATGCATCCCGAAAAAGCCACTGTTTGGTGCGGTTTATGGGCCGGCGGCATTATTGGGCATATTTCTTCAAAGATGATGCGAATCGCAGCGTTACTGTCAATGGTGAACGCTACCGAGCGATGATAACAAACTTTTTTTTGCCCGAAATGGAAGTTCTTGACTTGCATGATATGTGGTTTCAACAAGACGGTGCCACATGCCACACAGCACGCGAAACAATGGCGCAATTGCGAGGCGAGTTTGGTGAACAGTTAATTTCACGTTTCGGGCCGGTCAATTGGCCGCCTAGATCGTGCGATTTGACACCATTAGATTATTTTTTGTGGGGGTTTGTCAAGGCTAATGTCTATAGGGACAAGCCCGCTTCGATTGACGCACTGGAAGCCAACATCCATGCATTCATTCGTGAGATACCGGCCGATATGTGTGAAAGAGTATGCCAAAATTGGACTCAGCGGATGGGCTACCTGAGACGCAGCCGCGGTCAACATTTGCATGAAATTATCTTTAAACATTAAATTGCAAGGTTCAAACTATCGATTCAAATAAATATTTCATTCATTTTTTCGAATTTTTTGTGTTTTTTTTTTTTTTAAATTTCTAAACCTCTTAAAAAATCACCCGTTATAAGGAAAAGATTAATACACTTAATTCAATTTGATCGGCTTGCGAATCAAAAATAAAGGATATTGTGAATAATTTAATTGAGGACAGAAATTCTATTCGTAGGCAAGTTGAAGGTACAGTTAATGTAATTTCTTACGTGATTCTTTTTTACGTGTGCTCATTAATTGTATACCTATTTATAGAAGCAAAGGAACAATGAGATATTTTCAAGAGCAGAAATTCACCATCGAGGTTCTTGACCGTCGTCCAGATGCTGCCTTCAGTGGAGTTTTTTCTCCTTTCCGTCTATTTTCTTATCACTTACCACACTTAGTTGTTGTATGTAGTCAGTCAGTGTGGTGAGCTTCTATGTCTGCATTGATTAGGCTATTTGTTATCTTGCTAAACTAAACAGTTGTCAATCGTAATCGGTGGAGTGCACATGCTATGGGAGCATGTTGCCGGGAGGTAGGTTTTTAGAGTACAATGGGTACTTTTCGGATAGGGAATTTACGTATGGAAACAGGGAATTTAGGTATGGAAACTATAGTGCGTAGCTAAGTGGAGGGGAAGAAATTGTAATGTTATGTTTGTTTTAATGTTTGTTTTAATTTCGCTTTGCTTAATTAACTTTTATAAATTCCATTAGGTTTAAAATATAACAGTTCAAAACATTTAATAACTCTATAATTAAAACTTCTTTGAAAAGGCGGTCCAATCCATCTTCAGCGAAAATTCACTACGCATAAGTATAAAGACAGCTAATTAGTTCGTACAAAACAGACATCCCCACCGCACATAGACAGAATTAATAGATTAAAATTATTCCAACAATTCGTGGAATACGAGTATGTTCAACATCTGACATCAAATGTGTCCGTCGTTTCATTTGAAATTTAGTCCCTTCAGATTAAAACAGACGAAATACAGTGACAAAGCACAGTGGACTTTTTTTTACTCAAGAATTGCTCGTTTTTTTTTCAAATCAAATGCAAGTAAATTAAAAGTTTGGAAATATTTTAAATCTTCAAATAATTATTATAATTTCAGAATTTGTCACAAAAGTAAATACATTTCGAGATTTGTATATGGTAAACCTATGAAATGCAACCCCGTTAGCTGTGCTGACAAATAATTTTAGTATTTGTTTTGGAGATTCAAGAATTTTTCATACCACACTTGTTCAGAATATAAAATGAACGATTGCATGAATTTGCTCTTGCGGTTCAAGGATTAGACGTTTATAGACATTTAAGATTTTTCTAGTTTAATAATTTAATATATGACATTGTATTGTTTGAGAACGAGATACGGAAGTGACACTTAATAAAATAGTTCCCTTAAAAAACGTCAAAATTCTATTTTCGTTACACAACGGTTTTTTCTTCCAAAAACTTGAAACTCGTATTCATTTGTTGCAGGTACAAAATTTAAGAAACCAAAAATGTTGCTTAAGCTCCAAGGAATCAGAAAAAAATGCTTTGTACCAAATTTGAATGAAATCCGTTAATTCATTTAAGTTTTCGGTTAAGCTTTACATAGATTTACACCTGGACAGACAGGCAAACATACCAACGCAGCACGGTATAACGGACGGTATGACAAAAAGCACTCTTTTTATTCACTGATATGTCTGATTCCATTTTCTGGCGGTAGAAAATAAAAAAAATAGTTTTGGTAAGTTTTTTCGTACAAACTCTCCACTGTGCGATGTTGGGTCTGGCATTTGTATGAATTCAATTCCAATGCAATCAGCGCTCATGGGCTTGTGTCTTTTTCGGCTTCTGCTTTGACGATTTGTTGTTGTGTATTTATCTTGCCCACAACAAAAATTCGCCTCTGAACTTAGCGTCCAAAAATGGCCATAGTAGGTATATGCCAATGGCCATTTAGGTGGGTGAAATGTGTGGGCGGCGGCCGGCGCAAGGATGCGCTAAGTAGATAAAACTTCATTCAACCACATCCTGTTCCTGCATACTCGAAGAGGTAAACGTAACGTATCGTATCGTATACATAATAACATGTGCACGACGGACGAGACGGTTCAATTTATCGGAGAACCATATCGTTCTATGAAGGACAATAAGTGCCCTTCGTTCCATCATTATATCGTTCCCCTCTATCTCTCTCTCTCTCTCTCTCTCTCTTTTTCTCTGATGATATGGTATGATGAGTTTGTTTGTTTTGCTGCATCAGGATGGTTGATGATTTTCATTCATCCTGTTTGCTGTTATTTTAATTGCATTGAAGTGTTGGTAACTCCTTTATATTTCATTCTCAGCGTCAGCAGGTTGTTAAGGCATTTAATGTTCTTATCTGCGATGCTGTCGAAATTTCAAACGTCCTTCAAAAGAGCATCGTTTTTTTTTTTTTGCATGGTTCATTTAAATTTACAAGAAGCACAAGATAAAATGGTCAGTTTAATTAAAAAGGTTTTGGCTTTAGAGGTTTTGATTTAAATATTCAATTTAATGGAATTCTTTTTCTGCGATAAAGGTTTATCGCAATGAATGCCAGGTCCCAGGCAGGTATACATTTTTAACAACTTGTGCGAATAAATTTTTGCATAATTAATTTGTAAAATGTATGGTTTTGGTAGGTATACCTATTTGTATTTGCGGTCACAAAAAACTTGTTGATTTTATGATTTTATAAGCTTCTTAAAGTGCATACCTATCTATTCACCAGTTGAAAGGGCAAATCTTTGAAATTTTGAGAAATTGTTCCAAATAAACATTTTGAAAGAATAGACCTGCAAGCATGACACTACTTTATCGTAAACTGTAAAAAAACTCCTGTACCTGTACCTACTAACCGTCCTGCTTCTCTTTGCTCTTCAAATTTTTGTTGTAGGTACTTATACAGGGTGAATGCATAAGGTGCTTCAAAAACCTTAAGTATGTGGGTTGGTTCAAAACAAAAAAAAGGAATGGTATGGTGGATAGGGGCCAATTTTATGAAAAAAAGAGTCTTAAAATAGAAAAACAAATATTCAAAAACAACTGCGACCCTCACTTTATTCCGTTATAACTTTTCTTAAAGCTAAAATTCCATTTATCAACGTTCGTTTTAAATCAACTTGTTTGACTGAATAATTTTTGTGAAATTAATTTTATTTTTAATCTCATTTTTTCCACAATTTCACTATATTAAGTACTACCTCCGTTTTTAATATTCAATGTCCCTATCAATTCAAGGTCAAGCACTGAAAACTTTTTCTTTCTTTTATATTCTTTTTAAATTAAATTGTTTTAGGGAACAATTTTTGAAAAATTCATTTTCAAACTCTGTTTTCAAAAAAAAAAAAAAAATGAAAAAAATAGTTTCAAACTAATTTCTTCAAAAATGTACTCTACGTCGTTAATTACTATTTTTGTTTTTAAAATTCAATGCTCTTATATATGTTTAGCCAAAAACAGAAAACCGGATGCTTAAATGTCTTGTAGTTTTTGAGAAAATTGAAAATAACTAAATTTAGCAACTTAAGCAACGAAAAGGGAATTTTATTTCGGTTATTTACAATTTTCTACAGAACTAAAAGAGGTTTTGGCGTTCGAAAAAAAAAAAAAACTAATACGAGCATTTAATATTAAAAACAAAAATACTACTTTATAACGCGAAATTTCGAAAAAAAATTTAAATTTGTTTTCTTCAAAATTTTGAGATTGAAAATAATTTTTTTCAAAAACTGTTGACTAAAACAACATTTATTAAAAATAAAATAAAAGAAAAGTTTTCAAAGTTTACAAAAAAGTTAGCATGCCATTGTAAGCATTACCGTTGTTTTTTAATATTTATCCCGGATAAACGGGAGGAAAAGACCCCCTTCTTATGAGATTTTTGTCATGTATCGACCCATTCTACACGCTCTAGCTTACGATAAATACCTATTTTATGCGAATAACCCTGTAACATTTGTTGCTGTATATTTTTGTTCATCTAAACAAAATTCTTTCCCCCCCCCCTCCCAGGACAAAATCCCAGTTACGCCACTGGCAAGACTGTATTGGAAGTCTTATTCTTTTTCTGCAGGTAGGTACAAACATTTATGTAGTTATTAGGTCAAATATTTAATTTGACAATTCATTTCATTTTATTTAATTGATTTACTTGAGTTAAGCTTACACATTAAGATAGAGAATCTTCGTAATTTGTAATGTTGGCTATTGGCTTTTATGTGAAGTCTTGCCTTATTAAAACAAAAAACCGTGATAATACCGTCTGCCAGCGCATCGTCTAGACAACCACCAAAAATTGAAACTTATAGACTTCCCTCACCGCACCTGCAACCCAATGGATTTACGGATTTTCTTTATTTGTTAGTACAGATAAAAGGGATTTTCGGAGGTGAATTTTTAAGCTGACCTTTTACAGATTGTACGACATTCATTATAATGCAAGATATTTTTCTGGTGCACTCATCATTCTTATAACATTTTATATTGATGCCGAGATAATTGAGCTTCAACTGTAACCCGACTTACTATATTTTTTTTGCTTGTTTAAGGGTTATTGTGGTTATCGCCTTTAGCACTTCTGAAGGATTTACTTGTCCCACTGGGCTGTGCGTCTGTGTGTCTGTGTGTCTGTGTGTCTGTGTGTCTGTGTGTCTGTGTGTCTGTGTGTCTGTGTGTCTGTGTGTCTGTGTGTCTGTGCGTCTGTGCTTCCACTGTTATTTGAGCTAGAGCCTAAACGAGTGGACCGATTTGCTTCAAATTTGGTACAGAGCATTTATTTGTGATTTAATAAAAGGAACATTCGAGTTTTTGTTGTTTAAGCTCATCTAGAACTAGTAGCTGCAATATAACAGTTTTGTTTTTTCATATTTTCTCGGAAACGGCTACCGATTCCAATAAAATCTGCAAACTGGTGCTTCTCCATTGTTTAAACAATATTGCATTTAAAAATTTTTAAAAACATTTTCTTATACAATAATATCATTTTTTTAAGTAATATGTATATATATATCATAACATCATGAATCTTCATTGTGTGGCTACTGGCTACATCCAGTTTTTCCACAAGAACAACGCACAAATGTTCCAGTCGGGCATATTATTCTTAACATCAAACAAATTCCCATAATCTGGAGCATCATGTAAAAGTGTAAGAATTAATGTGTTTTAATTGAAATTGGTTTTCAAATGTTGTGTCTAGACAAATAATTAAATACACACTTCACAAATTTAATGTGAAAGGAGCTATCTTTTTGAATAATTAAAAGAAATCTACACATGTACTTATTTGCGAAAGCTCATTGAATTTGTTTAAGTAGATTGGACCCAAATCAATGGAAGCAATTAAAGATACATACTAGGTTTAGACAGTTAAACACAATTTAAGTTGAAAGGGGTGTCTTTTCTATATAATAACATATACTATACTCGAAGTAAAGGACCAAACCTTTCAATTTTAAAATTCTTTATATATTTTCTTGTTGGTTGAAGACACATTTTTATTCATGGGCTTTAATTTGGTATAACTAAGTACTTCTACTTTTAATTTTGATACAACCAATAGTTTTTAAGATACTAAAGGGTGTTTTTTTTTTAGACGTGTGGTTTTCAATCTGCCAATAATTTTTTCGGAGTTGGTCTTTTTGAAAGCTGTCACTTGATTTTTGTTCAATTTGGTTTGCCATTTCATAATAAATAGACTAACTTCTGAACAACGTTTGCAAATTGTGCAAATTTATTAAAAAAATAATGGTTCGGATCGCGAGACCCATCACGCTCTGCGTCAAATATTCGGTCGACATAATCGCAAAATCGCATAAATTCGAACAACCATGGATCAGTTTCACACCACATTTACTCTAGTAAATAATGCGTATCCTCAGAGACGCCAGCGCACCGAAGACGCTATTGCTGCTGTGGAGCAGAGTATCGAAGAAGATCCGAATGAGTCTATCCGCCATCGCGCACAACAATTGGAGCTGTCGAAAATAATTGGGCTCTCTGCTGGAATTTCTTCGAGCCATCCGCGGTGGCCACTTGCCCGAAATCATTTTTAAAACATAATGGCAAACTCTTATCCTTATAATAAAGCTAAATTCTTTGCCATAACATTAAATTATATGCGATTATTTCTTCTTGAAAACTACACTTCTAAAAAAAACACCCTTTAGAACACAAATTCGTTTCCCGTTTTTTATCATATTATTTTAATTTGAACTTAGGCTTTTTTTTAAGGTTTTTAAACTTAAATATTGTCTTGCCATCTTGCTTAATCCTCATTATTTTATACATGCACTCAAGACTTATTAGCTCTTAACAGTTAAATATGGATCTTCTGCGTTCAGCGTTACTTGGTGAACCAAAATTTCACACTAAGAATCCGAATAATTATTATCCATCATCCCTTAAAACGTAAGGTTTTAAAACCGGGCCCTTAAATATATAAAAAGAAAAAAACTGCTAAGAATGTATCGCAAAAAATGTGTGTTTTTAAAAAAATTCAAAAAATATAAAAATAAAACACCATCAATATAATTATCTTGTGGCGATTTCCATAGGTCGCTGGTTCAAATCCGGTTCGAAAGACCAGGGACTTGTGTTTTGAACATTGGAACAATACGTTCTTGTCTCAAATTTGGCGGCGAGAAATTGCCTAATCCAAAACAGTGTGCTACGCTTTTATACCGATAGCGTGGTACGCTTTAATTACCATTAGTAATAGATAAACAATACAGTACTATATGGCAAGTTATGGATTCGTGCAAAAAATCGAACTCGAGATTTTGATCAAACTTGACATCACTATGATAGGGAAGACGAAAAAAGTTGGTCTCGCGAAAACGTCCATCTCTCTGTCTGTTCGGTTACAGCCTAAACGAATGGGTCGATTTTCTTTAAACTTGGTATCACGCGTTTTTTTGATTTTCCCTCGACAGGTTTTTTTTCACTTTTTTTAGGATCAAATATATCGGAACCTGTCATTCAAATTTTTTTGGCCAAAATGGAAAATCTTATTTTTCTCAAAATCGACTCCACAGATTTAAAAAAAAAAATCTATAAATTCAAATGGTTATAAGCTGGCGTTTAATAAAAAATTGTTCAGAAAGATGGTTACCTCAAAAAGAACCATTTTTTTATTTTCGCTTTTCTCGAGAATGATTCAAATGATTTTGATCAATTTTTTTATAACCAGTGATGATTAATTCAGTTTAAATAATATTGTGTGTCAAAATTTTGAAAAAGATATGAAAAACTCTTGGCTTGGTGGATTTTTATTAAATTTGATAAAAAGCATAGCTAATTTATTTCAGACTTTGAACCCCAGTGTGATCGCACATAAGAGCAACTCCTTGCGATCTAGTCATTGTATGTTAAACTCCCTGTATATTAACCGAATGTGTGCATAGCTTAGGCAATTTGGCTGCTTCTGCACTCTAGAAGTATTAATTTTGACGGATACCTTTATCCCGAAAATACAAACAAGTTTCGCTTTTTGGCAACAAAGCAATTCATATCACTCATTTGCAATGCTCTCAGCTGTCAGAGTACAATTGGTGCACATGTACATGATACATAGCTTCCGGCGGAACAGGAAAATTTCCTCCTATTCATCGATTTCTCTTTCAGTTTACTAACTACTATCGTCCTATTCAGAAAATTAAAAAAAAAAAAAAAAATCTCCTTTGTTGTCGTCGCGTTAGTCGATGCAATTCTTCATCTTTTCTCAAAGGACTTGCGTTGCGTTTACAGTTTAGACGTCAGTGTATAATCGAAAAACTTAAACAGAGAGATGCAGACGACAAATGTGATGACGACTATTACAGCAGTAAGTGCTGTATAGCAATACAACCAGTATAGCTAGCTTTTATATAAGCTTTCATAAGTCTGTAATATCATACACATTTATACACAGTTATTGTTTGTATATCAAAGTTCAGCGTTCTTGTTGTGATTTTTCTTAACGTTGCCTTGGAGACAGCTTTATAACGTGTGCACTTGAAGACTACTTTGAGGGTTCTTTTGTGTACCAATACAATTGCAGTGAAATTGGCCAAATAATAACTATTGCATTTGGCTATACGTTACGTATATGAAGGTATGGTTGGTTATGCCATTGCAGGTTTTTGTTCTTTCGTGTCGTTCTATGGATAAAAAACAATAAAATTAAGATAAGTAGCTACAGAGGTACGAGTTGTTGTGGGCTTTGAAAATATGAGTACACCTCTTAAAAGCATTCATGGAATAAATCGTTTCAATTTTTCAGTTGGGAAATTTTGATAAACCGAAATTCAGAGATTGAATGCAAAACAAACATTTTTCAAAGACAAAAAAAAAAACAGGGGCGCATAATTTTAGACGATTTAGTACGATGTTAAAGAATTTTTAGTGTGATGCTAGATTAAAAAGAAGAACTTAAGCATTGTAGGTACTATCTATTTTTTAAACATTTAACTAAAGTTTGAGCCACTAAAATGCCTATCATGTATTTTTTGTATCATACTATGTAACTCCATACAAATTATGTCACTTTGCCAATTACAAATGTAAACATGTATGTTTGCTTATACTTTTTTGAAAGAAATTTCACTGTTATACGTTTTCTTCTATAAATTCAATAATGTCCTTCGAGGTTTCAAGTTGTCTTAAAACTCAACATGTCACGTAATTCCACTAGTCGTTAAGGCCAAGCTCAGCAGTGGATAACAGCTGACAGCAGGTTCAAAGACTCAGGGTCAAACAATTAGTATCTTTTTGAACTTCGAATGATCCAAAACACAAAACGATATCCGTAAAATGATACCCAATTGGGCAATCGAAGTGAACAAGACAGTTTAAATGCATTGAGTTCAACCGTTCAACGGGTGACGTTTTTATCCGGTAGATATTGGATGGAAGTACAAAATCCATTCCCCTGGGAAGTTGGTTCAATTGGATGAATTAGTCTCAAAATCTTACTTCTTCATATGGTAGACTCAGCTATTTTGTACTTGCTTTACGAGATCTTGTAGGATTCGGGTCTCCCAAAGCTATAAGAGACTTTGGTTGGTCGTATAGACATCCTTACAATTGATCGTTTTTGTCTAATTAGGTTGAATGTTTGAGAAGATCCACCAGTTCCACCACCATATCAGCTTGTTGCGTTTGCAGATTTTCGCTGAAAATGAAGACTTGAAACTAAACATCACTGTTTTAAGCTGTTTTACCTGAGTTAAATTCCCAAACTTGGTTTAATATTCGTGTTTTACCGAAAATATTTAAATTATACCAAGATGATCAATTTCTCATTAGCACACGGGTGAATTCTGTATCATTTTGAGTCTTAAGCATGCATTGCATATAGAAAGTTTTTTTTTTTTACGAAAACCATTTTTGAGATATTAGTTCAAACGTGTTTTTCCAGTTGATGGATGCAGCGAAACACTATAGCTGCGGCATTTTTTTTTTATTTATTTTGAAAATTCGTGGATCTCACCTTCAAATCATAAAATTTCACCGGCATTTGGAATTGCATGAACAAATGTATGCCCACTGAAATACTATATTTGAACTTTGTATAATGGTATGCGAAATACTGGCATACATCTATAAAGACCGTCTTTTGAAGCTCAATTCGCACTTTCGGTGATGCAATGACTTAAGTGCGAATTTTAAATTTTCTGAGTTAAGTATGCCACAATTCTATAAAAAAAAAGTATTTCTTTCCAATAAAAGAAAGACCCAATTGAAAATATTCTATTTGTCTCCAGGAGGCAGATATATGTCTTTGTACCGTTGCACCGTTTTCAAATTAATGTTTCGGGAATACATAGCCTTATCTGTCAGTTGTGTTACAAATTTCCAAGGAAAACTTCTTCTATTGGTATAAGTCAACGACATAACGCTTTTTATTTGATTTGTTCTCAATTTTCGATTGTACAAAGACCTAAGTGCTCGATAGGGTAACCCAGCGCTCTTCAGAGACAACGCAATTGCAAAATTTAAATTTAAAGCCCGCATAATTATCTAAAGTACCATTGGCACCAAAGAAAAAAGCTGATATATTAAGCCTGATGCTTAAAAATAATATATTATTCCAAGCTGGTATGAGCCTTTTTTTAATAGCATTTTTTAAGACTCTTTAATTGAAAATGACTGTTACCTTTACCTAAACTTACATTTTTATTAGTATTACTTGTAGCACAAGAAAATAACTGAACTACCAAAAACTATGTTTAATTCTCTTTTTGAAAATAGTTTGTTTCATAAAAAAAAAAATATTTTCTTATGTTTTTTTTAATAAAAAAGATTTTCAAAATGTGAAATTGCGATTTCTGAAGAATCTACATTTTTGTTCTTATGTCGTTGTATCGCCGGAGGTGCGAATTGGAGATGAATCATTGTTGAGGTTTGAGGTCTTCTAGGACAACTATAGCCGCAGCAGTGGTAGTCTTGACAACTATATATAACTACATCTTGTGATCTAATGTTTACCTCTAGGTAAGCCATTAAACACCACATTAGTGTTTGCCAAGTTGGTGCTCAGATATATACCACGATGAAATTCACGTTGAGGCAAAATCATTTGGTAACGCGATTATTCTGCATTCTTGAGAAGTAGAATAAATTTGTTATCCATGGTTTATTTAACGTCTGCTCCTGTATATTGCACACAAAATGTTGCAGTCACATTGATATAAATATCACATATTATTGGCAAAAACGAGATCATGGTGTTTCGAAAGGATGAAGACACCTCTTTTGCGTCACCTTGAAAGAAATTTAAAAATATAAATTTCATGATTCTAAAATAATAACTTAATAGTCTGGTCTGTTACCGATCTTCAACCTCTGCCCCTTTGATACGTACTACGAATTGTAGTCTATCGAAACAAAGTATGGAGAAAAATGGAGGCGGAACAAGACAGCATACTTAAAGGCGCTTAGAAAAATGCTGATGCTCCAAATGCATTTGATAAACAATAACATCCCATTTTCGATATTTGACGTCAGTGGTCTCAGGCGGCGGAATGTGTAGTGCATACGGCTTCTAAGACTGAGCAAATCTGATATCGTGGGTTCAATCTCTATGATGGGCATGTAGAAAGTTTTTCATAATAAAATTATTTTAATCTCAGCACCACTAATAAGAGGAGACTGATGATAGGTGGCTTATTGGCACCCGTTGAAACAGCTGTATCTCTAGCCAAAATAAACGAATTATAAATTAATTCGTAAATAATTGGTGGTAGCACCTTTAAGTTGTTGTTGTTGTTCTTCAAAAATTCAATGAAATTGACGGAATAAAGAATGGTCAAGTCTAATAAACTGACATTCTAGTATGAATAGTACAATAAATAATAATAAATTTCATGATTCTAAAATTATTTATGGATTATTTAAGATTTAAAGATGACATCTTGAAGGCTATGGGATCTTAGCACCCTGTGATATTTGCAAAAAAAGTATGCAATCTTAAAGGTCTGAAATTGCTTAAAAAAGGAGAGAAAATTTTCAATCATTTGGTTTAAGTTTTTCAAGGTAATCGGTTATGATCTTTATAGAACCTTATTCATGGGATATCCAAAAATAAAACATCTGAAAGGTTTTAGTGATATTATTAAAGGTCAACCATAGTTTTTGTATGAATTATTTAAAGATCTCTACTACCTTAAAGAAAATTTAAAAATTCGGCAAAAAAAAAATATTTAGCTGACCAATTTGATGGTTATTTTTTTACGAATATCGCAGAAATAAGGCGCTTCAAATTTTTACAACGAAAAACAAATTTAATTAATAGAAGACTGACTAACTACTGAAACAAGTTGACTTTTTATGATTTTGTATCGACCTTTCAGATGGTATATTTTTTTCAACTATCCCACAAGTGAGATGAACAAAATTTCTATGACTAAATTCACAAAAAAAAAAACTCATAGTAGATCAATTTCTGAATCAAGTTGACAAATTGTTATACAAATTACATGACCATTTACATGACATACTTTTTTTTTGCCACATATACATATGGGGCGCTAAAATCACGCAGTCGAATAAGAAGTTTTTATTTTATTCGTCATTTATTTATTTGCTTCCATCTTGATTGTAAATTGTATTTACAATCATCAGGGCAAGTTTCATAGTCATTTTAGTGGGCAATGTGGAAGATTAAGGCGCAATATCACAGCCCAAGTAACATCGTTGGAGCTATTTGAAGCAAAACTGTTTTTCTACAGCTCCAAGATAGTGAAATCGAAAGCTATTGCTCTGTAAAAGATTATTTCACAGCTCTCTACATTGAATTTGAAAATAATGTTCTATAATTGAAGTTTTAGAACACTTTCAGCTATATAAACTGTACGACGCTTACAGATTTATAAATATGCTCCTTAAGGCAGTTTATACGATCTTGAAACGAGCAAACTCTCAATATCAGCATACTTAGGGACATTGTAGAGCTGCTAACAACACATGCGCAAAATACTAACGCATGTTCTTTCGAAATGTCAAAAAAAGCACTAACAGAGCTACAATAAAGCACATATAGAGCCGAATAAATACTAATCCTCTTTTAAACCACTTATATTAAAGAGTGTTACAAACTAGAATACAAACAATAATTATTTCAACGGGAAAACTTAAAATAAATGAAAATTAATTAATTCCTTTATCTTTGTTAACTTGAGATTCGAATATGACACGGAATTCACAATTTTTTTATTAAAATAAATTAACTGTGCTGTTTCCTAAAAAAATTAAATCTACGACTGAGTCGCACAAGTACTTTCTCCTGTAATTAAGACGCTTATTAAACTTTATACACTTCAATGGGAAGTACTCTTTGAATTAAAAGATATTTCTATAATTTAGATTTATGTATTTACTTAACATTCTCTAACTTTCAATTTCCAAAACACCCTATTTTCTACAAAGGCCTGAACGAAAAACTGTCTCATTGCTGCAAATAGCTCTACAATAATAGAACACAACTTTCAAAGCGATATTGCAGCTCCATTGAAGAGAAATTCCGTCCATTTTAAAAAACATGGCGACATAAATGAAAATTATTTGATTTATTTGTTTTCATTCAATTTAATACATTTAAAATCTTCGCTTTCAGTATAAAACACAATATCTATTGCAATGTAAAAAAAATATTTCATTTCGTGCTTCGATAAATTTATTAAACAAATTTTTACATTTTTCAACTTAATTTTTTTTTCACATTTCACAGCGTAATATATAAAATTTCGAAGGCGCGTTATAATTTTGCAAAGTACCTCCAAAACATTTATGAAAAACTAAGCGCGCACTTAAAACTCACTTGCAATAAACCGAAATATATTAATTAGATACATCATTTTCTCAATAGGAATAAATATTAACTAGCTTGTTGACTTCACAATAAATTAAGTTTACGCTTCCTACCATTACAAACATACAACTATTATATTTATTTAGCATTTGAATTTCACAAACTAATACAAACAAAAAGCTGTCAAAAGTGCTCCTTTTAGGATTTCATATGAATATAATACTAAAGAGCGTCAAAGCCACCATAGTCACTGATAACAAGCTGATTACGAGCCAAAATGTGCTCTCAAACTCAATGATTTAGCTCTGAGCAAGCCCTACAATTGCTCTAAGGGTGCATCTAGAGCTATTTCTTAAATAAACGAGCTTTCAGATTTGCTCTGGAAGCGCTGTTAGAGCATTTAAACAGCTAAAATTGTTTCTTGGGAGTGCACACTTAATTGAATAAATGGCACTTAAGTCAACGCGATGTTGGTGACTTAAGAAGTTCCACTTACGCTAGCTAAGAAACTTAGCCTAAAGTCCTAATATTTGAAACTTTAGTGCCACTTATTCCGGTAAGTGTCGATTGTGAAACTGGCCCTAAGGCTGAAAACTTACTGGAGTTGCGAGCAGAGCGGTGATACGAGAGGTGAGCAGAGCGGCAAAAACAAACAAATGTTTTCTTATGAGAGCTCTCATTCTGGGCGTCTAGTTTTGCTCAACTCTCGCATCACCACTCTGCTCGCAAACCCAGTATGTGCGAAGCCTTAGTCTTTTTAAGACTAGGAGCGGCTTGAATACTTACATAATACAATCATATATCTAACAAAAAAAAAATTGTAAATAAAAAATCCTTCACAATATACATTACGATTAGGTTTATATCATTTATTTTTTAACATGGTCGTCGTTGATTTTGGTTTACCTACTTTGACTTATGTGGACTTCGACCCTTTTCGAAATCCATTTACAAAATAAATGAACTGAAGCTTTCTTTAACTTCTCAACATACTGCATAATAATCATTAGTGTATGTGTGTTGGTATTTGTATGTACCTTTCTTGACCCAAAAGAGGTTCTTAAATCAAAAACTCTCTTTTCAAGATATTCTAAGCACTATACGTATATCATAAAAATGTTAAAGTCATCTCAACCTACTGGATAATAATATTAATTCTCATTTATTTGAGATGAGATAATTTTTTGTGTACCTATACTCTTTCTTCGATTGCTTTTTCCCTTTTTGTTTGTACATATACATACCTATACACCTACATATATACATACATACGTATCACCTTCGAAAATTGCCATTTGACCAAACAAGGGTAGGGTGAAAGTTGGTTGGCAATAAATCAGTCAACACAACAGACACCTCAAGCTTTATATACATACATATGTGTGTACCAGGCAAAGGTGTCCATTTTTATGGCTTACCTATACAATTGCGTAAAATATATGTGTATTTCCGTTGTCTCCTTCGCAGTATCTTCCTTTTGTTTCCGAGAAAAAAATAAAATAATGTCCTTTGCGCTGGTAAGGGGCCTTCGTGGTATACATATAATGGTTTATAGAGCAATCAATCGAAATTCTCTTTCTTTGTTTCTAGTTTATACACTCCGTGTCGTTTCTGTTTGATTAAGAATGCTTTCTTAATGCTGATTAATTTTTGTTTGTTGTTTCTAGCTATAAATGTCTCCAATTTCGAACTTCAAGTTGCAATGTAAATCAAAATAAAAAATTACTAATGCAGTTTTATTTTTGATTTAAAAATGTTTTATTTTAAGTTGACATTTTAAATAATTGGTTCAATATGAATGCTCATTGACTTAACATTAGAAAACATTTATGATTTCAATTTCCAATAAAATCATGTTAAAATGAAATTATTTATATTTAAGTTAACCTTCGCAGTAATGTCAAAATAAAATATTGTTTATAAAGTTACGAGTAATTTTAATATTTAAAGTTTTGGAATTATGACTGCTCAGTTATATAAACTGTTGTTTTGACGTGGGGGTAGTTTTAGTTGAATGGGAATTTTATTTTATTTTAAAGTTAGTAATCTAGTTGCTGTTACAAAAGGATCTACAAGGAATCGGAGCTATTCTAAGGTGAGGGATATTTTAATTCAATTGAAATATTCATAATATTTCAATGTAAATATGTATATCGTTTTGATTTAACAGGAATTCATGATATTTCAATATGAGGATCATTTTGATTTGACAAGAATTAAAGAGTTATACCAATATGATGATCGTGGATTGTTTTAACTTGGAACTATTGTGCACTAGTGTGTATTTTTTGTTGTTGTTATTTTACGTTGTTGTTTTTTTCTGTGTGCAATCAAGTGAATTGGATTGTAGTTAACTGCTAGGAATCGGATGAAGTAAAAACATATTTTATAACCCGAAATCGAAGCATTCAGATAAAATAGGAAAACGAATATGATTGTTGTTGTTTTTCTGAAACAAGAGATTGAACTACTTTTTTTTTGTCGAGCTTTATTGCTCGTAACTTTGTAAAGGTTGACAGTTTTATATCTCTTATCATCCCAGACTATATAATATAGGAATTAAATTGAGTGCTCAGTATTTGCGTTAGGTTTTGTTTATCATGCCTGTACTTAGAATCAATATTTAGTATTTAATGTTTTTGTTATACTTGGGTTGTTTAATTATTATTAGAATCTGATTAGGAAACGCATCTAGTTAAGCTTTGTATGGGTATGTTGATGTTGATGTCGTGTCGTGGGGTGTTGATAGTAGCAATGTATATTGCTATGAAATTAATAATTTTTACTTACTCTATAGGGGAAATATTTAGTTTGCTGTGAAAACGAAATTCGAGGTTGTAATCAAAACTAACACTACGATGATCGAGAAATCAAAAAAGTTGGTTGCGTCCATACTAAATTTGAGTTAGAGTCTAAACCGGGGGCCGATTTAATTGAAATTTGGTGCATACAATTTTTTTGTGATTCCCTAGAGGGAAAATTCGAATTTTTGTTTTAGGTTATCTACAACAGTTTTTTTTTTTTAATTTTCTCGAAAACGGCTCTAACAAATTTGACTTAAATCAAATGATCAAAGTGATTGTAAGAAAACTGCGTTGCAGTTTTTTTTTGGTAAAACTTCACATTCCGGAAATAGCCATTCCGAGTTTTTTTTGAGAAAATTGTCTTATTCTTGGCTTATTCGTATATTTTTTCAATCATTGGATCGGACTTGTTCTTATTTTGCCATTAGGTACTGAAAAATACTTCAGTCAATATTTTATATAAAAAAACAAATTTTAATCTTAACAAAAATTTAACAATTTTCTTTGACTCTGTCGTATAGATCGGGCTAAATTTGAGCGATGGCCTGGGTTAGGTTGACTTTGGGGACAACGGCCCGATCGGAGCTTGCTAATCGCACGATCTCGATGGCTTATTCGCGTAAACTCGGCGAGTGATAGACCCTTCCTCAAGGCGTTCATATGCAGAATGTCTAGTGTGGCGTTCGCTGTGTGGAATGTAGCACAGTTCTGTTGGAACAACATGTCCTCCATATCATCAAATTTGGGCCAAAAAAATTGATTATCATCTTTCGGTAGCACTATTTGTTGATAGTAATAGACAGCGGCGATGTTAAGGGTAGATCATGCGTTTCGTTGACGTACGGTTGTTGGGGCGAGAATCGGTTGACCAAAATTAGGCCACCAAGCGTTGAATAATCGTCTGGGAAAAACAACCATTTAAATCATAAAATCATTTGGAAGTGCAGCTCAATCGTGTAATGTGCCATGGTGATTTGGCATCAGTGACTGCATAACATAAACAACAGATTTGACAGCATTTGAAAGCAACATGGCCGCCATAAACAACTATCAACATAAGCCCGTTCGTATTGGAAAATCTTGGCTGATTTTATTTTGCATTATGGTCATTTCGCAATTTCTTGTTTTGCAATTTTGTCAGTTCACATTTAATAGTTTGACAGGTTTATATTTTGTTTTTTTTTTTTTTTTTAATTGATTTTGATTTTGCATTTCATTATTTTGCATTATATTACTTCGCTTATTATTTTATCACATTTCATTATTTCTCGATCATTATTTAGCTTTTTTAATTGCTTTGCCTTTCGATTTGACGAGTTTGTCAATTGTCAATCATGAGAATATTTAAATTAAATTGATTGAAATTCCATTTAAATTTTGATAAATGTATAGTGCCTAACCCTTTTGAGGCAGAATGATAACTAAAATTATTCTTTTCAGCTTCTCTCTATAAAAAGGATAAAAAATAGACGGAATATGAAATTTCATAATTCTGGTTTAACTGGAAATTTATTTATCAACCAATGATTGTAATTTCTTCCTGGAAATAATCTCGTTCTGCATGACCAATAGGTAATTTCCTGAAACTATAAGACCAAAAAATAACCACATAAAGGACACAATTATCCCTGAAAATAAAATGTTAAATGTACATATTTTTAGGTGTATAAAATTAGCAGGAAACTTTTCATAATTTGGAATAAAAAGTGTTTAGTAATTAGCTGCTATTTAGTTGCTGATTAGTTACTAAAAAAAATCAATCGCACTTTCGGATTCCGAAAAATTGACGTCAAGTTAGCAGGACACCCGATTTCTCGAAATCTAACAGAGCGATTAATTTTTTTAGGAACTATCTTTATACACCTCATATTTTTTTTATCAAAAATATAATAAAATTTCAATTTTGTAATCATTGGAATTTGAAAGGATTTCCAGTTTTGTAAATTTGAATGACTTCAGTTGATCATGAAGTATAGAAAATTTTGTTGGAGCGAAGTAACGAAAGTGGAGATTAAATCATTTTCAATGTTATTTATATTTTATTTTCCAAATAAAAAAAAATCTATTGAATAGTTTTTCTTTGACGTCAGTCGAAACGCATTAAAAAAAATGGAATGAAAGTCAATATAGCTTCGGCTTATGCATATTAAAGTGATTAATGACTACGAAAATGTGTTTTATTCTGTACTCTAAACGATCCCATTTGAATAGACTGTATTTTTTATTTGACTATGAAGTGTGTTGTTGGTCAATATACTGATACTAGGTTTATAATATCCTAAAAAACAGCTAAATATTGAAAAATGCACAACTTTGTGGCACAAACTTGGTTCTGAGATTTTAGAACTCTTTATGTAGTATTTTCTCAAAAATGTTATGCCATCTAAAAGGTCAGTTTAATTTATGGTCATATTCAAATAGATTGTAATCTTGAAAAAATCTGTAAAAAATCATTAAAAAACATATTGCTGACCAATTACTCCAACTAATTGAACTTTTGTGAACTTTTTGAAAAAAAAAAATTTGAAAATATTTAAAAAAAAACATACATATCTGACCGCAATTTCTAAAACAAGTTGATTATTTTTGAATAATTACTGACCTTTTCGATGGCAATTTTTTTTTGCAAACATCCCACATATGTACATAATTATGGGCTGTTAAGATAGCGAAGCCTCAAACTTTTGCTCTTCTGTTGAATCTAAGGCCCCGTGATCCAGCTAATATTCACACAAAGATTTTCTTTATTTTCGTTTTTTTTTGTATACTGTTTCTAATATTATTAAATCAAAAAGGTAGGTTGAATAAACAATAGCTAAAATAGTTTTTACGTTGTTTGTTTTTTTGTCAAAGTTTGTCATGTAGTTGTTAATAATTTTGTTTTCAAAATAGCTTTTTACGGCCTTAAGCCCATAAAAATTGGCGTTTCGTTTCGGCGATCTCACTTGGAATCATCAGTTGACTACTGAAGGTCTTGTCAATCATCAACATCATCATCGGCTCGACAACCGGGGTTCGGTCCTGGCCTCCTTCAACAAGTCTCTCCACCCATCCCGGTCTCGAGCCGCCGCCATCCAGTTGCGCACCCCAAGGTTCCGGGCGTCCTGGTCTACGCCATCTCTCCAGCGCAAGCATGGTCTACCACGCTGTCGTCTACCATAGAATGTACCACAAAGAACTTTCCGAGCAGGTTCCTCTTCGCTCATGCGAGCTAGGTGCCCTGCCCACCGAAGTCTACCGAGCTTAATTTTTGTCACGATATCTGCTTCAAGGTAGATTGCGTGCAATTCATGATTGCACCGTCGCCGGAATCGTCCTTCCTCACATATGGGGCCAACAATTCTCCTTAAGACTTTTCTCTCGAACGCGGCAAAGAGGTCGGAGTGCCTTTTGCTAAGCACCCAAGTCTCGGATCCATATGTGATTACTGGCAAGACCATGGTCCTGTACAGCAGCAGTTTTGAAGTTATGGTGAGATTTCTCGATTTGAAGAGCTTTGACAGACTATAGTAGGCTCTGTTGGATTTGAGAAGCCGCCCGCGTATTTCTTCTTCTATATTGTTATCGGCTGCTACTATTGACCCAAGGTATTTCAAGGACTGCACCACTTGAAATTCGTGCTCCGCTACCTTGATTGTTTGACCAACTGTTCCTCTCGACACCATTCGACGCCACCATGTACTTTGTTTTACCTTCACTAATGTGCACCCCAGATTTTGTGCCGCCTGCTCGATCTGGATGAAGGAATCATGTACAGCTTGCTCGGTTCTTCCGATTATGTCGATGTCGTCTGCGTAAGCCAGTATCTGGCTGGACCTGTTGACGATGTTCCCTCTTGTTGCCGTGCCAGAGTCACGGATTGCTTTCTCCAACGCCAGGTTGAAGAGGAGGCAGGCCAAACCATCCCCTTGTCGGAGTCCATTAAAGATGTTGATTGGTGTGGATAGCAATCCGGCTATTTTTACTTGGCTTGTTACGTTGGTCATGGTCAACCTACATAGTCGTGTCAATTTATTTGGGATGCCAAATTCTCTCATGGCTTTGTCAGTCTCAATTTTGGTAGATTTTTGTTTAAATTCTTTACCAAAACTAGGCCAATTAACCACCTTATACGAATAAGAAGTAAAATTTCAATAAGACAATATTTAAAAGGAAAAAGTAATGAAATTTAAGTCGAATAAGGAGTGAGCAGACTAAAATAGAGCAGGTGAGGTATATTTAAAAAATACAGCACAAAAAGGGCACAAATGGCTTCTAGGAAAAAATAACTCTATAGAAGAGATAAATCGATGGTAAGTTTATGAAAATAAGATAAAAGCTGTATTTTATTCAAGTATATTAGGGAAAAACTAATGATAGCATTAGAGAGCCTATATAATTCCAGTGTCCTAATTATTATTATGTATTTATATCCGAAAATAAAATTCATAATATAATTGTCAGAAAAAAAAAACATTTTTTAGCTTAAGGACATCGGTAATGCCTATTTAGGCTTATGCAAAAAATCTGAAGTCAAAAGTCTTCAAAAGACACACTTTTCAAAAAAAAAATCAGGATCTCATTTTATCATTTTTTTATTTGATATTTACAACACAAGCACACATTTCATCCTTATGTGTCCTCTAGCTAGTAAAGAAAATCATTTCATGTACCAACGATATAATACTTCAGAACATCAGGAGACGCTCCATCTTCAAATACAAACAAACAAGCAAAAAACCTTCATGTAATCAGATATGGCAAAGTTTTCTCATTAAGTTCTCTCTTTAGTAAAGAAATTACTCCGCCCACCAACCAACACAAACCTTAAAGTCCAAGCCTTTTGATCCAAAATAGTTGCTCCATCGCATCGTCTCTGTTCTTGCAACTCTTTCGCAGTAGCAGTTTTCCCAACTAACTCTATAATTTTTTTCTTAATTCAGGACGATCATCATCATCGTCATCAGTTCGAGGGTAGGTAAGTATATCAAAAGTCAGATGATGGAGAAAGTTTTTTCCTAGCAGCTATAATACAGAGCAGCACGCAAGGACAAAAACTATTCATACATTTGATGGCGGCGGCCGGCGGTGGCAGCAACGTCAACGACTAAAAGAAAAATGTCATTTCTATCCGTTTTGCTCTATTTGATCTTATAAGACGGAGTTATAGTATTTCTTTTTTCATTTTTTGTATACAAATGCATTTTCGTATAGGATAACTTTCATTTGTCATTTTTTTTATTTTTTTTGTTAGCTTAGCTTGGCTTGGGAGAAACGAAAATTTATTCATTTTTCATCGAAGTGTCCTGCAAGGAGTGAATCAATAAGTTCATGTAGGAAATACAGCTGGTGCCATGACCAAGCAACAGAAAATGATTGACGCAAGGAAGCAAATTGTTTTCAAAAAGAAATGCAGGTAGGTAGGTTCGTTAAAACTTTTCACCTATAAAATAGGACCACAACACAAATGAACAAAAAAAAAAAATATGTGGCCAATTGAAAATAGTTAGGTATTTGAAATAAAATGAACAATTGAGTAGCATGAAGTTGGAATTGAATATTGATAGCAACAATTTTGGTTTGGGTATTTCTCTTAACGAACACATAACCAAACATTTTTTTTTTAAATGAAAAATACTTCCATTATGAAACTTTAATAAATAATATAAAAATGCATCTTCATTCAATTTAAGAAAATTTTTAAAAAAGTTTAATGAGACTAATAAATACGATTCTAGTTAAAGAAATAACATTTTAATCAAAAATCTTAAATGCTAAAATTATTCAATAGCTTTTTTACTATATATCCTTATACCTATTATTGGAACAATACTACCTTACTCTTTATGTCTAAAACTCACTTAAACTTCGACCCTTGGGAATCAAAGGTTAAACAAAGCTTATACAAATCACTTTCAATACCACACACAATAGATACCCAAGATAAGAAACAAAATTTACCCTCTTATAAAGTCAATCAATCACTTTTTCGATCCCATCAGGTAAATTCAATTCAGCCCTCCCCACCTTCGATGTTCTCCTTCTCTTTTTTTTGTGTGTGTAAACACAAAAAGGATTCTTGACTTTCTTTAAAAACGAAAATGTTTACCTCTTTTTTTTTGAAAAACCGTAGTGTGAAGGTGTAGATGTCATTAGGGGCACGTGTTATAAGGGGCATATACATATATTGTATTGAGACATTCAATGATGCTTATACAACAACACCTTACCCTCTATATTTACTTTAATCTTTTTAGAGACTCATGGGAATATTCCACACATTTGAGCCTAAACGGTAGGCAAATGATATTATTTTGGAAATTCTTATTTTCCTCTGGATGAATATTATGTATACCTATCCTTTTAGTTTGAAAAGGTATAGATGTTTGGAAAGCATATAGTAAATTACTTTTTATCTTATTTTGAAAATAAGTGTTAATCGTACTTTTGTCGGGGCTAGAAATCTACTTACAAGGTAGATCATTCGCATTTTATGAGAGAATAGAAAATGTTTTTGGTAATAGCTTTTTAAGTGGGAATGATTGTTATGAATTTTCATTTTAGGGCTTTCAAATTGCAAGAGGTTATGGTTTTAGAGTAAAATTATTGGAAAATCATGTAAAAGATATCAAGGGTCTGCTTCTTAGAAGGTCCATGAATGACGAATCAATTTAAAATTTTTTAAATGAAATACTCAAAACATACTAGTCGCTTATTATTAGTAACTGATATGATATTTGAGAGGTTTATCAATAGGAAATCTTGAATTTATTAGGTACTTAGATTCATTTATTTAAAAAAAAAAAAAAAAAAAATAGTCCTGGCATTCAAAAGATACACCATTACACCTCTACTTTATTGCCGAAAATTGATTGAAAAATCATCATGAGTGCCATGATTAATTTTGTAGTGAAGAGTGAACATTTACTTTTAACTTAAAATTAGTTCAAAGAAAAATGTAAATTTAAATTAATAGACAATATTCTGCAATCTGGATTTTCATCCCCATTGCATAGGTTTGAGTAGAAACATTAAACCACATATTCCGGAAATTGTTGTGAAGTTCTGTTTCTTCTGTGATGAGTGTAAGTGTCTTTGTCGCCTGCTCATATATTGCGGGCAATTAAGTGCAATAACGACCAGCTTAGATTGATTACTGTCTCTTTATCTGAACTGAAGTTAGAAGTTCGCCACAACAATCTCAGATGTATCACAACATTTAATAATAATCTTGATCCAATTAATGCTTCCTTGGACAAGTTAGAAAATAAAATTATTAACTTAAAACCACGCCAAGACCACACGTCTGTTCATTCGGATTTCAATAAAGAGCTTAACAAAATGTTTGATTTGCTCTTACAGATCGATTCGAAACTCGAACCCCCACATCAAATACCCAACCAAAATAAAAACAATTTGGATAACTTGAAATCATACCTAGCCCAAGGCTCGATGGCGGTTAATTCCATATCCAGAGATATGGTCAAATTTGACCAACGTATGGACGAAATACTCAACGGAATGGAATACATAAAAAAACAATCGGATGGATCAAAGGAGTCGATTAATGTTGTTGCGGATGAAATACGTTATCTCTACAGCAAAATCGATAGTAATGTTAGAACGTCCAAAAACAAATCTATTCTCGATGCGATACTTGCCATCAATAATGAACCCACTTTAGCTCCTGATTTAAATGTTCCCAAAACAATCTTGCTCTCAACCCCTGAACCGATGTTTATTGATAATATTCCTTCCACTCAATCATCTTAATCTTCGATCAACGCCTCGGTCCCTCCAGTCTCATCCATTTTAACTACAACGACTTCTTCACCACCCAGATCTTCTTCTTCAACTGATGCTCTTACTGCTTCTGTGATCATATCCGCTTCAACAGCTTATCCTGCCTCAACAACGCAACCTGCTTCTGCGTCATCCTTATCATCATCTCGTGAACTTCATGCTACCCTAGCCAGTTCGAATGGTTTTCCTAAACCAAAAATAGCTCCTGTTTCATCAGCTACAGCTTTTTCTTCCAGCTTTCCTGGACCACCTACCGACAGAGCAACAGTTAAGTATCTCATCAAAGGCTTACCCAAAAGTACTGATGTACATTGGCTCTCTAACTGGTTCGCTTTTCATTACAAAATCAATAATGCGCGTTTTTAAAGGATTTTCCAATCGGACCGTTATAATAATTCTACGTTTATCGCATACATGCCAATAAAATATGACTGGATGTTCTTCTACCCTGGATCTGATGTTACTGCATATGATGGTGTAGAGTTTCGCCGCTTCAAAAATACTGCTCCTGCTCAGAAGTCAAAAATATCCTTTAACCGTCACCATAGACCTGACCCCAACTGGCAGCTTAAATTTGGTAGATATCCCAACTTTAACAATATTCATCCTCTTCGTTCCTATAACACTTTTGATGCTACCCATAACTTCTGGCCTCCTTCTAACTACTCCTGCTCGAAAAACTGCTCCTATTTCCTCAACTAAAATAAACTCGCAATCCTTCCAGGCTCCACAAGTGTCCTTAGGACATACTAATAGACGTGTTTCATGTCCAATAAGAGGTGTTATTTTGATATTCAAAGAAAAATGGCATTTTTTGAGATAAATGATCGGATGTTTATTTCATTATAAAGAGGAAGGTATGCCGTTAATAATGGAAGACAACATCGGCCAAATGGCCGCCACGACCACGCTTACAGGACCATATCCTTTTCATGAAATTTTCCATAACCAAATCGCAAAGTGGCTGCCCTATGTCCTCGATAGCCTCACCAATTCCATCTTTGAGGTCTTGAATCGACGCTGGGCTGTTGGCGTAGACCTTATCTTTCACGTGGCCTCAAAGGAAGAAGTCGCAAGGTGTTAAATCACAAGATCTCGGTGGCCAATTGTGATCACCTCTTCGAGAGATAACACGGTCCGGAAACTTTTCCCGTAAAAAATCGATGGTTTCATTGCTTGTGTGGCACGTAGCGCCGTCTTGTTGAAAGTAAACGTTGTCCAGATCAATACCATCCAATTCCGGCCATAAAAAATCATTAATCATCTCTCGATAGCGCAATCCATTGACCGTAACTGTTGCTCCAGCCTCATTTTCGAAAAAGTAGGGTCCAATGACCCCGCCGGACCATAAACCGCACCAAACAGTCACACGTTGAGGATGGAGAGGCTTTTCAACAATAACTCTTGGGTTTTCCGAGCCCCAGATGCGACAGTTTTGCTTGTTGACGTAGCCTCCGAGGTGGAAATGGGCCTCATCAGTCAAGATGATTTTTCGATGAAATTCCGGATCATTTTCATGCATTTAAAGGACCCAATCAGCAAAGACACGACGTTGTTGATGATCAGCCGGCTTGAGTTCTTGTGTTAACTGAACTTTATAAGCCTTAAGACCCAAGTCTTGATGCAAAATACGGTGTAATGACGTTTGTGGAATGCCTAATTCCAAAGAACGACGAGGAATGGACAAACCTGGGTTTTCTTCAACACTTTGGGCTACAACAGCAATATTCTCAGTTGTTCTTGAGCGACGTGCACGGGTTTTATTCTTCACATCACTAACTTGTCCCAACAGCTCGAATTTGTCCACCAATTTCTGTATTGCGGTCCGACAAGGTGCTTCACGACGACCCAAAAATGTTTTAGTTTTACGAACCGTCTCTGCCAAATTTTCACCATTTTTATAGTGAATTTTAATAATTTCAATGCGTTGTTGAAGCGTGTATTGTTCTATTTTTATTAATGGCGTAGCTTCTACTTGTCAAATGTCAAAAAATAACAGCTTCAAAAGTGACAGCTACCGAAATAGCGGGCTATTCAAAATAACACCTCTTATTGGAAAACCCGTTATTTGATTTTGATTAGCTTTTTTAAACCAAGTTTAACCCACACAAACAACATCAAGGTGATGAAATTGAAATATTAAGGCTTCTCGCAGTAAAATGGTATACTTTTAAACCACGATGGATGACGAACATTAAGAACTATTTGCACTGAATTCTTGTCAAAAGCATTTCCAGAGCGTGACATTTGTATATTATTATACGAGAAGGAATAGAAAAAAAAATTTGAAAAGTATAGAGGTGAGAGTAATAGGGAGAAAGAAATAGGGGCAAATAAGAAATAAAAAAACGGAGAAAAAGAAATATAAACAATAATTATTAAAAAAAAAAAATAAAATTTACAAGAAAGAATTTATAAATGAAATTCAAAATTTAAAGAGAATAATTAATGAAAGATATTATTAAAAAAGTATTAAAATGATTATACGTAAAGGCATCTGGTAGCATAACTTTACAGCGTTATAACTGGTTGATCATCATCTCTTCACAGTTGCTTCTCAAATCTCACCAGATCTCACCAGCTGATAAATGTTGTCAATTTTGACATTGTTACTTTCTCGTTCTGTTTTAATGTTCACAAAACCAAGTGCGGTGAATGTTGTAAACAATATTTTCCGATGTTTCAGCGACATATTCGGTTGAAAACACTTTTAAGATTCTCATCTTTAAAAAACGGTATCCCAACAAGAATATAGCATCAGTTTTAATGTTTTTCATGTGGAGCTCAATTTGCCTCATGCCCAGGGTGGTTCAGCTGCTTTTGCGTTTGTTGTTGTTGTTGTTGTTGATTTAGATTCTCAACATCCATTCGCAAGCATTTGAAATCCTTTGCAGAAGTCTAGAGAGCATTGATCCTGTCCATCAAGTTATTTAATTCAGAATCAATTTTAATTGAATTCGATCCTTGATCGCAGTTATTCAGTTTGAAAGACGATCTTCCATAGCAACAAGACGACCCATAATAATTTCTCCTTGATCTTGAATTAGTTTCGATAAATTCAAGTTGTCTATATGTTGTTGTTACGTTGTGTATTTAATATGTTATCAGATAAGATGTGAATATGCGGTGGTGGCTGTGGTTTGGAACAGGATGGTGATAGTGTTTGTGATACTAGTTACGTGTGATGGTGAGTTACGTGGTCTTAACAAAGACTAAGACATATTTGTCGGTGTGGCTGAGTAAAAACTTTTTCTGGCGTGTGAGTGGTGGTGATTGTTGTGAGGTTGACAAATTTAAACCCATTTTCAGTATATATACATATATATATAATGTTGTATTTGTGTGATCCGTCAAGAATAATTAAATTAAATAAATAAACTAATCAAATTATTTAAACTATTATTGAACACAGTTGACGGATAGTGGCGAAAAGATTGAAAAAGACAAAAGTGACGCCAAGAGATTCTGATTATATCGCTTTGAAATTATAAAAGTACATTAACCGCTTTTTTTAAAACACGTCTACTCCATACGAGTTAAAAAACAATTTTGACAAAATTTTAAATTTAATAATTTTACACAAATTGAAGGAGTCATTTTTTGGTAAAAACATTTTCCTAAGAGTTTTTAAACATTTGTGTGGGAGGTAATGTTATTTTTGGTTATTAGAATAAGTTTTTCATATTAAATTTTCTAGATAATGTTTAAAATCTAGCTGAGGAAAAATCGACGAGTTGTTTTTGAAATACATATTTAAAAATCCAAAAAACCACTTTTTGAAAATTTTGTTTACAATATTATTTATTATTTATTTTTCAAATTCAGTTGAACCGTTTTCGAAAACGGTGCCATTAACAATAATTATTTGTAACCATATACCTACTTATACAAATTTATTTAATTTTTTTTTAAATCTGTGGAGCCAATTTTGAGAAAAATAAGACTTTTTATGACAGGTACCTTTATTTTTGGTAAAAATAAATTAAAAATATGTGTCTAGGTAATGTCTCAAAAACGCAAAGTGCCAAGTTTAGAGAAAATCGATCGATTCGTTTATGCTGTAGCCAAACAGACGACAGACAGATGGACGTTTTTTTTTTTACTTTTGCATTTCATTTATCAATTCTGTTTACAACTTGTCTTAAAAGATATTTTAGTTCAATTAAAACAATATTGGTTTTCTGTGCACATAGCTTAAGGCAATGCTTCATATCATATGCTTCAACTGAAACGACGCTTCTTACAGTGTAATTGCCTATCCCTAGATACTAAGATTACTGATTTGAAGAATTTATTATAAATAAAAATCGACAATTTTATTGGACTTAATTTATTATCCTTAACTAAAATGAAAAAAAAATCATTGAAAATAAGTCTCGAATAATTTCTGAGAACCATTTTTCATGGTTGATTAAGGTACGCTTATCTTATAGTAATCATTCGTTTGTCGATAAACTCGTTTGATTTAGCTCAAGCACTATGCTATCAGCTAAAGCTATCTTCTTAAGTATTCCAATTAGGAACTGAAGAACACTCTCCAAATTAACTATAACTACATCATCCAAAAGAATGTGTACACGTACATAGATACAAAAATGTGCCACAGAGAAAAGCACAGAAAGCAATTAAACAACAACGGGACAAATAAAGCATCCCCAAAGCGCTCATGTTCTCAACCTGAACAAAAAAAAAAAAAAATAGGCAACGCTAAGTTATTTGAACAGCAAATCGTTTCTACATACAAACTTAATGCGGTGACCATATTTTTAAAATTAAAAAAAAATTATGCACGACTGTATCGCACGAACTTCCTCTTGTGGTCTGCTGTGGTCTATATATACCCACTTAAGAAATAATTTCTATGTAAAATACAACAACACCTCCGTTATTTTGATGGCATTAATCCTCTCCGCCCATTAACGAAGACCATTATAAAAACGTTAAGATATAGTTTAAGTTTAAATTTAAAAAATTAAAATAAATAAAGAATGAACGAGATACATATGAAAAAACCGGTGTACCAATGATTAGGACAAGAAAAACAATAGAAAATTTTGAACTTTAGAAATCTAAATACAATGCTAAAATTCAGTATAATTTGTATAACTCAAGGCTATTTCCCTTGGTCACGCCATAACTTCAGAACGACTCTACCGACTTCATTCATCAATGAATAACTCAGGTCGCAGAACTCGAAATGAAGCGTGAAATGAAGTTAAAGGGAATCGATCAAATCGAAATCGGAAATGGCTTTAGGCATATTCTTTTTCAAATTTTGTTATTTGTAGGGTGAAGTGGGGTAAAAATAAAAAAAAAATTGATCGATTTTAGAAATTCTCTTAGTATTTGAAAGGTGGATGGCTGGTTTCAAAAATTTGGTACTTATAGGGTGAAATGGGGAAAAAATGAAGAGTTGTATTCGATTTCAAAAATTCATTTTGTCAGAGGTTTTTCTTAGAGGATGGATTTAGGAATTTTTATGTTTAGGTAAAGGTTGAAGTGGGGTAGACAACAAAAAAGGGATATACGATTGTAAAATTTCGTTTTGTGTTGGAATTAGCTAGGTAATTTTTAAAAATTGCAAAAATTCTTTCTGTTTTGGAAAGTAATAAAGGATGGACTTAGATGAATTGCTTTAAAATTAAAACCAAGAAAGATGTATACAATTAAAAAAAAAACTTAAATATTTATCCAAATTTTCTTTTCTAATTTGAATACAATAAAGCTTAGGTTTGTTTACCCGTGCAAAGCTGGGCGGGCCAACTTGTAAATAATAAATAAATCTAGGATCAAACTTAGTAATTTATGTTGGTTTTCCATAAATAAAACAAAAGACCTCTATAACTAAAGTTACGCACTTCTTAAGAAGGAATCCCGGTAGGTTGGCGACCTAAATTCTCAGCTACTAACCAACAATAAATCACATAGTATCTTCAATATCTGACTAAATTTTTGACAAAAAATGTTCCAATCTCCTTTGGTCACCATTTTTTTTGAGACTAAGTGAGTTTTACTATTCGACCAACGACATATTAATCTTAATAATTCAAAGCAATTGAAACATTTTCAAGAACATAATAAGCTACCTATAGTCGTGCAGTACCTAGTCATTTTTTGTAATTCTAATATAAGGGTGTAAAATTGTGTCTTGCTTATAATTCTGCTTTTCAAAAGCCAATATCTTATATTTCTGAATAAAAAACATAAACATTCGAAGAAATGATAATTTACTCTATCCTTTAAACTTAAATATAGCAAATGGTCACACTGTCCTTTGTGTTCACTAGACTCTATCCTGTTGTAGTTAAGAAAATGTAAATTATCAGTAAAACATTGAAGTACAAAGTTGAAGCTTTTTGTTTCATCCTCTAAGTGTCATCTGAAATAAAATGAATGAAAGAAAAATAAGAACAACAACGAACATCGACCGTACCGTTACGTTCCCTAAATAGATTCCATGTAATTTACATACAGTCAAATGGAAAACAAACTTTTATTCGCTCCTTTACACGCCCAACTTATTCGCGTCCAATCCACTCCACTCCACTTCCCTCCACCTTTCTTTTTTGTTTGGCGTTGTTTGATAAGTTTTCTTTTTTTGCACTTTTGTTCTCTTTTAAAATTCAATTGAAAACTTTTTAATTATCATGTCGATATCCTGTTTTTTTGTTCGTTCTCTCTCTCTCTCGTTTACTTTGGTTTAATGTGGTGTAGTACCTACTTTACTTACTTCCTATTCAAAAACAAGAAGTATGTGTATAGGTACATAGGTTCTTTTGAAAAGCAGGGAAATGTTTGGAGCAAAGGAAGAACTTAATGAAACAATATAATGAAGTATTCCCACACAGCACCACACATATACATAGATCGCAGAACAGTGTACTTTCATAGCCATTTTACTCCCCCAACACAGAGAGTTGCTCTCCAAAAGACAATTATTTCTAAGGATATTTTTTTCGGAGGCTTAGATATGCAAATGATTAGTTTGCATTGGTCCTCTTGCATTTGCCAATCAACGTCAATGGACGAACATTCGAACATATGAAGCGGATAATTAAAATTCACCAATTCCATCGATAAAGCGGAAGTAGGGCGTGCTTCCGTGCGTCCGTGTGTCAGTCCATCCGCCGCCGGAGAGTACCTAATCGACTCTTGAATAGAATGGAAGAAAATAACGATGTTTATTGATTCAAATGGCGGAACAGAAACTTTGATTATATTTACAAAAAAGAACAGTTGGTACGAACATGGAGAGAAAAAATAATCAAAAATTCATCATGAATTTTAAAACATCTTAGAAAATTTTGAATCTTGAATAGAAGGGCTTTAAAGCAACATAAATAAAAAAACAGAAATGAGTTTACTTTAATTATATTTCCTCTAAAGATCCTATTTACTCTTAGTAAGAAAAAATTCAAAGTAAAAAAGTAGATTCAGTTGTTTTCAATTTTTTCGAAATCTAGAAGACATTTAAGTTTCAGTTTTTAGATATTTGACTATTAAATTAATTTGAGCATTTGAAATAAAAAAATACTACTTATCAAAGTAAAATTCTGAAATTTGTTTGAAGAATTTTTTTTGAGCCGTCGTGGATATGTCGATCATCGTTTGTTAGTTTTGATTACAACCTCAATTTTGTATCTTTTACACGAAACTAATACTTGCCCTATAGAGCAAGTAAAAATGAATTTCTTGAAAGGTATATCATGCCATTACAAGTGTTGCGTTGTTTTTTTAAGAGGCTTAGAACTTTTTTAAAAAAAAAAACACAAAAAATTCGAAAAAATGAATGAAATATTTATTTGAATCGATAGTTTGAACCTTGCAATTTAATGTTTAAAGATAATTTCATGCAAATGTTGACCGCGGCTGCGTCTCAGGTAGCCCATCCGCTGAGTCCAATTTTGGCATACTCTTTCACACATATCGGCCGGTATCTCACGAATGAATGCATGGATGTTGGCTTCCAGTGCGTCAATCGAAGCGGGCTTGTCCCTATAGACATTAGCCTTGACATACCCCCACAAAAAATAATCTAATGGTGTCAAATCGCACGATCTAGGCGGCCAATTGACCGGCCCGAAACGTGAAATTAACTGTTCAGCAAACTCGCCTCGCAATTGCGCCATTGTTTCGCGTGCTGTGTGGCATGTGGCACCGTCTTGTTGAAACCACATATCATGCAAGTCAAGAACTTCCATTTCGGGCAAAAAAAAGTTTGTTATCATCGCTCGGTAGCGTTCACCATTGACAGTAACGCTGCGATTCGCATCATCTTTGAAGAAATAGGCCCAATAATGCCGCCGGCCCATAAACCGCACCAAACAGTGGCTTTTTCGGGATGCATTGGTAGCTGTTGCAATGCTTCTGGCTGATCTTCACTCCAAATGCGGCAATTTTGCTTATTTACGTACCCATTCAACCAAAAATGAGCCTCATCGCTGAACACAAGCAGCGCGCGATGAACATTTCGAACCGAGCACGAATTTTGATAGTAAAATTCAATAATTTGCAAGCGTTGTTCATTTGTAAGACGATCCATGGTTAAATTGCAAACCAAACTGAAGCTGTTTGACAGTGACACAAGGTACTAAACACACGTCAGCTGTCAAAACCAGTGTTGCCAAAACCAAACCAGCCAAAAAATCACCCGTTACAAGCAATTTTGCTAAACTGAAAATAGCTTCGATAGACCCTTACACAAGTTAAATTGTTAGTTGGGTTCCCACCTAAAGAGGGGAAAATAGACCCCCCTTACATACGAATTTTTTCTTGTCCGGACCAAAGCGATACACCCGCTAGTCTTCTGTCGCATCTTATGCAAAATACTATAAATGAAATGTTGCGTATACGCCATAGTGAACGAAATACAAAATAATAATAAAAAACTCAAGAAAATCTACCAAATTTGGGCTTATAGAAATAAAACAAAATTTAAATACAGAAAAGTACCTAACTGTATGCTATGCGACCCGCATTAAAACCACAGTAAAACTTTTCCAATTTAAAATGTTAAATAAGCTTCTAAAATTTTTTCTCCGTGTATGGGTTCGGTAAAAAGGAAAAATTGATTGTTAAAGAATTGAACAAATAAAATGCTCAGTATTCTTTCAGTAAATAATGTGATTAAAAAGCTGATTGCCATTGGCATTATTGTTTTATACTAAAAAACTTAAAAGCTGTTCCATTTACCCAAGTTCATATGATTTTACTCTATTTCTCCATTTCTGTTTGCTTTTGAATGGATTTCTGAAGGTTCACTTCAGTAAAATGAATAAAAAGAAACTTCAACTCGAAAATTTACGTTATGTATTCTCTAGAAATTAAATTTTTCATGTCATTGGAAATTTTCTTCCTAATAAAAAGCGAATATTAATGAAGTAAGCTATCCTTCCTTTGGGTTTTTGCAAAATCAGGATACCTTACATTTTTTCAATCCCACCACGGCGCGGTGTGGAAATAGAATAGAATTTTTAAATATATTGCTGTAAAATCTAAGGTCTTTTAAAAACAACCGAATTGAACGGCACCAGTTAGAAGAAATAGATGGATAGAAGAGCATTTTTGGTTAAGACAATAGATTGAAACTTTTGAGACAATATGTCTGATATCAAAGTGACGCGGTAATTGCAGTGAGAAATTTTAACTTAAGTTTTTATTTCCAGAATATAAAATTAAAAAAAAATTAAAATTGGTAGCGCGACAGCTCGTGGAGATCCAGGTCCTGAAAACTCAAAGGGAACTAAAATTTTCCGAGGCTAAAGTGATATGCAAGAGATAGCTATTCATTGAGAAATTGTCACTTCTTTGCAAGAGGCAGTAGTCAATTTTTTTTTTCATTCAGGTTGACGAGGTTGGGAGTTGAACCCCGCGGCCTCCGTCATGACAGTCCTACGTACTAACCATTACTCAACCCGTTACTATAGAGAAGATTAAAGTAGGTATTATACATTTCTCCTGAGTGTTAAAATATCTGTTAAATCTGGGGTGGTGACGCAAAAGTAAATCTGGATTCAAATTAAGGTCATAAAAATACTTCAATATAGTATAATCCAGTTTTAGGGGAGAAAAAACGACACATTTTAAAGGCCTTAAAAACCAATAAATTTCTATAATACATACCTAGATTTTTCTATTTCGACTTTGGGTTGGTTTAGTGGATTATACTACCTCCTCTAACTGGAAATAAAATTGATGCCTCGTGGAAATAGTAAATTTGACATATATCCGGATATAGACTAAAAGAAAAAGAAACAAAATATAAAACAATGTTAGTGAATTTGTTGACATGAAACAGAATAAGAGAGAACTGGGATGGCACATAAAGTTGTTGGTTTCCTCGAGCGCGACTTCATAACTACTGTACTTGACAATTGAAACAGTACAAAACACTATATATACAATCATGTGTCTTCCTGTTTCCTTGTTTATATGTACATACATATATAAATGTAGTAAGTGAGTCCTTTTAAGTGCACGACACATGAATTTCATTCCTCTTATCCGTCCTTTGGGAATAAATGAATTCCCTAGCAGAAAAAAAGAAGATATATGCTTAGAGATTTTGTGTACACATGTTTTCATAAAGAAGAAGTTCCTTGAGAAGGATGTGTTCTCGTGATGTAAAGAAAAAATATTTTTTTCTAGTTGTGTACAATCGTATGTATTCAATGAGATTTAAATTAGGCCACATTAAGTATGTGCTCCTGATGCGATAAAGAAATGAATGGAATATGTGTATATGTACTCAACAACACAACCGGGAATCTAAAGTAGCAAGGAAGGATATTTGAAGGACCTCCATATATCCTCCATTCATAATATCATCTAGAAACTATTTTTCGTCTTCGGGAAATGCATTTGCAACAGGCGCAGGTGGGAGAGCAGGAGAAGTTTTTGTCGTCTTACGCATTTACACAGTTATGCTGGATTAGAAGTTGGCATTCCATATAGCTTAATTAATGTCACTTCAGGTTATGCTTAAATACTGATAGCTGCTTGATCTTCTTTCTAGAATGTTGTGTCGTTATGGAAATTAATGAAAAATAGGAAAAGGGATGAAGAAGAACATAGAGACAAAACAAAACATAAATTGCGACATATTCACCCTGTTCATCAATTAAGTCTCATACACACTCTCATTCTGACAGGATGATTTAATGTATGTATACGAGTTCACATTCCATAATTACATACTTAACCTGATTTTTGACCAAAAAGGAGAAGGATAAGGAAGGAATATGGTAATATTGAAGTGTGCGCGGCCTGTATCTTTCTGTCTTTATGCATGAACTGATGTAACTCATTTTTGTCCCAACTAGGATTGAAAAAGTAGGTAAAGTTATTATAATAAATAAATAGGTAAGTTTCTTAGAGCGAAATATACATAAGGCCTTTGGATGGATTATATGAATAATGAATGACAAGAAGTTAAAGGATGAACTGCGCTTGCTGATGGCCTATATTATGAAACAATGTCCCTCTTGCTCGTGCTTGTGTGTGGCTGTCTGTGTAGATATACAACCCCTCTTACCGGTCATTTATTATACAGTGTCCTTAATTTTAAGCAACGATTCTGACTTCTGTGATAAAGAAGAATTCTGTCTCTGTGTATATATAGATATGCCTATACATGTATCCTCTTGAATTCTATTTATTCCGTGAATTGACACTGTTGCTGTTTTATATGTGAGTACTTACTGTTACTACCCATGCCTACTTTTCCCTACGCAAAAAGGACGAGAATGATCCTTTTTGAAGGAACATAGCTTTTGTAAGAAAATGAAAAATAAAAACAAAACAGTTACATATGAGCACTCGTGAAACGAGGAAGCAATTTATAAAAGATTGCACAGTGTTTTCCACTTGATTCTTGTAATGAAAAAGGACAGATACGGGGTTAGCAAAAATTTTAAAATTTTTTATGACTGCCTCCAAGGATATTATGTTTATAGGAAAGAAAAGAAGATAATTTTGTAAGTATCTGATGAAAACTCTTATAAGTCAAATGAAATAAAAAAATTGGTGGCGCTACTGCTTATAAAAAGCATGGTATGCGTGTTTGTTTTGCGAAAATGGAGGGGACCTACAATTTTCTGCCAAATCTGCATGGCTTAGGTGAGAGGCACTTATTCATGACAAGTGATACTCCTGGAGGATTTGTCACTTTCTCGCAAAAGCCAGTAGCGGTTTTTTTTTTTTATTTAGGGGGATAGAGCTGGAAATCGAACGCAAAGCCACCGGATACTCAAATGAAATGGTCACATTTATTTGCTCTTTGAGAGCTAATAACTTGAAATATTTTTTGTAGCTCTATGAAACAAATATTTCACAAAACTTCGACCTCAACACCTGTGAGATATTGTGGCTTGGATACTCAATATTCTAAAGTAATTTGTTTGTCTTTATCTTTTGAAAAACCACTGGAAGAGGAATCATGACAGTGTCTGCGTTGAGTATCTACAAATTACATAAGAGACATCTAGTGTAGAGTACAACCGATATCTCGCTGGAATTAGAACATTTCCTATAAACATTTAAATGTAACTTTCAGAAATAAATAAAATATCTTGTTGACTGAATTTTTAGAGTAAGTACAAATAAATTTTGTACGTTACGTTTATTATGATACGTAACGTTACATTACGTAACGTAACGTAAAATCAAGATATTCGATTCTAAATCCACATAAATTATGACAGTTGTTTAAATTGTTTAAAACAATATTAAAAATATTGAGTTATTTCATGTTGAGCTAAAAGTTGTTCTAAACAGAACACTGTTTTCTTAAAATTACTCTTATTTTCACAATCGTAAATTTTCTATCTATATGAATGAGCGCAAGCATGATTATACGACCCATCTGTGTGTTCATAAAGTAACTTTTGCTTAGCATTTTTTCATTTGACTTTCCTATAACGTTCTTTCGTTTCTCACTGTTGACTTTTGTTATCCGCATAGGAGACAATTAATTTCCATTAAAACAGAACGGAACAGGAAAATTCTTAACGAGATATTGTTTAAGGCTGAGAATGAGAAGTTTTTTTTGCCGAAAGAGGAAATAGTAGAGATGAAGCACGGCTGAGTATGCCTTTTGGAGGCTTTTTATTTTGTTATTATTGTTTCATTGTTTTCTATATAATATGAGGTCGTGAACCCTTTACTTACTTCAAGTGTAGAAAAATATGACTTACTGCAGAATTACTTTGATGAAAAGTGTAATGAACTTATGAGATTTGTTATGTAGTTACCTCTCTTTATGCCAAAAGGATTATTATATGGAATTATATTCTTATTTGCAATATATTAAAGGTGCACAGGTAGTTTAAAGAGTACACGAGGTAGTGTTGCTTTCTAGGAAATAATTTAAATTTATTTTGATAGAATTGCAATGTCTGATTTTCGAGATAACGAACATTTTGTAGCATCCCATTTGAAATATCTATACTCGTATCTTTACTAGTCATCAGTGGCGTTATGGTAAGTGCATATGACTGTCATATCAAAGGTCTCTACCTTTTGTGAGAAATTACAAAACCTACAAAAGTATATCTACTCTTGTCATGGATAAGTGCTTTTCACATTAGCCGTTTGAATTTCGCAGAAAATTAAAGATCCTTTCTATTCCTGCTAGAAACAACACGCACAAAGGAATATTTTAGAGAGTAACGAAAAGCTGTCAGAATAATTTGAAAAAAAAAACACAAATAAAAGAAATTTAGCTACAAATGAAAAGCAAACCCAAAAATAACTTGAACCAAAAATTATTTTACATAAGTTACATATAATGGACAATTCCATTCGATCCTAGAGTAAACGTCACAAACCCATTTCTCGGGAACGTCTTAAAGGTTCAAAACTTATAACAAATATTTAAATAATGGAATGCATGGCTGGATAACACGAACTTTTCCTTACGGCTCGAAAATATAACGTGTCTAATACTGGATTTACATGTAGGTATATGATTGTATCTGCAGTTGCAAATTTCAAAAAGAAGAAGAGCGGGATAGATGTAAGCGAAAAAAACGATTATATGAAAAAGTGCCATCTTTTATTTTGAATAAATGTGTTTTTATCCGTCAAAAACGTTACTTATATTCATTTTAAGGAATCTTTAAAAAGCTTAATTTTCCCTAAATTATGGAAGAATGCATTTAAAACGCCCATTCATAAGAAAGGATCAAAAAGCGAAATAACTTATTACCAACCTATTGCTAAATTTTCTGTTTTTTTATTTGTCAATCATATGTAATGTTCTCTCTTTCAACTTAAGCTCAATTATTTATGATTATCAGCATGGTTTTGTTTAACAAAAATGAACTGCTAAAAATTTGTTTCATTTCACGTTTTTATGCTTTTGAAGATAGGGAGCACGCTGACTGGGTATTCACCGACTTTATCAAAGCGTTTGACAGGTTATGCCACAAAGCACTATTACTAAAACTCAGGATCTACGGATTTAATGATAGTTTTGTAAAATGGATCTCGTTCAGTTTGAAAAATAGATGCTATAGTGTTTCTTTTATGGAAATAAGCAGTGGGCTCAGTTTTTCGTTAACTCAGGAGTTCCTCAGGGTAGCCACCTGGGCCCAGTTTTATTTATTTTCTTCTGTTCATATTTTTGCTCATGACATTACAATTTACAAAAGAACTAAATCGTCCACTGACTGTATACTTTTACAGGATGACCTTGACAGATTAAGGGAATGGTGCAATTTAAATCGTCTTTTTTAAATATTAACAAATGCAAAACTATGTATTTTCACGTAAAAAAGACACAACTAAACATACAGTGTTGGCCAAATCTAAAGCAAGGAATGAACTCGCCTTGGAAAAATATATAGATAATTCAAAAGAAATATAATAATTTTTACTTTTTTTCTAATAATAACATGTATATGCTTTTATTCGCAATCATTAATTTTATTATAACTCATCACTTATTTAAAAATCAACAAACAATTCAAAACTAATTAAAAATTAAGTTGACAAAACTAAAGCACATGGACCTTATTTTAGCAAAAACTCTCCTGAATTTAGTCAATTTACTCTTGCTTCAAATTTAATTGTTTCTTTCTAATGAAGCATGATCTAAATAATACAAAAAATAGTTAGTTGTCTATCACAGGCCCCGTTTCAGATCGAGTATTAAAATTGATTTAAAAAGTGATAAAAAGTTTCAAAATAAATATTCCAATTGATTAAAGAATAATTAGTGTCTGATTTCACTAACGGTGAAACAATAACATTTATTCGGTTTGAGTCGGACGGTGATTTCGCAAAAAGTAGCTCGATTTCGTGCATGGGGAAATGTTAAAATGGTCCATAGTGGCGATAGACCTTGTAAAGCTTACAGTCTCCAAGATAAAACAATCATCAGGGATATTAAAACAGATCCTCTCTTATAGACTAAAAGTATGCAAAATACAAAAGGCTGAGAGATCTCAAGCAGGATTATCTGGGGAAGAGCGGTTGATGGTGGCATATCTTGCCGACTATAAAAAAGCCATTTATTTCTCAGAAAAAATTGACGTGCCAGTCTGGAGTTTGGAAAGACGCATTTGAAGTGGGCTGCAACAAAATGGAAAACGGTTATCTTCTCTAATGAGCATCCATATTAAATTTATAGAGATCCGCCTAATTTCGTACGGTACGCAGGCCAGGGGGCAAACGCCTAAATCCTTTATTTCACAAAGGGCCTAGTTGGGCACTGTGCGGAGGCTTATTATTGTCTGGAGATGTTTTTCCTGTCAAGGGTACGGGCCATTTCACAAGGTTAATGGTGTAATGAATCGTTTCATGTATCGGGAGATTCTTCAGAACGGTCTGCTTCCTCATGCTGAGAAAATTATGCCGTTGTGAAAGCTCTTTCAATATGACAACGATCCCAAATATACCCCAAAATTTGTGAAATATTTACTAAATGAAAACCGTATTGTTGTTATGAAGTGGCCAGTATTATACGCTGATCGCAACCCTATAGAGAATCTATGGGAAATTTTAATTCTGAAAATTCATCGTACGAATTTCGACTCCATTTTAACACGATCTTAAATTGACTGGAATAATATCCCCGTGCATAAAATTGACAACCAATGGCTTGTTGATGTGTTTCAGTTATTTAAAATAATGAATGCGTTTCTAAAAATTAGCAAAATAACTTGTTTTGTATTTATTTTTTTATGAACTCAAAAATGGGCTTTAGTTTTATTCACCTAGTTTTTAGTGTGAATTAAAGTCTCATATATTTTGATTTAAAAAAAAAAATAAAATTATTAGATTCTCATAGGTTTTTTTTAATTTTCCTTATATTTTTCCAAAATGAGATAATTTCGTGCCTCAGTTTTGGCCAATACTGTAGTTACATGTTTGATTCGTCTCCCTTTAATAAACTATCTGTATTTTCTGATATTAAGATAATTCTGAATTCAGTACTGATATTTCATGGCTGGAATTTTAAAAGGTTCAATAACATCTCGGTTAGTTCTGTGAAAGATTAATTTAAGGTTGAAACAGTCAAGTTTAAGTAGATCTAACTATGGTTTATTTTTAACTTTTTCGCAGTTTGCTCGTTCTGAAATATTTTTTCCAAACATTCCATGAAACAACAACGAAGAACAATGAAGACTTGAATTATTCACAGAATCTAAAATTTCTGATTAAAATTAAGAACTAGGACTCGAATTTTTCATAATATCAAACTTTTACAAAAAACCTCACTGACCAATTTAAGTGTGAATGAAAGACCAAACCAAAATCTGTTGGCCAGATGAGGTGATTAGAAAATGTTACAATTTTGATGGAATTTTTTTCCCATAGAAAAACCAGTCATATGACGCAACAACTCCATCATCTTCAAATCTACATCTCACAGAATGTGAAAGGAAATAACACGGTTTACGTGATGAATTTCATCACCCATATATGCATCACCAATCATCCGGCATCCCATTCAAAATTGTTTATGTCATTCGTGACCAGACGGCAGACATCTCTAACATCGAGTGACATTTTTATTTTATCCACGCCGAATGAAAGTATAAAACTTGTTTCATTAATATGCAAGTCAGACAGGAGGACGTTGTTGCTGATTTGTTAATTTGAAATGCATTAGGTGTTGAACAAAATTCAAACAAATTGTAGAAATCTAATGTAACAGGAGTACAGGAGTTTTTTTTTTTTATCATGCTACCATAGGTCCTTGAAATTATGTATATGGAGATATTTTATTCATGATTGTATTTTAAAAACATATGTGGGTCATATTTAATATATTTACAAGGAGTTGTTGTGATTTCTATAATAATTTGAGAAAAATTACAGTAAAAAGGTGCACACAATCACAAATACACCTAATGTTAGTGAGTACAACAATATACAATAAAATAATATTTTATCCCGCAAGTTATGAAATAAAATGCACGACTGGACCACACGAACATGATTTTGTGTTTCAAGGCTGAAAACTCCTAAATTCAACAACACCTCTCTTCGATGTCAAAAAAATATTTAATAGCATGTGATGCCACATGAGATTTCAAAAATCCCACCGGATTCGAAAAAAAAATCCTAACATTTTTGTACTGGGAGAAAAAAAAAAGTATGTACCATATATTTTTGGCGGCCATAAATAGATAATATTTTTTATATTAAAAAAAATGCGAGAAATGTGAAGGAATACATACTTCTCCTTTAAGTTCCCGAAGCAAACGTAACACACTATAAAAATTTTAAACCTGTTAGAATCTTCTATCCTTATAATATTTTGCTAAAGTTAAAATCACCAAATGTCTATTGTATCTTTTAGTATCATACAAGGTCATTCATTTTGTGGTTTCAAGTTGGTACCGCTGGCATTTCATACCTGTCAAACTCAGCTGTCATTTGAAATGAGTTGAATGATTGCCATTTACGATACTGGATCGCTTAAGAATCGAACAACGCATTAAAATTATTAAAACTTACTACAAAAGTGGTGATTCAAACGTAGCAACTTTTCGCGCACTACGCAATGATTATGGCTATCATAATCGCCAGACTACGCAAGAAATCGGTAAAATTGTGAAGAAATTTGAAGAGAAGTGCATCATCGTAATGCACGCTCAGCCGAGAATATTGCTGCTCCAAGAGCAAGACGTGCTGATGATCCAAATTGATCAATCGGTGTACGAAGCAATTGGTGGAATGATAACCTATATTTTTTGGCCGGTAATTGAAGGTCATGACTTGGACGATATGTGGTTCCAACAAGACGGGGCAAAAAGCAACACAACACGACCAATTATGGCTTAATTGCGTGAGAAGTTTCCTGGTCGCGTAATTTCACTTTTTGGCGACTTCAATTCACCACCAAGATCATGCGATTTGACACCGTTGGATTTTTTTTCTGCAGAGTTACGTGAAAAATCGTGTTTACGCCAATAATATCCGAACTCTAGTAAAAATCAACATTACCCAAATTATGGCCGAGATACCGCCCGAAATGTGCGAAAAAGTGGTTAAAAATTTACTCAAAAGAATCGCATGCAGCGAATCTTCCCGAGGCGGCCATTTGAATGAAATTGTTTTTCACACTTAATCGCAAAGTCCAAACTTTATAATGAAATAAAATTTTCATCAAAAATGTATTTCCTGTGTGTGTTTTATTTAGCTTAACTTTCGAAACCGAAAAATGAATGACTCTTAACTTACTCCATTGTCAGTTTTACAGTGAAAGAGGTGTGTTTGCCTACTTTTTTGCACGAAATGTCACTGTTTTAGGAGCGTTCGTTAACGGCTCCAACGATTTCCTTCAAAATTTTTATACAACGATTCCCTTAAAGTAGTTATGTATAATTGACTGACATGTTAGCCAAGTGACCTATTTAGCGCTGTATTGCGCCGTTTTGATACCATAATTTTATCGCCATGCGAATTCTACAGAAAACCGAAATATTTTTGTTTTTTGTTTTATGTGATATTTTATGAATCACATTGTTGAACAGGCCTAATTCTAAAAGTCACAATGACGTTTGGTTTTGGTTATGTTTACGAAATGTTTTTCCGCAGCAAATTCGCTGAGGACAGTTCATTTATCAAATAAACTTACTCAAATGGTAAAGTTATTCAAGGTCTTACATCGTTGCACGAATAACCTTAACATTTATACTACTTAGAAATGTAAGACTGCAAAATTGTAACAAAATCAATTATGTCATTAACGAGATAATCGGTAATATCCAAAAATAAATGCAATCTTCTCAAAGAGTTTTAAAACACTGTTTTCGTTTTGTTAAATTTTATCCAAATTGACCTTCCCTTTTAGGCTCTAGCTAAAATTACAGTGGACAGGCCCGCTCACCGACGAACGGTACGACAAAACCCTCTTTTTCGGTATTCTCCATCAACGCCGCCGTGTTAATTTTGATCAAGCTTTGAAAGCTTGCGCTATTGAAGGCGTATAAATAGGTACCTATCTCAATACCTTTAAGAAAAACCTCATTCTCGAAAAGGCATATTCCACTTTTTATAATTGCCTCACTGTTATAAACGTCAAAAAAGGGAAAACTGTTCCTATGTGAATATGTACGTATGAATTTTTCGTGCGTCAATAAAATGTTAAATGAGCAAAGGTCAACATTTTTAATTTCATGCTATGTTCTATTTTATTTTAATATGGGTCAAAATAATAATGAATATTTTCTCCAAAGGTAAAAAATTATTACATTGGTAACCCACTTTTTATTCCACTTTTACTTGTTGTTTCTATAAATCCTTAAGCAAAGCCTGGAGCGGAAAAAATTGTCATCAATGGAAAAATTTTAATAATGTCCCATATGTGCATTAATAACCACAAAACGAATTTTTTTTTTTTTTTTTAATTAATATTAATCTATCGATGTATTATGAAGCCATATCGGTGTACGGTTATTAAGAACTCATATTAAAATACACTTTTGCACTTTATACTAGTTTCATATTGCTGCCAGCAATTTTTCTTTTGTGTGTTTGAGCTAAAGGATATTAATTTCAATCGTTAATTTCCAACATGAGCATTAATAAGTAGTTTCCGATTTAATTTTCAATTTTTAAAATCCTTTCTGTTTGTCAGTATTCCTTCGGAAAACATTACATATCTAGGTATTTTAATATGTTTTTTTTATTGTTGTACTTCATGGGGCAATTTGATATTACTTTCCACGCACGGCATAATTTTAGTTTATAATGAGGAGCTATATTTGAATGACATGAAAACATATTATAAAATAGAAATATTAAGCAAATTTAAAGATTTATTCAGGCTTTTTGTTCCGCTTTTAGAGACATTTGCTTAAAAGAAGCTTAAATATTTAACTTCTACCTGAATGTTATAAAGGGTTTTCCAATAAGAGGTGTTATTTTGATATTCAAAGAAAAATGGCATTCTTTGAGATAAATGATCGGATGTTTATTTCATTATAAAGAGGAAGGTATGCCGTTAATAATGGAACACAACATCAGCCAAATGGCCGCCACGACCACGCTTACAGGACTATATCCTTTTCATGAAATTTTCCATAACCAAATCGCAAAGTGGCTGCCCTATGTCCTCGATAGCCTCACGAATTCCATCTTTGAGGTCTTGAATCGACGCTGGGCTGTTGGCGTAGACCTTATCTTTCACGTGGCCCCAAAGGAAGAAGTCAAAAGGTGTTAAATCACAAGATCTCGGTGGCCAATTGTGATCACCTCTTCGAGAGATAACACGGTCCGGAAACTTTTCCCGTAAAAGATCGATGGTTTCATTGCTTGTGTGGCACGTAGCGCCGTCTTGTTGAAAGTAAACGTTGTCCAGATCAATACCATCCAATTCCGGCCATAAAAAATCATTAATCATCTCTCGATAGCGCAATCCATTGACCGTAACTGTTGCTCCAGCCTCATTTTCGAAAAAGTAAGGTCCAATGACCCCGCCGGACCATAAACCGCACCAAACAGTCACGCGTTGAGGATGGAGAGGCTTTTCAACAATAACTCTTGGGTTTTCCGAGCCCCAGATGCGACAGTTTTGCTTGTTGACGTAGCCTCCGAGGTGGAAATGGGCCTCATCAGTCAAGATGAAATTCCGGATCATTTTCATGCATTTCAAGGACCCAATCAGCAAAGACACGACGTTGTTGATGATCAGCCGGCTTGAGTTCTTGTGTTAACTGAACTTTATAAGCCTCAAGACCCAAGTCTTTATGCAAAATACGGTGTATTGACGTTTGTGGAATGCCTAATTCCAAAGAACGACGAGGAATGGACAAACCTGGGTTTTCTTCAACACTTTGGGCTACAACAGCAATATTCTCAGTTGTTCTTGAGCGACGTGCACGGGTTTTATTCTTCACATCACTAACTTGTCCCAACAGCTCGAATTTGTCCACCAATTTCTGTATTGCGGTCCGACAAGGTGCTTCACGACGACCCAAAAATGTTTTAGTTTTACGAACCGTCTCTGCCAAATTTTCACCATTTTTATAGTGAATTTTAATAATTTCAATGCGTTGTTGAAGCGTGTATCGTTCCATTTTTATTAATGGCGTAGTTTTTTACTTGTCAAATGTCAAAAAATGACAGCTTCAAAAGTGACAGCTACCGAAATAGCGGGCTATTCAAAATAACCCCTCTTATTGGAAAACCCTTTACTTTTTCCACAGCGTAGACTGTCACAAAGGTTCAATATTTAAGTTTCGTTTCAGCAAATGGGTCATAGTCAGTTTATATTTCAGAGCGCTCATCATTTTAGGAAGCGAATCCATTTTTTCTTCAGTTTTTGACGGAAAAACTGGGAAAATTTCATGAGCACTCTGAACTCTCAGAAAAACAAGGTGGGGTAAAGGTAATGTCATACATAGATTGGTTGATGTTGCTGGTGTGATTGTTTGCTACAACCTGATGCAACTAACATCGAATTCAGCAATTTTCCTCAAAAAAAATCTCATTTTACATACTTTCTGTAGACATTTGACACCATTTTTAAAAATGTTACTACCTAAACATTAAATAACGCGTTCAACAACAAAATTAACTACTCGCGACCTTAGGACAAGAAGGTTCTAACTGCACCACCTATCACTTTCGAGAAAACTAAGGTAGAATATTTGGTGTTGTATATCTTTTTTGCATTGTTTTTAATCGAAACGTGTTTATGTGTAGCTTCAGCTTATTTTGTTCTGATTTTTAGCAATTAAAAAATTTAAAATATAATAGGTAGTTATTTAGTAATTAATTTTCAAAAAAATCGATAGAACGTTGTTGCTCATCGCTAAGGTACTTGGGAGTAGGACAAGAAGGTTCTAAATGCCTGATAGAACTTTGTGTCATCGTTTTCATACAAATTAAACAACACACTTGATTCAAACAATGGGATGTCTTCGAACAAGAAGGTTCTATCTGCAGCGAAAAATGATTCTATCTACGAAATATTTTAGTTTGCCTTGTAACGCAAGGTTCTATCTGGCTTGTTAGAACTTTGTGAACTTAAGATCGAACTTTATTATGTGTAGATAGAACCCTGTTCCCTGATTTTTTAAAATTATTTCCGAAACCGTAAGAGATAGAGAGATATGGATAGCGCCAATCGAAAGAGCATAGCTTTTTTAGTACGATCCAATGTATAACTCAATTTTGGCAAAAATGTTAGTTAGAACCTTGTTGTCCTAAGGTCGCGTACTTTTAAAGTTAAAAAAAACAACACATTTATGGCAGAACTAAATTCAAAGTGTCAGAAGTGTAAAAAAAATTGTCAAGAGGATTTGAGCTGTCATTGTGAAAAGTTTAATATTTAGACATATGTATGAAAAGCTGGATACATTAAGGCCCAGTTTTTCAGTGGTGACTGGTGAGATAAGCCAGAGTTAGTTAACTCTAGAAGTAAATTAACCCCCAGTTAACTGAGAAAGCAGTTTTTTTGGTGGAGAATTCATGCGGAACGACTAAACAAACTCGGTGGATTAAACATCAAAAACGTCTGTTTAGTTAATCCTTATTTAACTCACACAATTTGATGAGTTGACTCGGGTTACACTTAAATCTCCCACTGAAAAACTGGACCTAAGAGCACCAGAAATCATAATTAATTTCTTAAACAAACTTACAATGACACAGGTTGTCAAAAAATTGAATTCTTTTTTTTTATTCATCTGACTAGTAATGTCAGACGGCTCCTTTTTATATGATATAGGTAGGTTAAAATCTAACTCATTCGTGATTTTTTTTTTGCAAACAATTGGAATAGGATTTAAACATGTTTGAGAAAATTCGCGAAAAATCGTAGTATTTGACAACTTGAAGAAAAACCGGATCAACCCAAAAATGAGAAAAATATCCCAATAAACGTGAAGACCTTATTTTCACAAGATATGTCAAAACCAAAACCTGTAAAGCAGTTTAATATCAATTATTTTACATGTTAAAAGTAAAAAGTTTAAATTAAATGCATAAAAGTAATTTAGTAATACTCACATAGCTAAGCTCCAAGTGTATAAAATTTTAGCCAAATCCATTCATCCTTCTAGAACCAATGTACGATATAAACGTACTTACATCACCTGTAGGCATCAAACTAATGATTTTTTTTGTTGTTTAAGTTTTCTACGTAATGTGAAATTGGACTAACACCCCGATTTTATTTACCAAGAGTGGTGTAACCATTTATAATAAAGGACGCATTCGCCCGAAGGGACCATTCAAATTCCCGATGAAGTAAACTTGAACATAAAATAAAATAAAATAAAATAAAGTAAAACAGAACAGAACAAAACAAAATTAAATATTATAAAATAAAATAATTAAAATAAGGAAATTACTGTTCCAACTACATACATAGGTATGTATTAGTGTTCTACCTTTAGAGTTGTGCCAGATTTTATCGGGGTTTTCAATAAGAGCGCTACAAAAGTTTTTTTTTAATAAAACAAAAACGGTTTTGGATATCAATTAAATTCTTTATTCCTGTGAACTATGTTCGATGCCATTATGTATGAAATTCGATTTTTTTTGCATGGCCACCACGGGCACGCTTGCAGAAGTCCTTACGCTGAACCCAATTTTCGACGGTTTTCAAGCATAAATCGGCCGATACTGCTGCCATTTCACGTTCGATATTCGTACGAAGTTCATCAATCGTCGCTGACTTGTTGGCATAGACCATAGACTTGACGTAGCCCCACAGGAAATAGTCTAACGGCGTCAAATCGCACGACCAAGGCGGCCAAGCGACTGGACCATTTCGTGAGATAACACGTTCTCCAAACTTGGTTTCCAATAAATTAATTGTGACATTCGCTGAGTGGCTTGTGGTGCCGTCCTGTTGGAACCACATGTCCTCCAAGTCCATATCATCCAATTGGGGCCAAAAATATTCGGTTATCATTGAACGGTAGCGATCCCCATTCACAGAAACGTGCCGGTCTTGATCATCACGGAAGAAGTACGGCCCAATTACGCCGCCGGCCCATAAACCACACCAAACCGTAATTTTTTTGGGATGCAATGATGACTCATGGAGTACGTGTGGATTGCTGCCTGACCAATACCGCATATTTTGTTTATTGACGCAGCCATTCAACCAGAAATGAGCCTCATCGCTGAAGATGATTTTTCGATAAAAATCCGAATCATTTTCAAATTGTTGCTCAGCCCAATTCACGAACATACGACGCTTCTGGTGGTCAAGCGGCTTCAGTTCTTGCGTCGATTTAATCTTGTAAGGATGTAGGCCAAGATCTTTTCGCAAAATTCGCCACAACGACGTCACAGAGATGCACAACGCTTGAGAACGACGTGTGAGAGACACATTTGGGCTTTCTGCAACTGAAGCCTCAGCGAGCGGCAGCAATATTCTCGACACTACGGACACTTCTTTGTCTCACCGGCACGGGAACATTTTGTACTGTGCCTGTGGATTGAAATTTTTCCACTAGACGCTCAATTGTTGATCTGCTAGGACGATTATGACGACCATAAATTGGACGTAACGCTCTTAACGTTGGGGCCACTGACTCCGAATTTCGGTAGTAAATTTTAATAATTTGGACTGGTTGTTGGCTCGTATATCTTTCCATCATGAAATGGTAAACCTTACTGAAGAGAAATGTCAAAAAAGCGTCAAGAAATATGGCGTTGTTTGCTGTCCCTATCGCTTTACTTTTGTAGCGTCCCTGTAGAAAAAAACCTTTATAATAGAATAGATGTAAAAGTACCTTCTTAATGATCACTTATGTATGTTCAATATATATTGTTTGTGGAAATATAAGTAGAAAGCCGAAATACTGTAAAATTAAACGATAATTGGAGTTCATTATGCACATGATTGAAAACTTTAAACTTTAGATCTAAAGAGAATATACGTATTTCTTCAGGAGTTTATGAACCTAACAATTGCTTCAAATGCACAATCGCTCTATTCTCGTTGGTCTTCATTGTGTGTGTTTGAAATGTTTTAATAATAATTATTCAACTCAGATGAAATTTAAATCATAAACTTCTCAATGCAGTCAACTGGAAAACTCTCTTTGTATGCTCAATTAAGTTTATCGCGTGACCATCAAAACTGGGAGTGCATTTTACTCTCCTCTCACATATGAAATCCCTTTAACTTTCCACTAAAACCAAACCACTCAAATTTGCTTTTGTTTTTGGTTGCTAACAAGAAAACAATATAAAGTTTGCATGTATACAAATAAACAAAACCATCATTCTAATAACACAGTATTATAAATAAAATAAACTTCATCCTCAATTCCCAAATGCATGCATATTTGGCTTTATCCAATGGAACATAAGTTTCCCGGAATAAATAAACAGATATTTCAGGAAAAAGCCATTCCACCGTTGAAGTGCAATTTGCGAGGACGATGTGTGGACGACATCAAGTTTATGACCACTTTCAAGTCAAGAGAGAGAGATGTCAAAGTTGACAGCGTATATAAAATTCGCACTCAACATAACATCATAACATCAAACATAATCATAAAGTAAGGTAGTCACGTAAACCACTCGTTTAAAGATGAACAATTTCAAGCAAATGCAACTGCTCGACAAAAAAAAAAAAAACAGTTTGTTGGTAGGTAGATAATGCCGTGGACTTCTATTTGTGTGAATTTTAATGGAAGCTAATGGATGCGCGGTGCTGCTGGGAAAAATAGTTAATTTTTAAAAGATATTATAAGGAGGGAAATCTACTTGAATAATGGGATATAAATTAAGCCTACCTACTGATTTTAATAAATTTCAGACTTTTAAGGACAGAATATAAAAAGAATTTTAAAAGCTGAATATTTACAATCCACTCATACAAAGAGCTTGTGCGGATGCCTTACTTATGGTAGAAGTAGTGGTATTATGGTGACCCACATGAGATTCAATAAAAAGAACGCTGAGAGTACGATAACTGATAACTGATTTTTTTTAGAAAAGTCAAATACAATCATTTTGTACTATGGGAAGGGGGGTCTATCTCCCTCCGTTTAGGTGGGAGGGGCAATTTTCTAAAAGAATGACTTAAAATTAAAAAACAAATTTAAAAAAACGGCAACATTTATATATTATATAAATTATATGTTTTCTGAAAGCCAAAAACTTGTTCTACTATCTTTTGTTTCAACCGTTATTAGATAGATAGATATATATTTTATTTTCATAGATAAATGCTTTTTACAAATTTTTAATAATACGCAGCTTGCTCAGAGATTTGATATTTAAACTATATCTTACAACTGGAAAATTTTATAACCATTTTGAAATAATTTTGAATTGAAGATTACATTTGAAGGAAAAACTATGATTGAAACCTTCATTTAATATAATTTTTTTTTTATAGGATTTTATGTAAAGGAAAAAAAAAAAAAAAAATGACTAGATACAATTTATTAAAACTTAAAAACTAAAAGGAATTGCCAGGCTATGGGATATAATAATTGTTTAATTAAGTAATAATTAACTAAATAACTTAATAAATATGTGCACAAATGTTTAAATAAATAAATAATAATAATAAATTAAATAGATAAATAAATAAATTTTAAAGGAAATTAATAATGAATAAATAAATAAATAATTAACATATAATTAAATAAATTAACATACAAACAAATGAATAAATAAATAAATAATAATAATAAAAAAAAAAAAAGTTAATAAATAAATATATAAATGAATTAATTAATTAAATAAATAAACAAATAAATAATATAATTAAAAAATAGATAAATAAATAAATAAATAATTTAAACAAAAAATGACAAAAAAATAAATATATTAATAAACAAATACCAAACTAAGCAAATAAATAAATAAATTAACATAAATACATAAAGAAATTTATATAAGGAATATTTTTATCGATCTATTAAATTTTGTATTATTACATTTTTGGAATCACTACATCTTAAAACAAATTTTTCGTTGAGAATTTCAATTTTTCTTGCAACTTGATGAACACCGGTTTGTTCATGTAAGAGTTGAGTTGAAAAAAACCAAGGTAAATTCGTCATCATTTTCAAAGTTTTGTTTTGTGAAACTTGCAATTTTTTAATGTGAGATTTAGCACACGTTCCCCATACTGGGCATGCAAACACGATTAAAGCTTGAAAAATTACTTTACATATTATAATCTTATTAAATTTACTCAGGGGTGATTTCCTACATATAAGGGGGTATAGCATTTTAGTAGCAATGCTTATTTTGCTGAGGGTATTTGTAATATGTTCACGGAAAGTTAATGTCTTGTCTAAATATACACCTAGATATTTGACAGAATTAACCCACGGGACATCACAATTGTTTACGTTAAGCTGACCAAGTGGTAAGGCACAGGCTTTCCTTTTTCTAGTGAAAAATATGGCCTGTGTTTTGTCAGTATTAAGTTTGACTTTCCACATTTTAAAATAATCGTAGACTTTATTTAACGCATGCTGTAAATCGTTCTCAATTTCATGGCCAAAATTATTTGAGCTATAAATAGCGGTGTCATCCGCAAACATAGCTATTTCACAATTCCATATTTCTGGAAAATCAGCAACGTAGGTTATGTATAACAATGGAGCCAATACTGATCCTTGAGGTACACCCGATGATATTTTTTTTAGTGATGAATTTATGTTATTTAGAATTACTTGAAATTTTCTGTTCCTAAGAAAACTTTGTATTATTTTTATAAGATATAAAGGGCAACCAAATAACTTCAATTTATGAAGAATACCGTCGTGCCAAATGCTATCAAAAGCCTTTTCAACATCCAAAAGGACAACCCCCGTAGACTGTTTTACTCTCATTTTTTCTTTAATTTGTTTGCAGATTCTTAGAACCTGGTGTGTTGTGCTATGACCCTGTCTGAAACCAAACTGTTGGTCTGGAATGACATTTGAGGACTCAAGAAACTCCAGAAGTTTTATTTTGATTACTATTTCTAATATTTTGCTTAGGTTACTGAGCAGACTTATTGGGCGATAACTACTAGGATTATTAGGTGGTTTTCCTGGTTTGGGAATAGGTATAATCTTTGCAGTTTTCCATTTGCTTGGAAAGTATTGTAACTTGATACAAGAGTTAACAATAAAGCATATAAAAGTTACTCCAATGATTGGTAGTTTTTTGAAGTATATATTTTTAAGAGTATCTATTCCTGGTGCTTTATTATTACGCATATTTCGAATAATATCTTTTATATCTTCATTGCAAACGAAGACTTCTCTTGGTAAGGATTCATTAATCAACGGATTATTAAAGTTTTTTTCAAAGGAATCTGCAAAAACTTCTGCCTTTTCTTCACTAGTTATTAGCAAAGAATTTTTGTGTTCTAAATGAGGAATAAACTTGTTTTTATTTTTAAGCACTTTCGCAATTTTCCAAAATGGTTTGGAATTTGGATCAAGAGTACAGAGTTTCTCGTTCCATGTTTTATTTCTGAACTTTGAAATTTCGAAAGCTATTTGTTTTGTGTATATGTTCATTTCATTAAAATCATCAACCTGTCTATATCTTTTCCACTGACTTCTAAATCTATTTCTTTGCCTGATTAAATTTAAAATGTACTGTGGAAGAGCAGTTGTTCTTGTTGCTTTTGATTTTTTGGGAATGGACTCATCAACACATTCCAGTAAGGAATTTGTAAAAAATTCAATTTTTTCATCAATTTGAAGGGAACTACTTATATTATCTATATCACAGGGTGTATTTCTAAGGCATTGTTTAATTTTTGTTCTATATCTATCCCAATTCGCGTTTTTAAAATCTAAGTATTGCACATCTTTTTTTGTACTACTAAGGAGAATATCACAGTTTATTGGAATATGATCCGAACTCAAAGCGTTAATTGCCAAAGGCTGGGTTACAATTTCTGGCGAGTTTGTTATTATCATGTCCAATGTTGATGGCGAAGATTTTTTGTTGGCTGGGAAGTATGTTGGCCCATTTGGATAGAGCAAGCTTACTGGATACCTCATAATGATGTCCAGTAGCAAATTTCCCCACTTGTTTCCTCTTTTGCAACCCCAATTTCGATGCCGGCTATTGAAATCACCCCCGAGTAAAAATTTTTCATTATTTGTGATAAGCTTTCTTAGATCACTCTTATAAAAGCCAATCATTTGAGCATTAGAAACTCCTCCGGGAAAGTAAACGGAAACGATTTTAAATTTAGTATTATCATTCAGCATTAATTCAATACCAATTGTTTCAAAAACATCAGTTTTTACATTTGGTACTAAATTATATACTAAATTATTTTTCACTACGATGGCAACTCCACCTCCTACTTCATCATCAATACGATCTAATCTATGACAGTGATATTTTTTGTGTGAGAAAGAGATGCTACTGTTGAGCCACGTTTCACACACAAGACACACATCGACATCATTATCACAGAGAAAATTGAAAAACTCAGTACATTTATAACGAATACTCCTGGCATTCCAACATAAAACATTAAGAGAGTTTGATTTACTTGACATGATTGTATAAATATTTTGTCGCAAGCTGCGTTATAACATTAAATTGTTCAAGTTTAGATTTACATATACTTAACTTAGTTATCATATCCATAGTAAGAGCGCAGAGTTCGTCTTGAGTGAAAAGATCATTCTCATTGACGGTAGCATTTTGGTTGTATGCAGTTGCATTTTGGGTCCATTGCTGTTGAGGTGCTCGTGCTTGGAGAGCGGCTGGAGATGTTGATGGTGTAGGCACAGAAGATCTATTTTGCCTCGGCAAGGTAGGAAAATCATTTGTGCTCATGTAGTTAGGCACAGTTCTATAATGATGTTTTGGCTGGGTGTGAGTCATTGCTGGAGTTCTCTTTTGGTTTGTTTTACCTCTTATCTCGAGGTATTTTACTCTTCGGGGACAGATAATATCAGTCGATTTGTGATTTCCCTGACAATTAGCGCATTTAGAGATGCCTGCGGCAGTACAATCGGCAGTTTTATGGCATTGAGAGCAATTTGCACAGAAGGTTTTAACTCTGCAGTTTCTCTCACCATGCCCATACATTTGGCAGTTATGGCATTGAGTTATTTTATTTTTTTGTCTTCGTTGAAACTCCCAACGAACTTGAGTACGAAGAACGTGACGAATGTTTTTTCTTAAGTCCGCAATTTTAACACTTTGTTTTTCAAGGAAAACTATATAGAATACCTCAGTATAGTGATCGTAGTTTTTTTTTTATCATTTTAATGTCTTTGCATTGTAAACCTAGTTTAGTAAGTTCGGCTTTGAGAAGATCGATTTTTACTTTGTCTAAACCAAAGAGAACAACTTTAAATGCTCTTTCACTTTTGAGATCGTGAGTGAAATATTGACACATTTTGACTTTTAATGCCGCGCAAACTGAATAATATGAGGTTAGGCACTGACAAAAAATTTTTATCCCAATGGATATTTTTTTAATTGAATAGTTTTCAATTTTAAGTTCTTGCATCAAATTATGAACAAACTCTGCAGATTTTTGAAGTAATTTAATGGGAGGGGCAATGGCTTTAGTGACATTTTCACTCGTGGACATGTCATCATCATTTCCACCGGTGTCACTTGCACTTAACACTTGCAGGGGTTGCCAGTAATTGCTACTGGATGAATCACCTTGCTTTGACATTATTGAATTGTTTTTTTGCACTTTCGCCATTGAAGATCTAAGATCTTCGTTGCTTAGGCTACGTATTCGCTTCGTTATTTTGGATCGGTTTTGACTCGTTAGAGAAAGAAAAAAAACGTCTTACTCATCTAAGAGCGCAACGTGAACTTTTTCAACCGTTATTTGTGTTAATAGTTTTTGAAAAAACACTTTCGAACTCAAAATTTATCAAATTTTTTTTTTTTTTTTAAACTTTACTGTGTTTTTATTCAAAATTGTGAAATTAAGTACTAAATTGGCTTTAATTATTTGACGTCTCCTTAAATTTTTAATCGAACACTGAAAACAATGCAAAAGAAACTTTGCATACAACAAACCTCACACATACCCCAAATCCTATAGTGAGCCCAAGCAGGGAGGTTGCACACATGTCGCACTTTTAAAACTCAGCCGTAATGCTGGCAATATCTCAAAAGAGTAGTATCAGTAATTTTCAATTTTCTCAAAAACTAGAAGACATAAAAGCTTTTGGTGTTTTGTGTTCGATTGAGCATTGACCACAAAAATAGAAAATTTAGTTTTCCATATCACGATTTTGAGAGAAATTGATCCAAATATTTTTGTTTGCGTTTTTTATCAAAATTTTGAGTTTGAATGCAAATTTTTTCAAAAATATTGACACATATAATATTATTTAAATGTAGGAGTAAAGCACATACTTATGGCTCTTAAAACCGTTATTATTTTGCATTTTAAGTATTGCTGTTGTTTTTTAATATTTGTTTTTCCATTTAAGTCGTTTTTTTTTCGAAAATTGCCCCTGTACCTCCTAAACGGGGCTAGATAGACCACCCTATTGTAGTAAAAAATGTTTGTATTTGACCCTTCTACAAAAATCCGTTTTCAATTTTCGGCGCCCAAGTTATCGTACTCGTGCCAAAAGGAAGTATAGGTAGGTGGGTTTAAGACAAATAAAAAGTCTTTCTGCAAAAAGAGGTATATAATCTTCTTTTTATGCGGGAGCAACAATTTTCTAAACAAAAATCTTAATGGAAAATTCATTATTTAACAACAACAGTTCATACAATTTATCTTTAGTCCTAAAAACATGTACTAACAAATTTGTATTGGATGTTGCACTTTTTACGTTTTACTTTTACCTACTGGCTCTATAAAGTCGTGTAAAAACAAATTTCGGAGTTAACGTCAAAACTAACACTACGATGATCGAGATAACTCTGAAAAAGTTAGTTTTGTCATAACGTTTAGTCCGTCGTTGGTCTGTGCATCCATGGATCCACTGTAATTTGAGCTAGAGCCTAAACGGCTAGACCAATTTGCATGGAATTTGGTACAGAGAATTGTTTGCTTTAGCTCATCTAGAACAGGTTGCTTTCATATATAACGATTTTGTTTTTTTTTTTTTTAATTCCCTCAAACAGCTCTATCGATTTTATTTTGATTAAACTAGCTTCCTGTAGTGATCAAAGTGATTTTAAGAAAACTGCTTTACAGGTTTTTGCAAAAAAATCACAAAACGGAAATAAGCATCCCACGTTTCATACACATGTGGTGTTTGATTAATGGGTTCGTATTTTAAGCTAGGACCTCCTGTTTTTTGACTATTCCCTCAAGAAGTATTTTTTATTTTTTTAGGACCAAAAATACTAAGATCTGCCAAACAAATATTTTAAGCTGACAACAAAAAACTTATTTTACAAAATTTAAAAAAAAAATACACCTAAATATAATTATAATTATATCTATAAATAGAAATATTAACTAAAATTTTGAACAAAATATTTTTTGAATTTTTAAAATTATTTTTTTTTATATGAAGTAAAGTTGAACTGAACTTAATAAAAACTGCGTATACATTGCCCTCACTCTAGTCACTTTGGTCACCACAGGTACGAAGTTGAATCAAAATCGTTAAAACCGTGTTCTAATTAATTTGAGAACACCAACATTTTTGAAAATAACTACAAGAACTAAAATAAAAATTCGAATTTCTCCTCTAAGTAATCACATAAGAATGCTTGATTCCAAATTTAAGAGCAAATCGGCCCAGACGCCCAGACGCCCAGACGCACAAACCGACGGATGTTATGACGAAATCTTATTATTCGGGATCGTTTTGATCGCAGTCTATAATTTTGTTTATACATGAAACCAATACTTGCCCATTAGAGCAAGTAAAAATCAATTATCACCACTTCCTTACCACTTCTCATTTCTTTAAAAATGTTTTTCTTTCTTTATTTATTTATTTATTTATTTCGTCAAACAGAGTACAAAACCTCTTACAGACTACTTACACTTAACAATTTATTTGTAAATATAATACTCATAATAATTGATTAACCTCCAAAGTTCAATACATAAAATAAATGTGACTTGAAAACATCTCCGCTATAAAATTGGTTAAAATCAATAATTTCATTTTGAGATACTGAGTTTGCCTGTCTTAAGCATCGTGAGATTGGCTCATTAAGCCCATAATTTGCTCTGTGTTGAGGTACACGAAATGTATAATAGGATCTAAAGGAGTGTGAACGACAGTTAAATTCTATTATTCTTAGCAAAAATGGACAATTCATTTTATAATTTATAATATCTCTTAAAAACATAACATCAAAGTATTTTCTACGAGTATCAAGATTTTGTAGACCAAAAAGTAAACAACGAGTATCGTAAGAAGGTCTGACAATATTCCAACGTAGAAGATAAAATAATTGTCTATGTCTAGTGAAACGCTTTTGAATTCTCTCCAATATATTTGAATTAATTTAATAGAAAGGATTCCAAATGACCCAACAGTATTCCAGAACGGATCTTACATAGGAGAAATATAAATATTTTAGTGTAAATGAGTCTTTAAATTCTTTCGAGTTTCTGCATATAAATCCTAACATAGAGCTGGATCTAGTTACCATTGAAATTTAGATTTTTATCAAAAATAACTCGAAGATCTTTTTTTCATTTATTTCGACAATTGGCGAATCTTCAACACTATACTCAAAATTTATAGATGACAAACGACGATAAAATGATAAACTTTGACATTTAGATGTAGTTTGTTTTTCTTGCACCAAACAGAAAGATTGTTTAAATCCTTTTGTGACAATAAACAGTCATACACATTTTTAACTACGCAATACATTTTTAAATCGTCGGCATACATGAGACATTGAGAATGAACAAAAATATCAGGAATATCATTCACAAATAGAAAGAATAACAAAGGCCCAAGATGACTCCCTTGGGGAACACCAGAAGTTACATTTATGGCCTCAGAAATTTTATCATCTATACGAACGAATTGTATTCGGTTACAAAGATATGACTCGATCCATTTCAGAAGGTTAGAGTTAAAACGATACCCCTGCACTTTATTAAGAAGTATACGGTGATCAACTCTGTCGAACGCCTTCGCAAAATCAGTGTAAATCACATCACACTGATAGCCCTTTTCAAGAGCATTTAGTACAAAGTTGGAAAAGATGGCGAGATTTGTGAGAGTAGACCTGCCACTAACAAAACCATGCTGCTGAGGTGAAATTACTTCTTTCATTGAATGAATTAGTTTTTTATAAATAATTTTTTCGAAAAGCCTTGGAACGGTGGATATTTTACAAATTGGACGATAGTTATTTACATCATTTTTAGATTCGGATTTGTGAATAGGACTAAGAAAAGAACGCTTTCATTCGTTCAAAAATATACCTGACTCAAGAGAACGATTGAACATAATACTGAGAGGCAGGGCAATTGGCCTGTGCACAATTTTTGAACAATATAGGGGGGAATGCAACTCCTCGACTACTTCATCAAATGTAATAGTCATGCCACCGACATTTACTTAATTCGAAGAAAAGTAGGTACCTACTAAAAATTCTACATGCTCTTCATTATTTGCAATTTTAACTTAAATGTTAAACATTATGTTATAAAGGGTCCGCCAACTGACTTTTTTTTTTTGAAAATGGCGCAAAACATCGAGTGTAGCTTCGGCTGTGTGGCACGTAGCGCCGTCCTGTTGAAACCAAATGTTGTCAATATCCTCCTCTTCAATTTTTGTGAACAAAAATTCGTTCAACATGGCCCGATAACGATCGCCATTGACTGTAACGGCCACTCCTTGCTCATTTTCGAAAAATGACCCAATTATACCTCTGGACCAAAATCCGCATCAAACAGTGACTCGTTTTGTGTGTATCGGCTTTTCAGTGTATGCGTGCGGGTTTTCTGTGCCCCAAATGCGCCAATTTTGCTTGTTTACTACCCGCCAAGATCAAAATGAGCTTCATCTGAAAAGATGATTTTTTTTTGGCAAAATAGGCATCTTCTCTAAGTCGATCGCAGGCCCACTTAGCGAAGCGTATACACAACCATATTCGTTCAGCGGAAGGATAAAACTAATTATCTGTCAAATCAGACATGAGCTAAGTGTTACCATTCACGAAATAAGCACTAGTTGAAAAAAAAAAATGTTAGATGGCGGACCCTTTATTATATGTATGCATGGCATGTTATATCCCAACATTTTTCCCATAATATAAAACGAAAAACTTTTTTCTGAGCATAATAATAAATAAAATCATAAAACCATATTTATTCGACTCAATCAACTATGAATTCAAGTCGAAACTCATCAAACTTTTGAGCAACTCAACCGTAGCGTCCTCCATTAAGGTCCGAAAGAAAAACATTTTAATAACGCTACAACAAGTTCCTTTTCTGGCCACAAGCTATGTATAATATAGGGTGGTTGTTGGTTATATCGGTCGATTTGTTGGTGGCTATATATGGCTAGGGCTACTGCCGCTGCAGGACTATTGGTTTTATAGGTGTATATGTGTGAAGATTGCGTAAACAAAATAAACACAATATTTCTACCTCTCTGCATTGCATTTCACCACACCACAAAGCACTCCTTGCCAACACAAACACCCACAAAACCCCAATAGCCCTGACGTTCTATGAGAACCTTCGACTAAGAGAGGTGTGGCTTGGTGGGGCTACCATTGCCGTTGGTGGTGAGTTGTGAAGGTGATCCTGATGGTTTGCCTGAGTCAAATATGTATATATGCACTTCTTTATTGGCGGTAGGTACTGCAAAACAACTTTATCAATGAATGGAATGTTTGCTTTTTAATTGGATTAAATTGTTTTGTTTTGGTTTTTTTTTTTTATTATTATTATTTTTATCAGACGCAACCATCCGATTTACAGAGAGCTTATATCGATAAACAACTTCTGTTTTGTTGATTTTCATAAGAACTAATCATTCAGAAAATTTGTTCGTCGTTGAAAGTTTGAATGAGTTTTTTTTAGAACAATCATTGTTGTTAAGTTTTATTTGGATTCGTTGTTTTTTTTCTCTTTCTCTCTGGACTTTATGTAATTTGTTTATTATTGAGGTAGGATTTATTGTTATATGTGTTTATGAATTTGCTTATTATGACTTGAGTTCAAGCTTTAAAGAAAGAGAACGATTTTTAGTAACGCTCCGAAAAATTGTGAAGTTTTAATATTTTGTAAAAATTTAAGAAATTAAGAAATCGTACTTACAACTAGGTTTCGAGCCTCAACAGCAAGTACATACGATTTAGTTTTACAGTTATTTTTCTTTTATACCGACTTTTTTTATAGCCTTATTTATTTTACATACTTCAAAATAGATATAAAATTTGAAATATTTAGAGCCAGATGTATAAATGTGGTTCAGTTACTTTAAATGAAGTTCAGTTAATCTGCCGAGATCAGCGAATAAAAAAACCAAGCATGAACATTTGAAATACGTTTCAATAACTGAACCTTCGGAACCAAAATTTTTGAATTTATTAATTTAATGGGTCGGGTTGAAAAAAAAAAAATGAGACGTCGTGGTGCGAAGCTAATATTACAAGAAGCCGCTCTTCCAACAACAAGAGCAGAGGAACAGTGAAAACACTGCCAACACGAGTGGGTTCACTGATGTGCTGGGTTTCCAAAGGCAACCACGACAAAGCCCCTGGTTCGATGAGGATTGCTTGATAGTGCATGCAGCCGAGAACTTGACCAAGTTAATGCTATACAGAAAATATGATCGGAATTGCCAAGAGAGCAGCAGACTGGGAGGTCTAAGAGCAAAGAAGAAGGAAGAAGCACTGACTTCTCGGAATGAAAATGATCGAGGGTTAGGGGATGCCTTATGCAAAAAAAATACTTTGTGAAATAACAGACAGACAGTACATATATTGTTGGAGCCAGTGGCATAATTATTAATGCGTAGGACTGTTGGGGGTTGGGGTTCGATTCCCAGCCTCGTCCACCTAAAAAAATAAAAAGAAAACCAGCGTCTGTCTCTTGGGAGAAAGTGACAAAAACTCCAAGACTATCTCATACGTCTCATCTTAGCAGTTCAGATTCGGCAGATAATTATATAGGTCCCCTTCATTCCTGAAAACCAACCAAACACGCACACAGCCTAAGTAACATTTTTATTCTTATACGATACTCCGACAGTCTTAATGAACTTATTTAAGAGAGCTAAAGGCACTCTTGACGAGTTGTTCTAGATTGTAAAAAGATTGTTAAGCCTAGTTATGGGAGCCTCTTGAGCCTATAGCAAGAGTTTTATTCTTCTTATGCAAATATAGACTCCAGCCGATTTGTAAATCTAATAAAGCTTTCTTAACTCTTCCTGCGTGCGTCGATCTTCCTACAGAAATTGTTAAAATAGAACGAGTGTGTGAAAACCTAAAAAAAAGTATACATCTTTTGCATTATGTATTTCTTTTAGAAGGAGGTAGGCAAATAGTTTTTATGTGTGTACGGCATGCTCTCATGTCAAAAAAAAATTATGTGTATTTTGATGCTAGTATTTCTCTCATAAGTTTATTGACTTATAATAATTGTGAAAATTGTGGCATATTTATGTAGGTTAAATTCTTCTTGCAATTAAAATTGTATCTATCAATTTCTACATTTTTCTTCGAAAAATAACAACGCACTTTCAAAATTATGGAAAGATTCAAATTATTTTGTTTTTAATTATTAATAACAGAAAAAGGGTTACCATTAATATTTTTTCGGAGGAAAAAATCACTAACGTCGTTTTTATAAGATTGAAGAATGCAATAATTCATACTATATCTTTTTTCATTTACTGTTCTTATGACAAAAATTGATACATTGATACATACTATTGATTGGTACATTGAAAAGGGACACTCGACAAATAAATGTGTTTCGTTAAAATGTTAAACGTCAATTTGAAGTTTAACTTTTAAACTGTAACGGTAAAACTTTAGAAACTAGCACGTAGTATTGTTGTATGCATCTCGCATATTATACACCTGTTCACCTGTTGGAGGAAAGAGTGGCCTAGGTAATACTCGGTTTCAAACCCACGAGAACCAGCGACCGATTTTCAAACCGATAAAGAATCATAAAAGATCCCAAAACAATGGAACAATGGAATGGAACCGAATATACTCGGATCCTCTCTTCCTCCTAAAGTTTTCCCCTAACGACTTCCCCCACCTTTAAGACCGATGTCTACAGACCCATCGGCCTGTCCAGGCAGGAGTCGAAAAAGGGGGGTCCCTTAGCGTTGGTAACCGAAGGCCTGTTGGTTGCCATGCTTAGCTCGTCGATGGGGGGGATCTTGTTACTCGCTTAGGGACGAGGTTACCTTCTTCAGGCCTAAGTCTGAGGTGTTATTCGACAAGAACGAATATTTCCATCTTTTAAAGACGAAGGACCCGAATTTCAGCTACCGACATCAAATACAATTCTTTTTTTTTTTTGACTTCAACTTAGAGGAGGACATAGGTCATCGTGTCCTCGGAGCTCTTCTTCACCCACCCTTAATAGTATTCCAAAGCACAACAAAAAAAACCAATATTTTTTGTTGTTGTTTTAGAATACTCCTATGCCATTACGCGCGCTCGATCGAAATAAGTAACAGCCCAATTCTAAAAAGGGGGAAATTATTGACTCCCCCTCACATCTTCTCCCTCAGGGACTCCACCTCCCCTCTCACACACTCACTTCCCAAAAATAATTCTCTCCTAAAACTCCATATCAAAACTCTTTCACGTTACTATACACTTTCTTATCGTAACAACGCTTTATAACCCGAATATTTTCCTTTTAAACACTAGAAACTCAGCTTCCCATATTTAATTCCACAATGAATTGAACAAAGACCACTACAAATCTGATAAAACGCCCAAACGACAGTTTAATTTCATTTGCTCTGTTCGAAAGCCACAACGATTTTATTCTATTTGTTGTTTAATAAAATAAAAATATTTATCTTACATCATCACCATACATCGCAAAAATTAGGTAAGTATAACTGAACGCTTCTTTAACTACCCAAGCCAAAAATTATTATTATTTACTTTTTATTTTCTTTCTCAGATTCATCCGCACCGATTCCCGATAATCTCCGAATCTACTCCTTTTATGATATAAAGTCTGAGCTATCTCTCGGCTTCAGTTACTCTCATATTATTTTTCTTTCATAACTTATTCTTTTCTTTTTTTCATTAAATCTCTTCTATTTTTTTTTTTTATTTAAATTTCATATATGTATAGATGTAATTATAGTAAATATGATAACGAATCAGAGACATATAAAATCACTTACCGATAATCCAGAATGTTGTGCACAGCATTTTGGTGATTCGATGATTCTCTAAACGTCGAACTGATTACATAATATTAAACTCTAAAGGATATCAAAAAAAACGATTTGAATGAATCTCCTTTTTTTCAAAAAAAAATGTACCTATCTAATTATCGATGGATGGGATGTTACACCTGGTTTTATCCTAATCTTACTTATCTAAACTACCTATAATCTTTTTACATTTAGTTCAAAATCTTATCCGAAACCAAAAAAAAACTTATTTCCTAAAAAAAAAAAAACTCCTCATTTATTATCTTTACCTCTTCTACTTATTCTTCACTGTCTTATAATTCTACTTTTCTTTTCTTTTCAAACTTTCTTTGATTTAAAACAAAACTAAGTATTCCTATATTTATGATTTACTTTGTTTTCAAAAAGTCAATTCGAATCACTCAAACAAATTGATAATTATATTTTCTTTGTTTCTCAGTTTGTATATTTTTTCTATTAATAGCAATAGCTTTCTCAAAAAAAATTTAATTAATTTTCTTTTAATTCTTTTAATTTATAGTAAAATCCTTTTTACTTATTTTCACTAATCCTTTTGGTAAAGTATCCAATTTCCCTTTCTTAATTTCACCACTATTTTCTCTTTCTTTTCAGCACAAATCTTTTCTTTTAGTAAAACCACCAAACATTTTACTAACATTGAATCTTCTCCTTTTTTATGTATTATCTTCTCAGCACTTAATTTCCTTTTCACTAATTAACGTTTTAGCACTTATTCTTTTCTTTTCGGTTTGATATTTTCCTTTCTTTTTAGCTTTAGCCTCATTTCATATTTACTTTCTAAATTTTCTTTCAGGTTCCTTTTTTTTCTTAATTTTCTTTCTTTTCCAGCTTAACTCACTTTTTCCTAATTTTTCTTTTCGGGTATCTGTGTTACTTATTTCCTATATATTTTTAATATCTCTAAGTTTTCTTATTATAATTCATTTTTCCTTTACAGTATCACTGAAGATTCTTTTTTTTCTCGAACCCTGAAGGAGAACTTTTCTTCGGCGCTTGTGCCCTCGAATTCCATGACGAGCTTTCGGAGTTCGAACATAGCTGGTGTTCGCTCTTGAATTAGAAACTGGTGGATCGGTGGATGAGAGTTCCTGAAGAAAAAGAATTAGGTCATAATCTACACTGCCTTTTATTGCATCAATTTGCCTTACCTGAAGACTTTCTGATTGAATGTTATGTGTAGTTATTACTACGAGTTAGACGTCGGGATTTTTACCTCAAAACTTGCCGACAAAGGCAATCAACAAGAGGTTTTTCTTTCCGACCCTCGGAGGAGACCTAATCGTGATCTCAAGACTTGGTTTCTCGGTCACCTCAGGTAAAAATTGTGGGTACCTGGCCCTCGATCGGTGGACAAGCTTTTTTCAACCATGAGAACAAAAATAATCCTTTTGGTTAAGGCTTCAGATATCGCATGAGTAAATGTTACCAATTATTGGGGAAAAGAATCTCTACGTTTACTACCCCAGACTCCTCGTCAAGAGTTTCTTTGATAGCGTTGTCGCGACCGATCTGGCGCGATGACCATACAAAGATGTCCGCGTGGAAAACTAAATTTTCTGAAGGAGGGAAATTTCTTTATCCAAGAAAAGTTTTTACTTATAGGTATAATGTTAATTCTTACCTATATTATTTTTGTCTATATCTTGGACTTTAAGACCAAACTTTTGAGACAAAATGTCCCCGGATTGCGTTACGTGCGTCGTTGCCTTGAAAGTGGGTAGTGGAAGGAGAATGGTTTGACGAATTTTCTTCACTTATCGCCACCTTTTATCTTTTTTGTTCTTATTGTTTGCTTTATGATCACTTTCTTTCTTGACTTAAGTTTAGTGCAACCCGAAACTTTCTTTGCTGACGGCTGGATATAAAAGAAAGAAGCTTCTCGATTCTACCCACGCGGATGCCTCTTAAAAACTTTTTTTTTTTTTTGGAATATGGAATCAACCGGAAATTGTTAAATTGGAACGGCACAACTCGGAACAAGGAAGTTTTAAATTCCGATCGTACCATGCACTGAAACATTCTCCCCCAAACACAATGGCTTCGCGTCAAATGCACAAGCCTGTGAACTTGGTTGCGTTATCGAAATCGATTTTTTCTTGGAGTGGAATCATTATTCTTTTTTTACAATTTTTGTGTGTCGGTTAGTTAAGCTATTTCTATGCATCGTATGACTAATAAACATACTTTTTAGAACTCCTTTGGTTTCTTTGTTTTTCTTTGTTTATATTGAATGGAAGTTGCATAGACTTTTTCCATCTCAAATAGTTGTTGCGAATTAGATAACCATAGGTAATATCAATTAAGCTGTTTCCTACAAAACGAAACACATTTATCTATGCGGTGTTGCGATTGCCAACTTTTATTGATCTATTACAAAAAAATTGGTATAGTTGTGTTAGATTAACATTTCAAAACAATGTAACAACATAATATCCTCATAATTTTTGGAATAAATGCACAATAAAAGTTGACCGGATATAGCTTGGTGTTCACTCCTGAATGATCGATTCCAATTCAGCAACAATATAAGATACCATAAACAATAAAAATGTATTTTTCTAATAAAAACTCAATTTTACAGAGATCGATTTTTGGGCAGATTGATTCCACTTTTTATTAACACCAACAGTATTTACTATGCCATCAGTTTAAATGTGTTCTTTTTTTTAGTCATTTATGATTGAACCCCACTATTGCCAGTTCCACAGTCCAGAAATTAGGTACATCGAAACAAAGAGAACAAAAAATCGACCGAAGAAATTTGCTGCCAACGAAAACGATCTAATTTTTGATCGAAATCTAAAATTAGAAATGTCACCACCAATCAAATAGCCAATAGACATGAAGAGAAACAATTTTTTTTGAAAAAAAATACACACTATACAATTCAACTGAAAAATCTGTTCGTTTTACATTTAAAGCTGGCATGCGTAGTCGTAGCTCCTATTAGAATCTTTGAAAAAAAATGAATAATCGTATTGATGTTTTACTATGGGATTATAAAGACTTAAAATGACATTTAGAGTTTTAATTTCACAACGCGATACTTATAAAACTTACATAGATCTATCATCATCATCATCGTCGGCTCGACAACTGGGGTCCGGTCCTGGCCTCCTTCAACAAGTCTCTCCACCCATTCCGGTCTCGAGCCGCCGCCATCCAGTTGCGCACCCCAAGGCTCCGGGCGTCCTGGTTTACGCCATCTCTCCAGCGCAAGCATGGTCTACCACGCTGTCGTCTACCATAGAATGTACCACAAAGAACTTTCCGAGCAGGTTCCTCTTCGCTCATGCGAGCTAGGTGCCCTGCCCACCGAAGTCTACCGAGCTTAATTTTTGTCACGATATCTGCTTCAAGGTAGATTGCGTATACAATTCATGATTGTACCGTCTCCGGAATCGTCCTTCCTCACATATGGGGCCAACAATTCTCCTCAAGACTTTTCTCTCGAACGTCGGAGTGCCTTTTGCTAAGCACCCAAGTCTCGGATCCATATGTGATTACTGGCAGGACCATGGTCCTGTACAGCAGCAGTTTTGAAGTTATGGTGAGATTTCTGGATTTGAAGAGCTTTGACAGACTATAGTAGGCTCTGTTGGATTTGAGAAGCCGCCCGCGTATTTCTTCTTCTATATTGTTATCGGCTGCTACTATTGACCCAAGGTATTTAAAGGATTGCACCAATTCAAATTCGTGCTCCGCTACCTTGATTGTTTGACCAACTGTTCCTCTCGCATTCGACGCCACCGTGCGAGATTGTTTTACCTCCACTTATGTGCAGCCCTGGATTTTGTGCCGCCTGCTCGATCTGGATGAAGGAATCATGTACAGCTTGCTCGGTTCTTCCGATGATGTCGATGTCGTCTGTGTAAGCCAGTATCTGGCTGGACCTGTTGACGATGGTCCCTCTTGTTGCCGTGCCAGAGTCACGGATTGCTTTCTCCAACGCCAGGTTGAAGAGGAGGCAGGCCAAACCATCCCCTTGTCGGAGTCCATTAAAGATGTTGATTGGCTTGGATAGCAATCCGGCTATTTTTACTTGGATTGTTACGTTAGTCATGGTCAACCTACATAGTCGTGTCAATTTATTTGGGATGCCGAATTCTCTCATGGCTTTGTAAAGTTCTACCCTGGCTACGCTATCGTAGGCGGCCTTAAAGTCTATAAACAGGTGGTATGTTGGGATGTTAAATTCTAGACATTTTTCCATCGCCTGCCTAAGGGTAAAGATCTGATCAGTTGTTGATATGCCTGGAATGAAACCACACTGATATTGTCCGATGATAGTTTTAGCGTATGGGGTTATCCGGTCTTGTAGGATAGAGGAGAGTATCTTATAGGCGGTACTCAACAACGTGATACCTCTGCTGCACGTTGTGACATCTCCCTTCTTATGTATGGGGCAAATTATACCTTTTCGCCAGTCTTCTGGAATTTCTTCATGCTCCCACACGTGCACTATAATCTCATGAATTGCTTGACGTAAAGCTGGCCCACCGTGTTGAAATAGTTCGGCTGGTATACCATCGGCTCCCGGGGCTTTGTTTTTCTTTAGCCGGCCTATAGCCTTCTCAACCTCTTCTATGCTTGGTGGCGGCAACACAGGGTACTCTTCTTGAAGTAGTGGAGCCTCCACTTCTGCAATGAGCTGACCATTTAGCAATTCATTGAAGTACACTTGCCATCGCTCCAGTATACTTTGAGGATCGGTGATCAGATTTCCCTCTCCGTCCTTGCCGTATGTGCAGCGTGGTGTGTACTGCGTCATGTTTCGGACGGATTGGTAGAACTTCCGCGCCTGGTGCGGACCTCGCTCTCGGCTTTTCTCTATTTCACAGATTATGTTCTTCTCCCAGGCTGATTTTTTCTGTCTGTGAAGCCGTTTTTCAATTCTTCTGAGCTCTTTATATTCGTCTTCGCGTGCCCGCGTTCTATGAGATTGTTGCATTGCTCGGTACGCAACATTCTTACGTTCAGTCGCTAGCTTGCATTCATCATCAAACCAGTCGTTCCGATTTCTACGACGGCTGCCTAAGATGGAGTTGGCAGTACTAACGACAGTATTCTTAAGGCGTGTCCACTTCTCATCTACTCCCAGCATACTGGCTCCAGGACTTACTCTACCCAGTTCTAGGGCGAGTCCTAACGCATTACCAAAGGTGTTACTGGTGTTTTCATTGCGCAGAGCAGCCGTGTTGATTCGAACCTGATCGGCGGATGCAATACGTCTTCGCATGGCAATCCGCCCTCGGAAAACCATACCAACAAGATAGTGATCCGAGTCGATATTGGCACCTCGGTACGTTTGTACCGTCATCAAGTTCGAGTAGTGGCGACGGTCTATCAACACGTGGTCAATTTGGTTACGAGTGACTCCATCAGGTGATACCCAGGTGGGTTTGTAGATATCTTTTCGCGGGAACCTGGTACTCGCAACGACCATGTTTTTCGATGCTGCCAATTCTAAGACTCGAAGTCCATTGTCATTAGTGTTCTCATGCAAACTATGGGTGCCTGCGTAATGCCTGAATACCGGCTCCCGACCTATTTTTGCATTCAAATCCCCAAGGATGATTTTAACGTCATACCTTGGACATTGGCATTGAGTACTTCATTCCGTCAATAATAAGTTATTTATTGTAAGTAACCATCTTAAATTTTTATTTACAACAATTTATTGTTTGGGTTATGGGTTCGTAAAAATAGCTGAATCAATGGATTTAAGGACCCTTTACTCAAAACAAGTTCGTCGATTTAAGATATTTTATATATAGAAGAACTCAATGATTAATTTCAAAAGAAACTTCATTTTTAACCCGTCGACATCTTATTTTAAATGCCAGTCATTGGTCCACTTCCTTAGGTAGAATCGTACGTATACTCGTATACATATATTAAGCCCCAAAAGCTTAAGGAATATATAAAATATATTTCCTTGAGAATATATATATTTTCGTTTTCACAATAAAACGCTTACATACCCAAGTGATTTGATTTTTCAGTGCACGTTTCAGTTTTTCTTCAACTCAAATCGACGGGTCATCTATTTCATTTGTTTCGCTTCAAATTTTCTGCCAACACAAGCCCTAAATACTCCTCTGGGATGTATCCATCTATAGAAGATCCTTTTTTTTAGTTTTTTTGTTGTGTTTTTTTTTTTTAAAGAATAAAAATAAACACTATCATCCTTCGATAATGTGTTTTCCTTTCGATTGTTGGCAAATGGTCAATTCAGTAGGAATTATGATTAAGACTTACGGTAAGGTTTTATGGCAACCCTTGGTTTTTTTCTCGTTTTGTTGTATATATATAGCTAACTAGGGTTTATTTAAAGAAAGATATGAAAAATGTTGTGTTTCAATTTTATATAAGAGTGCCACACTTAAATGATGATGAAGATGTTAGAGATTCTGTTGAAATTCCAATTCCCATAACATATGAGAAGCTTTGATTTTATTTTTAAAAAATGATGCATTAAAGTTCAATGGCGATTGTAATGGCTCTTTGGCACAACATATATTTTCTCTTGAGGACCTTTGTTTCCTATAAATCGTATAAGATTTCATCAAAGTCTTTTTTGAATTTCCTATTTTTCAGTTGTAATGATTTATTATGACAAATTGTTCTGTGAGAAAACACAAACTTTGGAAAAAACCCAACAATTTTTGTTTGTTTTAAAGAAATTGAACAAACTTTAAGTAAACAACATTATTAAATTTGATTTTCCAAATAAGATTTAAAATTTTGAAAATCTGGAGGTAAAGAATATTATAATGGGTGATTTTTTAAGAGGTTTAGAACTTTTTTAAAAAAAAAAACACAAAAATTCGAAAAAATGAATGAAATATTTATTTGAATCGATAGTTTGAACCTTGCAATTTAATGTTTAAAGATAATTTCATGCAAATGTTGACCGCGGCTGCGTCTCAGGTAGCCCATCCGCTGAGTCCAATTTTGGCATACTCTTTCACACATATCGGCCGGTATCTCACGAATGAATGCATGGATGTTGGCTTCCAGTGCGTCAATCGAAGCGGGCTTGTCCCTATAGACATTAGCCTTGACATACCCCCACAAAAAATAATCTTATGGTGTCAAATCGCACGATCTAGGCGGCCAATTGACCGGCCCGAAACGTGAAATTAACTGTTCACCAAACTCGCCTCGCAATTGCGCCATTGTTTCGCGTGCTGTGTGGCATGTGGCACCGTCTTGTTGAAACCACATATCATGCAAGTCAAGAACTTCCATTTCGGGCAAAAAAAAGTTTGTTATCATCGCTCGGTAGCGTTCACCATTGACAGTAACGCTGCGATTCGCATCATCTTTGAAGAAATAGGCCCAATAATGCCGCCGGCCCATAAACCGCACCAAACAGTGGCTTTTTCGGGATGCATTGGTAGCTGTTGCAATGCTTCTGGCTGATCTTCACTCCAAATGCGGCAATTTTGCTTATTTACGTACCCATTCAACCAAAAATGAGCCTCATCGCTGAACACAAGCAGCGCGCGATGAACATTTCGAACCGAGCACGAATTTTGATAGTAAAATTCAATAATTTGCAAGCGTTGTTCATTTGTAAGACGATCCATGGTTAAATTGCAAACCAAACTGAAGCTGTTTGACAGTGACACAAGGTACTAAACATACGTCAGCTGTCAAAACCAGTGTTGCCAAAACCAAACCAGCTAAAAAATCAAATAAAAACACATTTTTTAAACAAGGTGATGCTTGAGAATGCTAGGGTGAGTAGTTTAGATAAAGCGTAAGGACTATGGCTACGATAACATTGGATGTGTAATCTGAAGAAAAAATCGATGGCTTCCTACAGCCTTTTCTGAATTTTTTGGACTTCTTTCTGCTTCATTTAAATCTTCGAAGCTGCTTTGAATAAACTGTCTTATTTCCAAAATGTCTTTTAAATTTGACTTAACTTTATTTCAAATACTTTTTAGTTAAGACAAAGTTTAAAGTCTAGTATATATGTGTCCTTTGACCGATGACCTCTAACCTATAAGCTTCTATAGTTACTATAGGAAAACGTACATTGCATTAACTACATCAGATTCGTTATTGTTAGGACAAGCTTTGTCACATCAGCATTGGATTTTCAAGTACCCACTCGTAAACTTGTACTCTGTACAAATTAATTAATTTTCAAGGCTAAATTATTTATAATCACTTAAACCATTATTCAATTTGCAAGGAATAAAAGCTGATGCCTCCTTCAAGAGACCAGACAAAAAAATAATCGATCCAGAAAGTTGGCTATGCATCCTTGCGAGCAATAAGGAAAAGACAATAGAAATTATGTAAAAATAATAATTATATCTATACAGGGTGATTAGTAGATAAAAGAGATGCTTGCGTTCGAAAAAGTGCACAAAAATTGTGTTGTGTTGTGTTGTGTTTGATCCGCTATTGGGGACCGAGAAATTATGTATCTTTTGCCCTCGGATCCGTCATATTGTTGTTGTTGTATTCTTGAGATCTAGTGTTTCTTAAATATCGATAGTCAGAACTTGCGATAGTTTTCGAAAAATACCCGATAGCACCGATAGTTTCCAACAAAAATAAAAACAAATTAAGTCCAGTAGATGACAAAGATGATTTTGTTTAATGTGTAAAATTTTTGAATTAAAACTTGAATTCTGAAAACAGACTACAACAGAATGTCAGAATTTGTTGAATACATTTAGCAAAAAAATGAGTTTTTTTGGGGTAAATTTTGAACTACTTTTTTCAGCTTCCATTTTTGGCACATACGATAGTTTTGAAAACATCGATGTATTCGGTAGTTAAGAACTATCGATGTTTAAAGAACACTTTTCGTACCGAAACAATGAAGATATTGATCGTTGCCGGTCCGCCCTGCAGCCGGTGGTTGAAGAATTTTTGTTATTTCTTGGTCCGATTTTTGGGACCGAAAAAGACGATGGTTTTGAGCATGGTATAGGTCGTTTGTGGCGACGCTAGCTCGGTCGCAGCGGCAGGTGGTTGTTGTTTTGAATTTTGTAGATCTCGATTGACTCCCAGGTAATCCTATTTTGGATCGAGGTTTGCACAATGTTCAGGGTTAGCACTTTGGTAGTGGCAATGAGTTTTGTCATCGTCACTCTGGTTGTTTTTTTTTTTTGTAATGATGCTATTATGTTTCTGAACTCTCTAGAGCATGTTTTTGTTTTCACTTTTTTACTTTTTGGCATCTTTTAAAGAGTTGACTGATTCATTAACATGTTCTCTCTAACATCAAAAATAGGATGGGGGGATTATAAATTATCAAGATTTAATCTTAAATTTAATACATTTATGAACAGGAAACTCTTTCACCTGTCCACTACTATTCGAACAAAATTACTCAAACAAAACCACCGTTGCGGTGCACAGTGGGGCCGAAGTGGAACACATCCTTTATTTCAAAGTGGTTAATATTGTGTTTTATTTTGAGTTGGAAAGAGGGGGTGGTGTGTAGTGTGAGGGGTTTTCAATTTGTAGAAAAACATTATATTTAGAACGATATAGCTACATAAGAGTAGAGTTTTTTTTTTCAAAAATGACAGTTTTGGCTCCAATATGGGGAAATGAATGAAATCCAACAGAGCCTACTATAGTCTGTCAAAGCTCTTCAAATCCAGAAATCTCACCATAACTTCAAAACTGCTGCTGTACAGGACCATGGTCCTGCCAGTACTCACATATGGATCCGAGACTTGGGTGCTTAGCAAAAGGCACTCCGACCTCTTAGCCGCGTTCGAGAGAAAAGTCTTAAGGAGAATTGTTGGCCCCATGTGTGAGGGAGGACGATTCCGGAGACGGTATAATCATGAATTGTACCTTGAAGCAGATATCGTGACAAAAATTAAGCTCGGTAGACTTCGGTGGGCAGGGCACCTAGCTCGCATGAGCGAAGAGGAACCTGCTCGGAAAGTTCTTTGTGGTACATTCTATGGTAGACGACAGCGTGGTAGACCATGCTTGCGCTGGAGAGATGGCGTAGACCAGGACGCCCGGAGCCTTGGGGTGCGCAACTGGATGGCGGCGACTCGAGACCGGGATGGGTGGAGATACTTGTTGAAGGAGGCCAGGACCGGACCCCGGTTGTCGAGCCGACGATGATGATGATGGGGAAATGAAAGCACATGGCATTCAGCTTACTGATCCATGGTATTTTTGAGTACCTACTCAGGACCCCCTAGCCCTTTAATTAGAAGAAAAAACCTCTACCGCAACTATCCTAAGATAGTTATTAAAAACTTCTATCAATATTCTGCATTTATAGACCCTGATCACTCGATTAGAAATGAATCTTTGTCGCATCTAATTTGCATCACCCTATATTTATGTAAATTACTTACAATAAATACATCGAAGGGGGCATTTTCATCGTCTGTAAGAAAAAGAGCTAAATGAACTTGAATAAAACAATAGAAGATTAATGCATTGTAAGAATTAGTCCTTGAACGAAATTCTTATGGAAACTATAGCAGCAAAAAGCTTCATAATTATTAATGGCGTGTAGGAGGTTTAAATTTCGAGAAGATATTCTTTAGTTTTGTAACTAAACAAAGACATCAGATAATTTTGCAAAACATTCAAATTCCCATCTTAAGTGTCTACCTATGTATGTGAAGTATATGCTCGTTGCAGTTAAGTATGTTTGAACGCACTTCATTATTATTATAAGCTTTTAACCAAATATTTTTGATTACCTGCATTTGTTTCCAACATTCTAGATAAAAAATTATGTATTTATTGGGCTTTTAATTGTCCTAATATTTTAATTGTTCCTTTTTTGGTTGGTTGAATCCATTCAGTCAGCGTTTTTGTTGCTGAAAGACATACAAAAAAAAAAACACAAATAATTCGAAAATTCTAACATGGAAACGCACGTTTCTGACACGCACCAATAAAATAAAAAAAAGTGAAGCTGCAAAATGCCGGAACACTCAACTTTGTTCAAATATAAAAATCCTTTTCGCTTAAACGGAAACCGCATAAAAGCATTGAACATTGTCCTTTCACAGCTCGTTGACTATAGCATAGGGTGCGTACATTGACTTGCGGTTGGTGCTGAAGCTGAAGCTGATGTGAGTGAGCGAGTGTGTTTTTAAAAGAATATGTTATTCGCACCACTCACCACATAAACGAAGGCAACACACATTTCCGACAGTATGACTACAAAAATAAAATTCTCATCAATAAATACTATATGGGAGAGGGCTTTTATACAACCAACCTAACTAATTGCGTGGAACTTTTTTTTTATTATTTTTTACACAAAGGGGTTCTCGCATTAGTCCTGTAGTTGTTGAAAAGGAAGTTAATGTTAACACATAGTGACATGGTTCGTTCATTCATATTAAATATTTTTGTTTAAGTTCCAATTTTCCTGCTTAGCTGAAGAATTTATAAGCTTAAAGTCGATAAGTAGAAGGGAATCATTTTGGAACCTTTTATATATTTTAAATTATTTTTTTGTTGTCTTTTTACTGACCCTTTAATGCATGCAATACCAAATAAATTTGGCTTATTTGAGTCCATATTTCTTTACAAAATGTATTGATTAAACCACAAGTATTTATGGCAAATGTGAGTCCAACTCCCGCCACTGGATTCGTTAATTTATTTATTTACTTACATCTAAAACCAATTTTCAGCTAACAGATTATGGCTTAAAACTATAATAATAATGAGATACAATTAAATAATAAATAGAAGTAAAACACTAGCTTTAAAGGAATCCCTTGAACTACTTAAATCAATACATTGGCAAACTTCATTGAAATTGTTTATAGCTCTAGAAACTGGCTCATTACAACCATAGCTTGTAGGTGGGGGTAGGTGGGTGGGGGCATCTTATATGGTAAAATAACACAAGCATCACATCATGAATAGTTCGTCTTGATTCTATAGATTTAATTTCAAGCAATAGGAATCTTGCTCTCTAATCAGGGGAAAATCTCCAATTCATTTTAAGAAAACATACATTTTGTGAAACGCCTTTGGACTTTTTCAATTCGGTTAGAATAAGTCTTAAAAGACGGATTCCATATAGCATCTGCGTATTCCATTATAGACCTGACAAGGGATAAAGCGATAAAGAAGCGTAAGGTTCGACATTAAGCTGTTATTACGACAACATTCCGCAATACGGTTAATTTCTGATTGTATGAGGTAGCAATCGTCAACACTTTTTATCTTCAAAATAATAATTTTAAGTCATCGGCTCGGCATATAAAAGTCACTTAGAGTGTTCTACAGCTAAGGCGATATCATTAAAAAAAAATGTTAAAAAGAAGAGGGCCCAAATGACTACCTTGTGGGACACCAGAGGTACATTCAATACAACTTGAAAGGAACTATCGATGGTAACTTTTTGAGACCAGCCAGTGAGGTAAGATGAAATCCAACACAGAAACTTACAGTGGAAACCAAATATTTCCAGTTTTTGCAACAGAGTGCTATGGTTCACAGAACCAAACGCTTTGCATCCACCTGACACTAACACTCTAAAGAATTAATAACGTATCTGGAAAAAAGAGCCATATTGGCAGTAGTGGATCGTCCAGATATAAAGCTGTGTTGCAATTCCGAAATAGATGCTTTAGTTAAGAATTCTATTTTATTTTTTACAATACTCTCGAACAATATAGGAATTGCTGAGAGCTTAGAAATACCTCCATAATTTTCTGCCATATTCTTAGGCCCAGATTTATGAATCGGCACAAGGTAAGAAATCTTCCATGTGTTAAGGAAGACTCCTTTGGATAGAGACTTTTTGAACATATTACCCATAGACGACAAAGTGATGAAGCACAACCTTTGAGGAATATAGCGGGTATACCATCAGCTCCAGAGTTTAATTTAGGTTTAAGTGATTTATGTAAATCCTGAAAGCACTTCACAACTACTTGATCAATCTTCGTTAATGGGAGTAAATATTATACAAGGTTATTTTAATAAAGCTGTTAAACAAAATTTCCAGTCGCTTTATATGTTTTTTTTTTAGCAATGGGAAAGATGATCAAATGAAAGATCAAATCATTCATCATTTCATCAAATATAATAAGCAGAACAAATTATAAGCGTTCTTAATTGATTTTCGCTCAGCATTTTACTCTATTGATATTGAAACGCTGTTTTACAAAGTAAAATGTGGTAGGAATGAGAGCAATATACGAGAACAACATAGAATACGTTTAAGATGGAGAAACTTTATATGAAGAGTTTGAAACGATGATGGGTCTTAAGAAAGGTTGTATCTTGAGTGCTTTGTTTTTTATCATGTTTATTAATGACATTACTGACGATGTAAGAGGAATAGTACAGCGTGTTTTTCTTAGACGTGTGGTTTTCAACAAGAAATAAAACGCATATAATTTAATTTTATGGAAAAAAATAAGGGTTTGCCATTATGCTTTAAAAAATATTTCGGGCTAATGGCCGCCGCGGCTGGCTCGAATAAATCATAGCCGAGAGGCCTATTTTTCGACCACTTTTTGCATTAATTGGTGCCGTATGTCAGCAATAACGCACCGAATATTCTCTTCCAAGTCGTCAATTGTCTCGGACTTATCTGCATAGACAAGCGATTTCACAAAACCTCATAAAAAATAGTCCAGCGGTGTTAAATCGCACAATCTTGGAGGCCACACAACAGGCCAAGACGCTAGAGAATGCGCTCACTGAAAGGTTCCTTCAATAAATTGATTCTTTCGTTGGCTGTATGACATGTAGCGCCGCCTTGGTGAAATAAAAGGTAGTCCACATCAACAACCTCCAATTCAGGTATGAAAAAGTCATTAATCATGGCTCGTTAGCGTTCCCCATTGACTGTAACATTATGGAAGGCTTCATTTTTGAAGAAATATGAACCAATGATTCCCCCTGCCCATAGAACACACCAAACAGTGACTTTTTGAGAATACAATGGTGTCGCAACAATGACTTGTGAATTATGATCACTGCAAATACGACAGTTTTGCTTATTAACGTACCCATTCAACTTAAAATGAGCTTCATCGAATGTTGGACGCAGCAAACGTTGTTCAGGAGTAAGTCTATTCATTATGAAATGGAAAACCAAACTGAGCATAAATCAAGTAACAGCTGTCAAAAAGACCAACTCCGAAAAAAGAATTGCCAGATTGAAAACCACACGTCTAAAAAAAACACCCTTTATATGTACATATAGTGAGAATGTAAATGTGTATACAAATCCTTGCAAATCAATATTGATTCTAATTCCGAAAACAAAACAAATAGAAACGTAGGAAGCACCCAGCGACCAGCGTTGCCCCCCTACTACAATTGTAGCGTTTTTGCTACATTTTTTCTCTAAAAAAGACACTACGTACAATCGTCAAGAATTCGTAAAACCCTACAATTCAAAATTTCAGATATTAAAAATCTAGTAGGTATTAAAATTGACATCGAATTTTTATAAACCAGGTATGATTTCAGTTGACTTAGACTTTAGAAGTGAAATTAATATTTGCCATATTCGTCAATGTATTTCGGATTTAGTTTCGAAGAATTTTGCTCAACACAAAATATTAATAAAAATAACTCACAATAAGTCAAATCCCAACTTTGTCAATACTATTTAAAATGGTGTGAACAACTTCATGAAAGATTTGACCATAAAACTGACAGCAATATTAGATACTTAATTGTGCTAGATCCTTTAAAAATCGCTAAGGGTGAAATTCCGACTATAATGCCTTTACTTAAAAATTTCCTATTTTATTGAGAATAAAAAAAGGTTGCCTTAAATGATGAATTTCGGTTGCAAGTTGGTTCTTAAGGACTCTTAGACAAATTTTATCATGAAGACGTTGTGCAATTCTGTCTTAATTTAAAGAAAGCAAACAATTTTGATGGAAAGTCAGCTTTAGAAAATTTATGCAGTTACATGCTAACCCTATGCCGTCTGCCTCATAACAGTGCAACTGCAGAAAGGAGTTTTTTGAGCATAAATTTAATAAAGGATAATCTGAGAAATCATTAAATATTTCAACTCTGTGGATGCAATGATGAAGTCGAAGGAATTATTCAGGGATGTTGAAGAGGTTTTTGACCCACCTTACATACATTACATACGCTCAATTTTTTTTTTGTTGTTGAAACTCTTGAAATATAATTTTAAATTATCGTTAGCTTGATTTACGTTCTTATTATTTGAACAATTGGAAATGTCGTTTTCAAGAAAACAAGGCTATACTACGTTTCAAATCTGCGACGCTACATTTTCCACCAGTTAGGGGGCAACACTGCCAGCGACCCAGTCAAGCGTGCGAGGTTTGAATATTAGTTTTTGACAAAATCTTTTGAAAATCTCGTCAAAAACATTTTTAATTTTCTCAATTTAACTTAAAAAAATACATAGAAACAACTACACTTTTATGTATATACTCCGACAAACATATTTTTTTCGTGTTGCTCAATTAATCCAAATTAATTCAACAAAAACATATGTTTTTGTTCTTCAAAGAAGACTATTATTAAAGTCTGTTTATAAGTATGTTTCCTTGAAATTCTCTGAACTAACTTTTTTTTTTTCTTTGAAAAAAAAGAATTAATTTCTAGAGAGACGAATAGGTAGTCATATTCCTTGAAATTTATTTTTCCTTGTAGGTACACAAAATTCCACGAGGACTTTGTTATTCACCCCGTAAGGTAATTACAACTTACATAACTTGTGTGGCTGACAGTTTTCTTTCCCGTTTAAGTTTTGTTAATGACATGAGTATGAGTGTGAGTTGAGTACCTATACCTATGTACATCGTTTTTAATGAAAAATCACTCTTTTTTTCTTATCTTTCATTCGTTTAAAAATTCGTTTCTTAAGAAAAAAAAAAAAAAAAAAAAAAAACTTAGCTATAACGGAAAATAAATTTACCACTATACATGGTAATTCATCATCTCGTCTTGACATAATGAGAAGTTAACGTTTGATGCTGTACAAGTACATATACGTATAATATAGTGGTATCAAATACATCGACCCCCACGCCATGATCACCCGCACTCCATCCATCTCCTCGAGTCCTGACATTACATTAACTTATTTTATGTTACACTCTAAGCTCTCATGTTTATATGAGACTTCGGGGAAAATGTCGACTATGCGACGATGGAAAACGACTATACGTAGAAGACAACGATGATGATGGTGAACGACACCATAATGACAAAGTCGAAGCTCTAGAGAACCTCTTAAAGGAGTCTCAACAGGATATAAGGGAGCATAACTCATATATGTATGAATTGGGGAACCTTTCTTAAACCACATGTACCATTATGGCTATGGTATCTATGATGCGGCGCGAACCGCACAAAACCGCCAAAAAAAAAAAATAAATCATAAATTTAAGTTGAAGTTTTCTCAAAAGATTCGTTTATCGTTGATGAAATATTTCTTTTTGACGTTACATTTGATATGTTCGCCGTTCGTTTCGTGACATCAAGGAGATTTAAAATTATGTTGCGTCATAAATTTTTCATATAATATGTGCAACATCAAGGAAGTGAATTTCAAATCTGTTGCTCTTTCTGATGATGGTGAAACAGTTTTTGACTTGTTAAAAGTATGAAAATCATCACGAAGAAAAGAAAAGAATAATTCAATGCACCAAGTTGTTTATATGATTTTATTCTATAACAGTAAACCATATTATCTAAAAAAAGGTCTGTATATTTATATGATGCAGAGAGCTTGATAAAATGGTTCTTCAGGTCCCTCCTTTAAGGTCTCATAGAGTTTCCGTATAGTTTCTATTATAGATCGAGAACAATCGAAGTTTTTTTAAAAGATTCAAAAAGCTACAAGACAAGAGCACATACTACACCAATTGTTAAAATTGAAAATGATAAATATGTTTCAAATACATATGTCATATTTTTCATGCATTTTTGTCGTTTTTAACTCCAGATTTGGTTCAGGTAGGTACTAATGCATCTTTATAAAAAAAACAGGCACGATATTTTAAAAATTATTTTTAAAAACCTATACTCGTACCAAAAATATACCAACAAATAAGTAGTTCCTAAAGTACAATATATTTTTTGGTGAAAACTAGTGAAAGTTCTTCATTCAGTAGAACTGGCTGTCCTTATCTTACACACGCCTTTGTGGTCGATTCATTACACTAAATATATTCTAACATTCATGAATTGATTCTCAGTTTTGTTTCAGTGGATGTGAAACACTTAATCCAACTTGTATTGCGCCATGCCTGATATTTACATAAAACTGATTTTCTTGAATAATCAACTTCGATGCCTTTCAAATCCAAAACCAATCATATATGTTCAACTCAATGAGGCGTGGTCATATTACAGCCTCCATTTTGAAGACATTGTTTTGGCAATCTTCTTAAAAACAGTACGCATACATTTAGGCCCAGTTTTTCAGTGGTAAGTTAAACCAGAGTTAGTTAACTCTGGAAGCAAATTAATCTACAAATTGAACTGAGCAGGCAGTTCCTCGGTGGGGAATGCATGCGGCACGACTAAACAAACTCGAAATCATCGGTTTAGTTAATCCTTAGTTAACTCACCAAATTTGATGAGTATGTGAGTTAACTTTAATCTCGCCCTGAAAAACTGGCGCTCAAAGTATTTTTCGTGAATGTAAGCTTTTTAATACACCTTAGACGCTACAACAGCCAGCCGCGGATCCAGGATTTCAGTTTGTATAAGATGTCACATTGCCCAAAGACATCCCACCGACAAAATATTATAAAATATATGGAATTCCTTCCCCCAAACTACATACCAACAAATCATTCAAGACAAGATCCAAATTAATTGGACCTAATTGGAAAAAGGTGATATTGGCAGAAAAGATTAAAAATTAAAAAATTCGAAATTTTAATTATAAAATTAATTTTTTAAATGTAAATATTTACCAGTTACCAGATTCAAACTCTAGTTTGATATTTTTATACAAAAATAGCCCAATTCCAAGACAAGACTAAGTTATACGAGATCGTGCCGAGGTACATATTATAGCGGTAAATATAAAGTCTCTGAGTTAAAAACATTTAAAGCCAATAAGTTATTGGGTGACAGATTTGTAGGTAAATAAAAATGTTCTTTAAACAAATTAAAGGCTACTGGGGGAATCAAGTTCCCCTATATAGATGTGAAAAATAAGACGAATTGAAAAACTGTCTTGGAATTTTCATTGAAGGTATCCAGAAATTGACAGATTGAGGTTTGTTAATGAATATATGTGAATATATTAAGATAACAGTTAAAATTCATTTATAAATAAGGGGACGTCCAACTATTTAGACAAGGGCTTAATAGTTGCAGTGTTCTAAATAAATCTAATAAATATGACTGTTTGTGTTCATCCTATGCTCTAGGCCACCTGGGATCCGCCCCTGACAACAGCAGTCCCTGGAAAAAGCCATTAACACAATAATTGGGTGAAGAGGTTTATCAATTATCTTAGCCTTGCTTCTGAAATATTTCATTGCTGATTTTCTTTTAAGACGAGTATACATATCTTGCATTTTATTTCGTTTGAAACCATACAAATTCCAATTAGGTATGTACATTTGTACATTACCTTGAAGTATAAGTGTTAGTATAGGTGCTATGAACGGAGCATTATTTGCAATTATCACGAAATAAAACACTTTCTTGTAATTATTTAATTCACCTTGCGTTTCTTTATACCTACATACATATAGAAATCATGTTTCATGTTAGAATTAAAATTAAAAAAAAAACTTTTAAAAAATTCCAGGTATATTCTAACTGTACAACGTAGACGTAGTCCATCTTTTTAAGTATGCTTATTTTCTTGAATAAGAAACCATCACAGAGCTTTTATAGAAAAGAACAAAAAAAAAATCTTCTTGGTATTGTACTTATTAGACGTTCTATAAGAAACAATGTGCTTTGGAGACTGTTTTATAATTTTCCACAACAATTATTTTCATTAAATAATTCACTTTAATTATTATTGCAACAAGGAACTTCATTTTACTTACATACAACTTGCAACTGTATAAAGAAAGTTAACTAATTGCCAGCTTCCTCTTTTAAAATAGTACAAATGCACTTGACTCCTACGTTCCTACTTGAACCCAGAACAACCAGAAAAAAGGCAATTATTCCCTTTTGGTTATCCCCTATCCGTCATCTCCATTAGGAAAGAAAATGTTGTTAGAACGAATGAAGGAAAATGCACGTCTGGGTTGCATGTAGACATTTTTGTTCTTTTTTGTTAAGGCAAATCAAATTTTATGATTTTTTTTAAATAGATAAAGATACACGTTAAAAATAGAAAAATTAAACAAAATGATAAAATATGCTTACAAACTTGATTATTAAATTTCAAAAAATTGTTATTTATTGTTTTTGAAAAATGAACTTTGCATATGCCACTTCAATGGTGATTTTCAGGTGAACTAAGTATCCAAGCAACATAAAAATGACAGAATAGTAATTAAGAAAGTGCCACTTTTTGATCAAGGTATCACAAGACCCAAAAAAGCAACCTTCAAAAATCCTGAGTTTCTGTGCCCGTATAAACAAGTGTAAAACTCTCAATAGTTAAGTGTTAATTCCGCTTATTAATCGCACTAACTCGGTGAGCGCCCTTTGATGGTCAGATATGGAATGCGATCTTAACTCACTCCATCTGCCACACTCACCGAGCTGCACAAGCAAGACCTACCCTAACACTAACACTACCATGAACAGAAGGGATTTTGCCTGCTCATATTCCTAATTTCATCGATGCACCGTTTGACTGTTAACACAAGTTAAACGTTTGTAGCAAATATGAAAACTGTTTATTTGATTTGCGGCTGAACTAACAATCTTAGCAATATAAAAATAACATTTTCGTGATTTTGGTGTAGCTATACCTATCGCACGATAAGAAATTTAAAAATATTTCCTTTGGTGAAAAATGCAATTTAAAAAATCCACTTGTTGCACTAACTGGCGTGAATAAATTAATGCGAACGAAAATGAATTGTCAATAACCACAACAAACAGAGGAGGTGTGGCAAAAAAAAACTTTATCATGGAGAGTTGTTAAAATGAACCTTATACAGGGTCTTTCATTTAGAGCTTCCTTCTTTAAATTTAAATAAAATAAAGTGTTTGTGAGATATCATCGAAATTTTATATTCGTCCGAAAGGTCTATTGATGCCATTATGTATGGAATATAACATATAGTTCAAATGTCCGCCACGGATTCTCTTGTGCATCCGAAATGTCCAATTTTCCATGAGTCTGGCGCATAAATCAGGCTGAATTTGAGCGATGGCATGGGTTATGTTGGCTTTGAGGGCCGTTGTGGTTTGGGGCTTATTCGCATAGACCTGCGACTTCAGAAAACCACACAAGAAAAAGTCTAAAGGGGGTCAAATCGCACAATCTCGGTGGCCAGACCACATAACCTTGACATGAGATGATCATGCCCTCGAATCACTCGTGCAGAATTTCAAATTTGGCGTGAGCTGTGCGTCACGTAGCGTCGTCCTGTTGAAACCACATGTTGTTGCTGCCCGTATTATCCAATTCAGGCCAAAAGAAGTTGGTAATAATTGAACTATAGCGCTCGCGTCGTTCTCAAGGAAATATGGAACGATGACGCCCGCGCCGCCAGCCCAAAATCCACACCAAACAGTGACTTTTTCGGGATGCATTGGACAATCTTGGATCTCATGTGGATTGGTATCGTCCCAAATTTGACAATTTTGTTTTTTGACGTACCCATTCATACAGAAATTGGCCTCATCGCTGAAGATGATTGTAAATGGACGAAGCCCAAACAGAATACCCATTTTGATAAAACAATTTTATCATTTGCACGTGTTGTTGAACGCCATATCCGTCTATAGTGATTTGCCAAAAAAGACTGAATAAGTAGTAGCTGATTCGACAGATGAAGCTTCAACAATATGGATGCTATCAACTGTCAAAGTTCGGAAGTCCCTATTGGAAGAACCTTTACATCAACTCACTGTTGAACACTTTACCCCCAGTTAATATAATTTTATGGAACTTTACAAATTTTTAAACTTGTTTAAAGGGTGTAAACTTTTATTTTTGTTCTATCCTTATATTCATGACCATTTGTCAAAGTGCTGAATTTAACTGCCAACGCTAAAGCTATATAACGAGGTTTACACCAAACAATAAAGGTTTTTATGCAGTCGTTGTAAGAATAATTTGTCTTTCTCCAGATGTACATATACCTACATATGTATATGTGTTATGTTCTATTGCACAATTCCGATAAAAATAAATAAAAGTTATCCCTCACGAATAACTCTGATTCCCAAATCACAAAAAAAAAAAAAAAAAAAAAAAAATACTTCAAACCAGATGGTCCTTCTTATGTCTTAAATTTCACAATAATAATAATATAAACACAATACTTCTTGTCCATGATCTCCTCCTTTGGAGCAAACAAAAAAAAAGTAAATAATAAAAATGAAAACTTTACGCTCCCTCGAATTCCAATTCGTTTGTTGTTCTTATGATGACCGTGTACTCCTTTTAGACTGTAGGTAGGTATAGGTACCTAGAACCTTCGGTTTTACGTTCAGCCAATATCTTTTAAAGTCTTAAGATTTTATGAGTTCAACCAAAAAAAAAAGAAGTCACAAAAAAATAGAACTCCATTTACTAAAGCAAAGATACTGTTATATATAACAGTGAACGTGATAGTTTTCAGTGATTTGTCCCTCTCTATAGGTTAGCTTTAGGTAGGTACCTATTGTGAAAAAGACGGGCGCTGTATACAGTTAGAAAGGATATCGGTTTTCTTATGGCGTCCATTGTTTAGATCCACCATTAGGTAATCGAAATTTCTGTCTTTCTCTTTCTGATTTACTAAAAGACTGGATGTTTTTTATTCTTTGCTTTCATAATGTTTGTGTGGTGTGGTGATGTAAAGAAGAAATCAGACTTGTAAGAATGAGACTCATTTTCAATGCAACTAGTTTTTCAGACAAACGGGGCTGAATGAGGGCTTTTGCAACAAGCACTACGTGATATGATTACAAAAATTATTGCAGATTTAAAGGTCACAAATTAGAACAACAGTGATTTTTTAGCTGGTTTGGTTTTGGCAATACTGGTTTTGACAGCTGACGTGTGTTTAGTACCTTGTGTCACTGTCAAACAGCTTCAGTTTGGTTTACAATTTAACCATGGATCGTCTTACAAATGAACAACGCTTGCAAATTATTGAATTTTACTATCAAAATTCGTGCTCGGTTCGAAATGTTCATCGCGCGCTGCTTCCATTTTATGATCGGCATTCTCGACCTTCTGACCAGTCTATTCGGAGGATTGTGACCAAATTTCGCACCAAATTTACTTTGTTGGACATTAAACCACCAACACGTTTACGTACTGTGCGTAGTGAAGAAAATATTGCGGCCGTATCAGCTAGTGTGACAGAAGACCGCGAAATGTCGATTCGGCGCCGTTCCCAGCAGTTAGGCCTTTGTTACAGCACTACGTGGAAAATTTTGCGGAAGGATTTGGGCGTAAAGCCTTTTAAGATACAGCTGGTGCAAGAACTAAAGCCAGCCGACCTACCACAACGCCGAATTTTTGGTGAATGGGCTCTTGGAAAGCTTGCCGAGGATCCGCTTTTTTATCGAAAAATTGTGTTCAGCGATGAGGCTCATTTTTGGTTGAATGGGTACGTAAATAAGCAAAATTGCCGCATTTGGAGTGAAGATCAGCCAGAAGCATTGCAACAGCTACCAATGCATCCCGAAAAAGCCACTGTTTGGTGCGGTTTATGGGCCGGCGGCATTATTGGGCCATATTTCTTCAAAGATGATGCGAATCGCAGCGTTACTGTCAATGGTGAACGCTACCGAGCGATGATAACAAACTTTTTTTTGCCCGAAATGGAAGTTCTTGACTTGCATGATATGTGGTTTCAACAAGACGGTGCCACATGCCACACAGCACGCGAAACAATGGCGCAATTGCGAGGCGAGTTTGGTGAACAGTTAATTTCACGTTTCGGGCCGGTCAATTGGCCGCCTAGATCGTGCGATTTGACACCATTAGATTATTTTTTGTGGGGGTATGTCAAGGCTAATGTCTATAGGGACAAGCCCGCTTCGATTGACGCACTGGAAGCCAACATCCATGCATTCATTCGTGAGATACCGGCCGATATGTGTGAAAGAGTATGCCAAAATTGGACTCAGCGGATGGGCTACCTGAGACGCAGCCGCGGTCAACATTTGCATGAAATTATCTTTAAACATTAAATTGCAAGGTTCAAACTATCGATTAAAATAAATATTTCATTCATTTTTTCGAATTTTTTGTGTTTTTTTTTTAAAAAAGTTCTAAACCTCTTAAAAAATCACCCATTACATAAAGGGGTGAATAGCTTTGATTGCATTTTCTATATTTTTTATTTAATGTGAAAGGAACACAAAAAGTGCGCTGTTTTTTTTTTAAGGAAAGTGCGTGATGTAGTTACCTTCATTTTGTGCTTAACAGCCCAGATTTGGCTCGCGCTGGTCTCGCTAGGGTCGTCTTGAAGAAACAACGAAACTTCAGAGGAAAAGGTTGCTAAGAATCTCAAACAAAATTTGCATTAACTACGCCCCTGGTACGGCAATATGCAGCAGGTAATAGGGCCTGCTGACACTCGACGTAGCAAGCTTTCGCTCTGGTAGCCAGCGGGTATAACGCCCCAGGTTAGCACTCGACAGCGACAGAGCAGGCTTTCGCTCTGGTAGATCAGCAGGTACCGAGGCCAATGGTGGCCTCTTAGACTTTGAACCAAGGCCCCTTAGCAACTGTTGTAGAATGGAACTCTTCGTTACAAGTGCAATAATAAACGTTGGACACAAGTAGGTTTAGGTATAGAAGCATGAAAACTTCTTGACTGAAAGCATAATGCATATACAGTTGCGTATTTATGTTTTTTGCCGCTCTGGAAAATTAAATATGGTCCAGGCTTAAAATAACAAAACAAAATTCTCCCAGCCCCATAAATTTAAGATGTGAAACACGGGGCGCATGCAATAGAAAATTGATTCATGAATAATTCACCTAACAAATCACTAACAATTTTAATGAACTGAATATAATATGTCTTGTTGTGTGAGTTTTATCAACATCAGCTAATCTCTACACTCCTTACACTTATCTATGGCTTGCGCCCTACAGCTTTTGTTTTTAATGTATGCCACAGTGAAAAAACATTTTATAGAAGATATTATCTCGTTTTAAATACAACGTGTTATATTAATAAAAACGTATTTAAAAAATTATTAGATTTTATCACCAAATTGCACTAATTTTGTAAAAAAAATAAATAATTTTCAGCTTGGTGAATTTTAATTCATGTTGGCTTTAACCACGTGAGAATCATATAAATTAACACCTAACGTTATGCGTCACGAGAAATTTTAATCAGACGGTCCTTTATCTAATTGCGATCCCACTCCTGCATGAATGCTTACTATTTGATTATGTTATTCATTAAAAAAAAAGAAAATCATTTTCAATTTACATCTATCTACTTCTATAAAAAAATTACCTAGTCACGAGTCCTGTTGCCCCCGGTTTGTGAAATGAGCTCTTTTCATCATCCAATGCCAAAAAAATTCCTAATTCCAACTCTTCAACATTTCAATTTTCAATTCAAAGAATAATTTTCAAGGACCCTCGTGTAATATCCATCTAAACTTATACACAAAAGTCATACTTCTATACACGAAAAATGCAAATACCATATTCATTAAGTGTTCCGTTGGAAACAAAAAAAAGAAAAATATATTTTAACAACTTCTCTTCAAAAGTTGAAATTATTATCCTCTTTTTTGATTCTCAAAAAATGAAAAAAAAAAAAAATAACACAAAATGGAGAGAATAGAACGCAGTGATGGAAAAGCAAAAACCCAATTCCACCATGGAAATTAAAAATTATGGAAGGTAATTACATTTTAATGAGAATTTTCCTCTCAACGGTAAAACATTAATTTAACACCTTGACGTAATGCTCTAGTGGCTACACAGCTGGGCTACAGATACTTGCTCAGAGATAAACCAACTTCTGTTGAGTCGCTTTAATGCTTCGCTTCGTTATATTGTCCTTGTTTTGGGCGCCATTTTCATGTTCTTTTTTTGTTTTTCTATATCTCTTCTCCTTGGCATTGGACTGTCGACTTTTTTCTACATAATTAAATGCGAACCGAATCGGTTGGGGCTCCTTCTTTGCACTTGGAGAGGGACCAGGTGGATGGTGTTGAGTGATGATCATGGAAAGGGCTAGAACCGCATTGGACACAATTATTATAATATAAAGTATCTATACCTACTGTGGGTGGCTTAAGAAATCCATATAAACTGGGCAACGATGTTGTTTCACCAAGAATCACTAATTGAGAACATTTTGGAAGGGAATATCTGGATATTAATGACTTTATATTGCTATAGTATCTGTTTTACTTTGAGGATTCTAAAATATCTTTTAATTAATAAACGTTTAATATTTTGTTTAACATCAGCTTTAATTCTAGAGAACGAAGGTCATTAAAATCAACTTGTTTTTGTGTAATCAGATGATTTGTAAGATGATTTGTCTTAAAGGATTTGATTTGTCAAAATTTTATTCCATGGGAGAAAATTATGTACATTTATGATAAATTGCGGTCTTCTGTTTTTGCCGACCTTATTGTATGAGGGCATTAATTCTATGAGCTAAAGAAAATATGAAAACTATAATATAATGTGGGTGAAGTTATCACCACTATATTTTCGATACAAAAAATTGTGCCGTGTATACCTACTGAAAAAATACAATTTGAAAATTTTACGGATGAATTTTTATTTCAAAATAACGATTTTCGTAAAAAAAGTAGATGTTCTACCGAAGAAATAAAAATAAATTTCTCATATTTGTAACTTTTACGGCTGAAAATAAATTTTGCGGTGTGCCTTAGCGTGAAGTTAGTAAGCACTACTATTTTCGACTTAAAAAAAAAAGATATTATGCTGTTATATGCTCAACTTATGCTGTCATGTCCCATACATTAAAAAAAAACTCGCAAATTTTACGGATGAATTCTTAAAAAAAAAAAAAAAAAACATTTTCTTAAATGTTAAAGTTGTGATATTTTGTGCTGAGTTGATACTGCTAAGAGCCAAAAAAGAATTATAAAATTTGTATTTGTTACATATTTACTGCTTTTATGGGCAAAAATAAATTTTTCGAAGCGTATTGGAGTGAAGTTAGCACCACCATTTTCGATTTTCAAAAACAAAAAGTAGTTTAATTTTCTCAACTTTTGGCGTACCTCAGTATATTGGGCGTTAGAGTTGTAAATAAAAATAAAAATAATTCATACGAAATAGTACGGCTATAATTTTTAAGAAAATAGTAGTTTTGAAAAAAATTTCATCCTTAAAATTTGGAAATTTGGAATCCCCATCCCTTTATATGATTTTATCTCATTGCGCTGGTATTACTAACTAACTTTTGAGCAAAGCTTTGTCAAAAATAAAACTATTTCAAAGTTATGCAGACATATATATAGTACCTCTCTCTCCAAGCAAGTGCGTTCTTTTTAGATGACAGCCACAGGATATTTATTTCGTCTTACCGTTTTCACCTTAATACTCAAAAAAAGATAGCCCGTCATATAATATTTCGTGTTTCGTGACCTTTTTATACATAAAATAAAATTTAGACTTCTTCTGAGTGGGCCTTCGGCCTTACTGTTAATTTTGTGGAAGAAACTAAACCAAAAAACCTCTCTCGCACCTGCGTGAGAGTCCTTAGAAAATTCTTCTATGATTGTTTTCATCCAATGAAATCAAGCCATACTTCTGTAAACCTGATTAAATAAAAAGAAAAATATATTTTGTATATTAAAAAAAATATCTATTCATTTAAGGCTTTTTTTCTTTCTACAATCATATAAAGGTACCTAAACCGCTTTTTTTAAAACCTCTATTTTCCACTACATCAGGTTTTGAATTTTAGGTTCTTAACGTGATTTTTTTTAAATAAAAGCCGCGTTTTATGTTTTAACGTTGCTTTTTATGTTCTTAACGTTGCGTTTTATGTTCTCCACGTTGCGTTTTACGTTCTTAAAGTTGCTTTTTAGGTTCTTACCATCTTTGTCGGTACTTATTTGATGTATGGTTAACCAATCCCTGAGCCTCTAAGTCACGGAGCCACCGAGCCGCCGAGCCGCACTGAATCTTGAGTTGCCAATGAGCCGCAAATGCAATTGACCAAAACCCTCAAATTGCTACTACTGGGTATCAATCCTGGGTTTTTTCTTAAATCTGCCGTATTGTGAATTCGGTCAGTATTCCCAGAAAACGGTTTCTAGCGTGCTGTCCAAGGCTGTGAAATTCCATGGATTTCAGTCAAATCCTTCAAACTACCCTTCCTGATTGCATACACACAAAGCTTGCTCGTTGCCTTATGTATTCTAAATTGGTATAAGTTGTCACGAATTTCAGCCCAATCCCTTTCCCGTGGGTTTACCTACTCAACTTCTCGTCATTTCGATTTGATGAAAACATTTGTTGACTTCACTTATGAACAACTCGACCCAAATGCCGCACATATCTGATGGTGAGTGTCGCAAATGCAAACAAAACCATTCCGAAGAATTAGGCATTCATTACAAAACCTACCTACATATACATATAGACATTTCCAAACGCTGGCAGCTATATACACAAACTATACACCTACACGAAGTTCGGGTTAAATAATTCAATAGCTATCCTACATATGTAGTCCTAAACATCATCATTTCCAGGTCCGTGAACG